>JAHLJT010002406.1:178270429-178648720 GCA_031308135.1 Acheta domesticus
GGCAAACTTCTCTTAAATTTTTTGCTTGAATAGAGCACAGTATGCTTATAAATATGGTACACGTAGAATTTCATTAAAACCTCTGAAGTTTTGAAAACTATGAATTTCAATCTTCTGCACCTCATTTACTCAAGGGAATGTTTTCAGAGGTGGCCAAAAAGTTAGCAGAATACAAGTTGCAATATTATAGTATGTATGTATGTATGTGTGTTTGTGCGTGAATACTCGCATGTGCATGCGTGCATGCACGCAACACACACATATACTGATGTATGCATGTACCGTACAAGAGTGGTTCACTAACCCTATTGGCTTGGTTCAGAAATAAGGGAATAGGGGGATAGGGACAAATGGCTACTCCCAGATAACATTAGCTGTAGCCTGGAAACCACAGAAACCCGCATTGAGCACTACCTTGTGGCAGCAGTCCTACACTGTAACCGGTGGGGAGACAGGCACAAGGGAAAGGCACTGCCCAGCTGCATTGTGTCTCGCTTATCATGCTCGTAAGCCTCGCAGACAGGCCTGGAAAGAAGACTGGTGTGGAAAGGTCATAGAGGATGGGAGAATCTACCATCTCATGACCTAAGGTTAAACATTTATGTCCAAGCAGGATTTGAACCTGCAGACCTTGTCCAAATTTTACACCATGCTACCACCTGAATAATCTGGGCCGAGTGGGCCAGCACAATATACAGAACTAGTTGAATGTGGTGTCTCCGACTCTAAACCGTTTTAAAAGTATTTTCATGTGTTGAAAATTTCTTTCATACTTCATTCCTTTTAAAATATCCACAGAAAGAACTAAAACTATGGCGTATAATGGAAAATACCCAGTGAGAACAAAGATTGTGATAGATGGGAAGAGTATAGAATAGGTAAAATATTTCAAATATCTAGGTTGCCAGCATCTCCTTTGAAAGAGATATAGATTTAGATAAAAGATTAAATAAATTTAGAAATATATACACTGACATCTAAAAAATAAAACAAGGATAGAAACAAGAATAAAATTCTTCAACAAGTAGCTGTGCCATTGTTAAGTATGGAGATGAAGCAAGAGTAACATCAAAAAAAAGATAACTAAAATCCAAGCAGCTGAAATGAAATTTTTGAGAAGCACTCTAGGTTACAATATTCTAGGTAAAAAGAAAAACACAGAGATAAGAAATAAACTAGGGGTCGAACCACTGCTGGAGAAACTGGAAAGAAACCAGAAAAGATGGTATGAACATCTTATACAAATGCCCGATAGCAGACTACCAGCACTCGCATTGGACTACAGATGCAAAGGAAGAAGAGATGTAGGAAGGAAGTGGACACCGGAATAAGTTCTTAAACCTAACCCTTGAAGTGCAGAAGAAGAAAAAGACTTCATTTCTTTTATACCTAGCTTTGTTCAAATATGTTCTTACAATATCTGGTATTAGTCCTACCAATGAATCATAGAAGCTGATAATGTTATACTCCCGTTCAAAAATTTCCAACACCCAATGGCCTTGTATATTATCTCCATTGGGGGTTATGAACTGTAATATTGCAATTTCAAAATTATAATCACTGTAAAAAATACTTTTAGGTATTAATGATGTTAATAGTTAGAGTTTACTACAGGTACATATTTTACACTTTTCTGCTAATCAAACTGCACTTAAAAAGATCACCTGTAAGCTTGGTTAAGTTTAATGATTTGTGGGTCACATCCATTTGAAAATCGGTATTTGGTCACTTATAAAAGTGAGAAGTCAGAACGCAAGAAAGTTCTTTTATTCTCTAAGATTAACACACAGTTTTCTTTTCTTCTTATTCACTTGAAATTCTTCAAATTTGATAAGTTCCAAGGCAATACTCTTCGTAGGATTTTTCAAATTTATTTTTAAAAATACGGTAAAACAGATTAAAATTAAAATGAAATCTGCCACATGATTCACATAGTAATTCAATTGTTCACTTAAAGTTTGTAACATCAGTATTGTTAGCATTGTGAAAGAACATTACAATGTATAGGAACCAAAATTGTCTTTGGATACCTGAGTTTAATCAAGTCCATTTACATAGATCTATTTCGGTGACGATGGTTTAATTCCAGGTATACTCACTGAGATCACAGCAGCCGAAACGTACAAAAACGTTTTTGGAAATTTCGTGGAATATTTCATTTTGGAATGCAAGAATGTGAATGCCATGACACAACTGTGTCTCAAATTCTTGGAATCAATTCTCATTGTTGGGCTGTGATCCTGGGTGTGTGGAAAGGATTTTTGAATTATCGAATTTGGGTTGATGTGTTACCTTTAAATGAATTGCATTTTCATGTCTTATGTGCTATGATTGATAATGGGTTTTACCTGTGATGCTGAGGCGTGTTAATATGGATAAAAATTGCAGCATTTTAAGTTTACATAACCATTACTAATGTAATAAAAGTACATGCTGTTGTAGCACCACTAGTTAATTCACAGTGTCTTGATGGTTTTTCAGAAATGAATAAAACAGATGCAATGGATGATGATAAGACTGAAGAAGATAAAGCTCGCGAGATGATAAAGAAGGCTAAAGTTGAAGATGATGAATATAAGACCTCAACAGAAGAACAGACTTATTACAGGTGAAGAAAATCAAAGAATCTTTGTATTATTTTTATTATAATTTTTAGAATGTATTTTTAATTTTTTGTTTGATTTCTAGCATTGCTCATACAATAAATGAAATAGTGACAGAACAAGCAACTATTCTTGTGAATGGTAAACTGAAGGAATATCAAATAAAGGTAAATAATAATAATAATAATAATAGAAAAAAGTTCTCATATTGCCATGATATCTTCACTTTTCTTTGTTAAAATAATTATGTAATGTGCTTTACCTTCAATAGGGCTTAGAATGGCTGGTGTCTTTGTACAACAATAATTTGAATGGTATTTTGGCTGATGAAATGGGTTTAGGAAAGACAATTCAAACTATTGCTTTGATTACTTATTTAATGGAAAAGAAGAAAGTGAATGGACCATTTCTGATCATTGTTCCATTGTCGTAAGTGTACATGTATGGTTGTTTTATTGATTAAATTTGTTCAATTTGTTTGCACAGTATAATTTTTGGCTCATTGTTTTGTTTTTTAGAACGTTATCAAATTGGGTTCTTGAATTTGAGAAATGGGCTCCTTCTGTAGTTGTAGTGGCATACAAAGGGTCACCCGCCATGCGTCGACAGATTCAGAGTCAAATGCGTTCAACAAAATTTAATGTGTTGCTCACAACTTACGAATATGTTATTAAAGACAAAGGCATGTTGGCAAAGGTAAGTTTTCGCACACAAATAATTCCTTGTTGAGTTGTTTGCAAATATAAACTGAATTTTTTTGAATTATGTAATTAATGGGATATTATATTTCAGCTTCATTGGAAGTACATGGTAATAGATGAAGGACATCGAATGAAAAATCATCATTGCAAACTTACCCAGGTTCTCAATTCCCACTACATTGCAACACATCGTTTGTTGCTGACTGGAACTCCCTTACAAAACAAACTGCCTGAATTGTGGGCTTTGCTGAACTTCCTCTTGCCCTCTATTTTTAAATCTTGCAGCACATTTGAACAGTGGTTTAATGCACCTTTTGCAACAACTGGAGAAAAGGTAAATAATATAAACAAATTTTCATGAACTGTTTCAAATAATTTATACTGAGAAATGTGTTGTCCTTTGACTTTTAGAAATCTTTCAATTTAACAAAATTAATCTTATTGTACTGTCCAAAGAAAGAGTTTATTTATTGAGCAAGATAAACTACATAGCATTATGTATTGGGCCACAGAGTCTGTTGTTCAAAGTGTAGTAAATAAATCAAAACAATAAAACCCTACTTTTATAGATTCCTGAATTTTATAGATTTTTATGATCCCAGAATTTAAGATTTCCTCTCGATTACGCCAATGTATTCCAGCCCCTTGAATTCTTTCACAGTATAAAATTGCTCGCATTTTTGAACTTTCAAAATTAAAATTTATTCATTTATTCCTGTCATTTACACTTTTTCTAATTGCATGTGTGCAAAGGATATATGCCTGTTAATTTGTATATTGATTTGTACCCACCTAACACTAAAAAAAACTGACAATTTGTTATTGCTTTAAAATTTTGAAAAGAATGAAACTTATTAATGTGTTACTGATTGCCTACATTTTTAGTGATTTACATATTGTTGATGTTTTATCAATGATTTGTAGCTTGATAAATGTAAGTGCTTTCTTTCTATTTTTCATACTTACAATAATTTTGTTGAACTAATTGCAGGTTAATAATGCAATAATAAATTAATAATCTGTATTTTATTGCAAAAGCAATTTCTTTCTATTAATACTTTTCTGGAATTTAACAATATTTTCTTGGTTCCTTGACAAGTGTAAAAGAAGGGTTCTATTGTAACTAATCTATTTTCACATAGAAGTTGTAGATTTTTTTTTTTTTATTGATTTGATTTTGATAAAAATATTATTTAATATACTTCATTTATCTTCAGAACAATCACATTGTTAAATTAGAATTTCAAATTTGAGTTCATCATTCATATAGTACTATTGGATGTGGGATCATGATATGAAGTGAAAATACAAGTATTTATTGCTTGTGTAAGGCATTTAGATGTGAGTGCCATATTTACACAAAACCCCAAGCTATGCGTGACAAGGCATATCTGCACACAGTAAGTTAGTGCAACTTGTGGCAACCTGGCTACTGTTGTAATTTTTTAGAAAACATGGCAAGTGACTTATGAGATTTAACAGGAAGCCGTTTTTATTTACCCTCTTTGAGCTAGCTCGGACATAGCAGTTCGCTTGCCCCTCACCTCGTACCCTTTGCCCCACACTGAGAGGTCTCTGATGTATTCAATACTTTCTTTATATATTTGTTTTACATTTTTTTAGGTTGAGCTTAATGAAGAAGAAACTATTCTGATTATTCGTCGGTTGCATAAAGTTCTTCGACCATTTTTACTGCGGCGACTGAAAAAGGAAGTGGAATCTCAATTACCTGATAAAGTGGAATATATTGTCAAATGTGATATGTCTGGTTTACAACGAGTTCTTTACAGGTAATGCATACTATAAAACAGACCACAGACCTCTTAATCACACTCGACAGAAGTCTTTCTAGATACAGTTTAATTCAAAATTATTTATTTATTTGTAAACTTACTGACTGACTTCCAAGTACATTATTAATAAATATTATACTGTAAAATCTGTCGAAACCGGAAACGATTGGGACAAAAAAATTTTCCGGTTTAGGGAGGTTTCCGTTTTAGGCAGAATTGTCCATTTATGACACTTTTTATGTTGATATTTCCGTCCTGAAACTAGTAACATGACTTTATTATAATTATAAAACTGTATACTAACATAAAACTCATTTATGGAAGAAATCACCAATAAATGAATATTAAACATAATTATTTCTGACAATTAGGTAAAAAGAAATATTTCACGACTTGTTTGTTTAAATAATGTTACTATTTCAACATTTATCTAGAATTTTTGCTTTATGGCTTTCTCTCTTACAAACACCTTTTCAAATGTTTTCCTAAGTTGAAAAATTTTAATATGTAGAGTTTTATGTTGTTTTTCAATCATTGTCAAACTGGTTGTGAAACTCATAAAAACACATCACTTCTCTGGCTAGTAGCTGCACCCGGTTCTCGCAGACTCTTTCAGCGCACAATGCGTCACAGCCTAGAGTACTACACTGCGATTTTTCTAACTCTGCCTCTCAAGCCCTTATGGCCACAACGGAGTATCACACAGCATTCTGCGTCTTTCCCGGTTTTCCGCTAGAAGTTACATGATTGTAAGCGCTACTTGATACGGTCGAGATCATGAGATATCTAGAGGTACGACTGAGAAAGATGCGAAACACCATGACATATTTCATCGTGAAGACGGGCCTTGAGAGGCAAAGTTTAAAAAAATCACGGTATAGGTCTATCTGACAGCCTCGCATGGCCTAGAGCAATTCAGCTCTGGTCAAGGGGTTACGATTGCCAACGCGAGACAGGGAGACACGTAAATTGAAGCAATGCCCTTACACCTACCCACGCTTAGAGAGTCGGGAGAGAGGAATTCCCCTACGGCTTACGCCGTGAGAGACAGATGACCTCAAGGTCGAATTCTATGATAACAGCAGGAGCACATTTCCTTCACTGTGCGGCCACGTGTGAAACACACAACATGGACAGAGATATTAAAACAGACTTGCAGATACATTCATTCCAATAAGAGTATCTCCCGTCTATCTACGAAGTGCATTAAATTAATAGAAATTCCGTTTTATGAAGGTTTTTTTCGCCTTGCAGGACATGAAAAACCGTTCCGTTTCTGCGTTGGACAGATTCCGTTTTATGCCGTGTAAATGTGCCATTTAACTTCGCGAGCCGGAGAAATTTTCCGGTTAAGGCAGGTTTCCGGCTTGTACAGGTTCCAGGTTTAGACAGATTTTACTGTATTTATATATTCTCATTATTATCAGGTTACAAGAGGTAATCCATTGAAATATGACTGATACTATATTCTCTCATATGTTCAGTTTTTATAAATACATACATCACAACCTTATAATATTGAGTAAACTTCAAATCTAACATATGGTAAGGTTGGTAGTTTGCCAGCGAGCTCATCCTATAAAGTGGATTATTTGCCTTATGTGTGTGTTAACCTGTACATGCAAGAAAAAGATAGCTGATCTTCTAGTTGACTGTACTGGATCATGAACCTTCAATTGGTTGAATGAAAGTGCTGTCAAATGTTCTGTTACAAACTTTATATGAAAATATCAAATCACCGAATTTCCTTTGAGACACCATTTAGCAAACTCTATCTGTACATTTGCAATGCAATAATGCCACTCTAATCTCTTATAGATGTAAACAGTTGAGAGTCATAAGCAAATAGTAAAAATTCCACATTTCTCAGAATTAAGAATAAATCATTTATAAATATTATGAAACAATACAGCCCCAGAAGGGAACCCAGTTCCGACATTACTTCAAATCCATGTGATAAGGCAACATTAATTTTAACAATTTGTGTGATGTTTTTCAAATTATTTGTGATCCTATGTAAAAGCTTGTCCGTTATCCAAAATTATTGTTATTTACTCCAGAGTAGAAAGTGATTGCATTAAAAGCTTCACTAAACTCTGTACAGATACCGTCAGTCTGGTGTTTCTTTTGTAATGAATCCAGTATATACTGTGTTTCAAGCAAAAACATGACAACAGATTTAAATAATTGCCCTGGACTGTTGTAGAGGGAAAAAGTGCTTACATATCCCTATGATTATGTTTTAAAATATTTGTGTGTTTGTAGGCATATGCAAAGCAAAGGTGTTCTACTGACAGATGGCTCCGAGAAGGGAAAACAAGGAAAAGGAGGAGCTAAGGCCCTTATGAATACAATTGTGCAACTTCGAAAGTTGTGCAATCATCCATTCATGTTTCAGAACATTGAAGAGAAGTATTGTGATCACATAGGTAGTCAAAGTGGAGTAGTTACTGGGTAAGATTGTATTTTCTTTAGATTTGTGTTTTTAAGTTTTTCTTTTGTCACGTATCTCTGTATTTCTCTCACATTTTTTTCTTACATTCATAGTATTCATTATGAATAACATTAAAAATGTGATTTCTGTTCACAGCCCTGACTTGTATCGTGCATCAGGAAAATTTGAGCTCTTAGATCGTATCTTGCCGAAGCTGAAAGCAACAAATCATCGTGTACTGCTCTTTTGTCAAATGACACAATTGATGACTATTATGGAGGACTATTTAAGTTGGCGTGGTTTCATGTACCTCCGTTTAGATGGTACCACTAAAGCAGAAGACAGAGGAGATTTATTGAAAAAATTTAATAGTCCAGACTCTGAGTATTTTCTTTTTCTTTTGAGTACTCGTGCTGGTGGATTAGGTCTCAATCTGCAAGCAGCTGATACGGTCATTATCTTTGACTCAGATTGGAACCCGCATCAAGTAAGTTTTCTGATGCCAGGAACATTATCATAATTACCCGAATATAAGATGACTGTGTGATTTTAAAAAAGCTTCCAGAGAACTTCTTAAATTTTTAACTAATTCTAAATTCTAATAGTTAAAGTAAAATTGCAAATTATCTTATTGTCTTAAGAAAGTTGAAACGTTTTAATGGAGCTCTCACTATTTACTTGTTCCATAAGCTCATTATTGTCATTTGTGTCATTACCATCTTCAACTTCTTGTGTATCAGTGCTTGTCTGGTCCTCCTCTTGTACTAGGCTGTCCTTTGACTTTTTAGTCCCCCCATCTCCACACACATACACACACACACGTGTGGGCATAATGCATTTCTGAAAGTTTAGTGCTTTGAATTTGCTTTCTTAGTCTTTCATCTGAAGCCATCGAAGAACATTTCCTTCTGAGTGTTGTTAATTTTCGTCACGCTGTGTATATCCATGGTCTGTGATTCTTTAACAACCATTAATTTTATATTCTCATATTTTAAAGTCTCGTGATCCAATTATGAACTGCAAACCTGAACCTCTGTTCTAGAAGTGATGTGGGAGAAAGCCAAATTACCAGTGTTTGGAGATTTTATTTTTTATATCCCTTCTCTGTGAATTAGATGTGGAATGTGTTTTGTCAGTGTGTGTACATGGTTTTTTAATTTCCATCTCTTGCAAAACACAGATACACACTTGCTCAGTGTCTATGCAGTGAGGCCGGGCTTCCTGAACTGAAAGTCTGTGTGTCCTTGTTGAACATTGTGTAACAAAATCTTGACAATGCTTCATTTTCGTGTTGTGTTTTTCTTATTATTATGCCTTTTGTTAGAGATTCTCTTATTATTGATCCATTAAAAAATATTTTTCTGAATCGCCTGGCAAATCTGCCGTGAATGCCAAAAAAATGTCAACGAATATAATTAGGAATTATAGATACAAAAGACATTTATCACGTTTGCAACTTATTGTTATGTCAGCATCAGTTCCTTCCCAAGGAGAGGCAATATTAAAACAAATCCTAACTGAGCAGGCTTAATCTGTGAATATAAGATGACCCCTTAATTTACGAATGAGATATGTAGGAAAAACCATGACTTATATTCGGATAAATACAGTGAAAGCTAGATGTAATTTATATTGGGAAGATTACCTCTGCATATCTAATGTAACTTCACTGTGTAGGACTTGCAAGCCCAAGACAGAGCTCATCGAATTGGTCAGCAAAATGAAGTACGTGTTTTACGTCTCATGACAGTTAATTCAGTAGAAGAAAGAATTCTTGCTGCAGCTCGCTACAAGCTTAATATGGATGAAAAAGTTATTCAAGCTGGAATGTTTGACCAAAAGTCAACTGGTTCTGAACGACAACAGTTTCTTCAGAGTATACTTCATCAAGATGAAGCAGAGGAAGAGGTAATTAGATTTGTGGGTGCACGTATGTATGGGTGTCACAGGTTTCAAGGAGTGCATGTGCATGAAAGTGTAAATGTATGCAAGTATTTTCTTCTTGTTTTACTGTTTTTCTCCATTCACTATAGCATGGAGAAATTTGCAAGTAAACATAGTTGGTTTTTCAGGAAGAAAATGAAGTTCCCGATGATGAATCAATAAATCATATGATTGCACGTAATGCGGATGAACTGGCATTATTTCATCGAATGGACTTGGAGCGCAGAAGGGAAGAAGCAAAATTGGGACCTAATCGTAAACCTCGCCTAATGGAGGATTCAGAACTTCCTGACTGGCTTGTAAAAGATGATGATGAGGTAAAGAATGTGAAAAATATATCTTTGTGACACTGTATGATTATCATTATTCTTAACTGTTTGCATTCCTAATTATTAAGCCATGTTTTACCAGCTGACAGCTTATTATTTAAATCCCACTCATCATTGCAGCATGCTTGAAACACATTGGTGATTTCTAAGCTGTGGGACATTAAGGGGGGATGTAGGCGGATTTACACAACGTAGTATAATAATTTTTTAAACAGTCAGAATTGGATGTAAAATAATGATATTTTGTAACCTTAAGAAATATATATGTGAGAAAATATTTATCATTAATTTTTGTAGAAACAACTGAAATTGTTTATAATATAAAAAAATTCAAATGTTTAACTTTACAAAGGTGCACTTTGTTTGAAAACCAATAACATTAAAAATTTGAAATTTTGTATAACTGACCCTGAAACACTAATAAACAAAAAGGTGTAAGGAAATTTTGGGATTAGTTATGGTTTTTTAAATATTAAGTATTGATTTTGTGTCATATTATTAGATGCAAAAAATTTGAGTTTAATAAATCATTATGAAGAAACTAAACAATAATTGAAAAAATCCTTACACACAAATTCTTGTCTTTGTTATCTGCAACTATGTATAAAATATGAAAATTGTACGCCAAATAGTTTTTGAGAAAAAGATACATTTATCACAAAAAATCAAGGTTACGGGAAATTGCTTGCCTTGAAGAGCAGTTTTGGAACCTTCACAAATGATATGTAAAGTACAACAAACAAAGCCTATACTTTTACTGTTATCCACTAATCGTAGCCTTTGTTTCCCACAGTTTACCCAGCAACAAAATGTATTAAATGCTTCAGAAAGCATTTGCAAGTCTATTGTTCTAAAAATATTGTTAACATTCTCATTTCCATTTTCATTTTCATTACGTTAACCTCCACCGACTTTTCATCTTGATGCCCTTGGCAGGTTTTCCCAATTGGAGATACACGTTTCCAGTTCAAATTCTACAAAATTATTAATCTCACTTTCTGTTCTGTTTAATCTTTTGGAAGAAATGTTAAATATTTTGGCTTTCTTCATTTTCTTAAAGAATTTTGGTTGGAAAACAATGAAAACATGTTTGGTTTGCATCACTACATGAATCAGTTAATATTATAGTGTCTAAAAAACTAAAATGATACACTCATAAAAATGAATTATCTTTTCTTTGTTTGCACACATTGTGCAAACAAAGTATTCTCTGTTGGATGGTGTATTTGGCATGCAGCAAAAATTCTAGACATTGGGCATTGAAGTAGGGTTCGCCTCTGGTTTTGTAGGCTCTGTAATCCCTGAGGTGACAGTAATAAGACAAGGAAGATGTCCATTTGCTTTAAATCAACATAACTTTAACCTATTATTAGTTCAATAAACTTTCTAAAAAACAAATTAAACAATAATGAACATGATAGTCATCTACCAATTGTTTACTCCCTGTCAAATGTTAGCCAACTGCAGAGCTCAAGAAAAAAAAAAATGAAGTGCAAAAGCTTGAAAAATATATTATGTATTTTGAGAAACTTTCACAATGTTTCTGCCTTCAATTGCCAGTCCACTCCTAATTTTAGTAACTGTTTCATCATTGATTTTAATTTTAGGTGGAACGCTGGACTTTTGAAGAGGAAGAAGATGATAGGTTCCTAGGTCGTGGGACTCGTCAAAGGAAAGAAGTGGACTATTCAGATAGTCTCACAGAAAAGGAATGGCTGAAGGTAAGAGTTATAAGCAAATGTGGATCTTTGCGAATACGTGCTTTCAGCAGCTCTTAAGGGTTACGACCTAAAAGTGGTTGTTGACCCTTTGACTGCTCTGGATGTGTTAAGATGTGGAAAATTTCTGTGCTTGAGAGCATCTGAATGTGTTAGCATACACTGTCAGGCTGTGACTGGAACCTTGGATGTGTAAACGCATGAGACTATTATTCCTGCTGGTAATATCTTTTGCAAGGGCCAGTTCATTTTTGAGATGATTTCAGCAGCATCCATGTGTTCTGTAGAGTAGCTTGATAATTTGATGCTGTTAAAGAGCACTTGTATGAATTAGTTCAGGATTTGCTACAATATGAATGCTTTTCATATGATTCAGTGCCTTCTATGTGAGGCTGACCAAAGTAAGTCTCAAATTCTGTAAACATCACTAGAGTGCCCATCAGGGATGTCTGGGAAATCTCCCTTTAGGGAGTTCCTCTCAAAGAGAAGTTCATCATCTTACTGACACTTTTCAGTCACTATTTTCTTTTCAACCTGCCAAATGCTGGAGTCCTGGACTCCCTGTTTGGTCTTCTCCTACACTTATTTTCTTTAGACTGTTGTTACTTGCCTTTTGGTTGCTTAGTTTGGAGTTTTCTCTGTCTGCATTCAGTTATATTGCATTTGCTCCATAATCTTAATTACCATTGGTGACAAATGCTTGGCTCGGCACAGCACACTGTGGCATCGGGGTTCATACATATTACATATACTGCATGACTCACTCTAATCTTGACTAAAGCAGACAAAAGGCTAATGTAGTTGGTATTTTAATGGCAGCAGTGAGAATATGAGAAGTAGACATCAAATTTAATTTTGCTATTTGCAGTGAAGAAAAATATGCTTTACTTGTTAATATATTACTTCATCATGTAGAGATTATAGAGAAACCTATGGAATGCTTCAGGCAAATTTGTGACAGAATAAAACACCTTGTATTGGCCTCTGATTTCATATAAAGTGTATTTTTCTTGCTCCTTTATGTAGTAAATTCATGTTTTGTGTACATAGTGAAGTCATTTAATTTACACATAAGTGAAAATATTGTTTGATTTGTTTATTCACCATGCAGTAATACAAATGTTGTTAGGGGTGTTATAACAGCACATAATTTCTTGCTTTATAGTATCTAAAATACATTTCAAAATATGCAATTTTCAAAAATTAAGAGAGTTCAACAAAAATGAGACCTGCACCATTCTTTTAAGTGTCTATTGCTCTACCTATGAAAAAGAATTGAAGCAAATATTTGTAAAGGTTTTGAGAATTATTTTTATAATTTGCGTGAAGCAGAAATTCCACAATAACCAATATTTTAAAAAAAATATACATGGTCTTTTTTAAAGATCTGCTTTTTTAGAACATATTTCCTTTAAGACAGAAAGCTCTTATTAGTAGTTTTGTAGTTGTAGCAGCGTATAGCTGGCTTTGAAACTGCATTACGCAGATGTTAAATCCCGAAGGCATCGGACTCTTTATTCAGTACTGTACTTTTGCAATGTTACCTTTTTGCAATTTTCGAAAATACAATGTTCGCGATAAATGGAATCGTCACAAACTTTTATACCATCCTTTGATACATACAAGGAGAACATTTTAAGAAAACATTTGCAGCCATTTTTGAGTCAAAAATTGTTTAAAAATTTAAAGTAAAGAATGATCACATGGCTACCACCAGCGATTTTGCAAGTGTTTCGTGATATGAAATACCAGCACTGTGATGGCAGTAAAACAGAACATAGATTTGTCAGTTGTTGTTCGATTTCTCTGTATTTTGCAGGATGAAAATAAAAAAGCTACAATTTTTTAAAATGTTTGTTAAAGATAATTGAGCTTTGAATAATAAATATGAAAATAGGCATTGTTTACAATTTAAACAGAAAATAGACAGTTATTAGTGATATAGGCAGTTATAGGCACTATAAAATTCACATATAATGCTCCTGATATCTCAAAATGAATAAGTAATGTAAAATGTTGCCTTTTTCCATAGAAGGAAAAAAGTAGGCATTTAAGCAAAAATCTGCAGCTTATATACGACAATGTTTTTTTAACTTGCAATAAGTATTGAAGGATAAAACTTATCATGTAGGGTAAGGGAAGGTTCTAATAAAGAAAATCCTAAATGAAGAAACTGTAACTAGACATTGCTGTCAATCAATTTTTTTATTAGATGGAGAATATGAGTTTTTCTGTCAAAAAATCGCCAGCTTTATTGCAATACTTTCTCTACACTGCGTAATCAGTATGCGAGAAAGTAAAAAGGAGGGGAAGAAACTAAGCTGGTTTCCATTGTTGATTCTCACATTGGCATGCAATTATAACAATAGTAACTGTGTAATGAGGGTATGATCAAAGAAAAGCATTGGTTTATTTTAATGATTTTTTTAATGAAAAAATTTATAACTATTCTTGTCATGTTTTAGGCCATTGATGATGGTGCTGAAGATTTTGAAGAAGATGAAGAGGAGGAGGAAGAAGATGAGAAGAAACTCAGGAAAAAGACACGCAAGCGACGCAAGAAAAATGATGATGATGATGAAGAGGAGGGTAGCCAATCAAAGAAACGCAAGGGGGCAAATGCTACAAGTGTTGATCCACGCTTAAAAAGACAAATGAGGAAGCTTATGAATATTGTAATAAAGTATACTGACAGGTACTAGTAGCTCCTCTAACATTTGCAATGCTTTAATAATCTTGTCAAATTTTCCCTTCTCGAATATGTACACTGGAATGCCCATGTGCTTTTGTCAGATGTACATTCTTCAAAACCCACCAGTCTTATGCTCTGCTACTTTTCCATAAAGATGAATGATTTAAGCAGGCATGTGAATGTACTTAACTTGAGGTCCTTTATAACAAATTTGCTATCATTCCAATTATATCATGAAACAAATAACAGTAAGACTTCATTTATGTGTTTTTCAGGGGAGTGAAGGGGGAAAATGTAAAAGTGAGAAAAACACATAACTGAAAATGAGAAGAAATTAGGTGCGAAAATGAAAACTCAATATTTTGACAATAGTGTTATGTTAGAAAATAATATGCATGTAATATTCTCAAAACATGACATTTTCAAGGAAAACGTTTTCACTTTTGAAAAGAGTCTGATATTAAATCTCTTACTTTTCTGTACACCTAAAGTATAAATTTCCCTCTCAAAATGTGAGAACTGCCACATTAATTGATACCTATGTATTTTGCACAAATAGACCACATGATTACTGTGGAACGTTGAAAAATATTTTGCAAAGCTATACTGGGCAGCATGCAATTACTGTATTTGCTCATGTATCAGCCGCATTTTTTTTCCAAGAAGCAACTTGTAAAATGGGGGTGCGGCTTATACACAAGAATTTTCTTTTAAAAAAATCATTCGAAGGAAAGCAAAATTTTATGCCAAAATTTTTTTGAAGGCTTCCAGGATGATGTAGGCAGGCTCACTTATTGGTCATTTGTGATGGTACATAGTTACGACTTTTATTATTGTCATAAATAGAGACCGGATTTTTATGTAATTACATATTTTTTGTCTTTCTACTTACCGTTCTCAAAATTGTAATCTTGGTGAATCATAGCCCTCCTAACAAAATATAGAATTTTTTCATTACATATTTTTACATATTTTACATATTTTTCTGTTTTCACTATATATTTTCTCATTTTATCAATTTTCTTCTATTTAATTCCATTTTTTTATGAAAATATGTATTTTTTTAAAATATCAGCATTTTTCCTACATTATTGGGGAAATCTAGGTGTTCAAATCATCATTGACACTGCGTTTTGTGATCTGTAACCTTAATTTCGGAGAAAAATTTGCGATCACCGACATGTAACACATAGACGAAGATGCTACAGTGTATTTTTCCTGGTCGTAGATCTCGCCAGTTTGTGCGAAGGCTTCTATTGCGATTAGTCTGGCTGCCAAACTAAGATCGTGGATTACAGTAGATGAAGCTTTTACTGAAGAGAAATTTGTATGATGTGACGTGAGCAATTTTTAGAAATCTCATTTCGTATTATGTAAATGTATTTTATTATTAGTGTATTTTAATATTACATATATCCGATTTTACATATTTATTACATATTCTTAATACTTTCATTACATATTTATGTACATATTTTGACGTTTTATACTATATATTTTTCCGGTCTCTAGTCATAAAGAATGCAACTGAAATAATTTAACATGGAAAGTACAGGAAGTTAGCTGGAACATATAAACAATAATTCATAAATGTAAACAACAATAAATGAAGTTTTACTGTATCATAAAATGCACAATACAAAATCCCAAACCATCGTAGAGCATTAAATGCCTATGCAATTAATTGCAACATCTCATTATACAAGATAGACAAAAATATTTACATGATCAGGCACATGGTAGCAAAATTGATACCAAGGACTGTACGGAGCAGTAAAATTAGTTCTGATCTAGATGTTACAGCAATGTATTTTCGAAGGATGCATTGCTGAAACTGATATGATCAATTTTATCAATCTATGCGCAAAGTTTTTCTTTACTTATAACAGATTTGCATTTACTTGCCTGCTTGAGTGTAAATATAATTGGTGCAAAGCTCTGACTCTGTTAAAAATTACTAAAACATTTCTACAGCATGATGGGTAAAATGTTTAATATCCTCTCTGTTCTTTGTCCGAGCTTAAATCCCTTGCATTTATCTTCCAGCTCCTTGCTCCAGGGATTTCATCGCGGTACTCTTTCCAATACTTCCTTGGCTTACCTACTGTACTTTTCTTGTAGATGTTCTGCTGTAGAATAAATGTTGACATTCAGTAATCATTCAACCAAAGTACATGTACAGTCCATTGCAGTGTTAGTGTTTTGAACTTTGCAGTGTCAAACATTTAGTAAAATTCTTTATTGTATCCTCTGCAATCAGTTTTCAAATAAAGGGAAAATATTTTTTTCCTTATTTTCTCTCTATTGGTTTTTAGAACGTGTAAAAGGTGTTAACAATTTGCATTATGCATCTTTTTAGATGGTGGATGAAAATTATCAAAGTATGAAGATTACCTTTATTTTCATTTTTAATACAAATATTTAATGTCCAATCAATAGGAAAACACAATAAAAAAAATCTAGTGACTAGCTTTTGAATAACATCAAATTTTTACTTCAAATAGCAAAATCAAAAATTATGTCATATATTCTATTTAAATTCAAGAATTATGGATTTATATTTCATAAGCACTTCATTTGTATTGAAGTCGTATGTATCAATTTGGTGGTCATTTACGAAATTGCACATTCTTGTAGGATTATTCACAGTACATAAAGATGCATGGGTTCTCTTTACAATATAACTTTAACAATTTCACAATATGAATTGGGTTATTTGTACAGTTGTGCCAACATGTATGACTATGAATGGATGTGTCATTGACTGTTTCTCATCTCCTATTGTCTATAGTAATAACTTGATACATTTCTGGGTATGTTTGTCAAGTACAAATTCCAGAATGAATTTTCCATCAAATCAAGTGATAATTGCTAAAACGGTAGCCATCCGAAGAGGTGATTCAATTGTAGTTCACTCATAGTTCACCTACCTATTTCTAGTGATGGGAGAGTGCTGAGTGATCCATTTATGAAACTTCCATCGCGTCGTGAACTGCCAGATTACTATGAAATCATAAAGAAACCTTTGGACATTAAAAAGATACTTCAAAGGATAGATGAAAATAAGGTAATTTCCAAGACATTTTATTTTGGTTTGTTTATATTGATAGGTTGTATTCCTGTACTCAACATTTCACAAAATTGTTTTCTCTTCATTGAAATGTTGTTGTAGTTCCCTGATTTTGATGATCTTGAAAGAGATTTTATGCAACTTTGTAAAAATGCTCAAACATATAATGAGGAAGCATCTTTGATTCATGAAGATTCCATTGTTCTTCAGTCAGTATTTACTAATGCTCGGCAGCGTTTAGAACAAGAAGGAGAAGATGACACAGTTGTTGATGAGGATGAGAAATCTAAAGGTACTGACTAGAGTAAAATAATTATGTGCTATATTTCATGATTTCTAATCTTTATATTAAATAGAAGACTTGTTGTAGGTGAAGGTGTTGAGGAAGAAGTGACTTCTGATGGAGATTCTGCTGTTAAAATGAAAATCAAAATAAAATCAGCTGGAAGAAACAAAGGTGAACCACGAGTTTCAAGGAGTCGTAAACGCAATTCTCGTAAATATATCAGTGATGAGGAGGACGAGGAAGAACCCTTGCAACCTAATTAACTATGTCTCTTCAAATTGTTGGACAATGTAGATCTGGTACGCTGTGTTTTTCTTTTCTATGGGTTTATAAATATGGTTCAGTAAAATATACTCAAGAAACTATAATATATAGTGACTATAACGCATCTCAAGACAATTTTGTTCTGTGCATGTTAGATCTTGATGTAAATGTTTTCATCCTTTTAATTTAGTGAATTTTCTTAAGTAGAATATATGATTTTGATTTTAAAAATCATTTAAATGTGTATAAGACAAATTGTTACATTTCTGCTTCAAGATTCTCTGTGTATAAATATTTTCTCTTGGTGTCTTATGGGTCCCCACATTGTAAATTAATTACACAAAGATATTTTTTGTGTATGCTTGCACGTCAGAATTTTTTTAATGTTGATTCAAAAATTGAGAATCTTAGATTATTGAATTCACATACTTCTGTAATTTCTTTAAATTATTGTGTTTGTGCACAATGTCATTGTGTATCTTAAAACTCAACAGAAGTGTTTAGCAGTCCTGATGTATTGATGTGAAGGACAACTACTTAGTGAAATGTTAAAAGATTATTTTTAGTGTTTACTTTTCAGTTATTTCCATACAAGCTGAGCCCCTTTGCTGTAATCAGTACATGTTTTCACTGTATCAACTTGAAATATTTGATTTTAACTTGTAGTTAATAATGGATGATTGTTTTAGAAAAATCAATGTTGTGACACATTTTGGGCTTGACATTCAATTTTTGGGAAGTGATAAGAATTTGAAGAGCAGTATCAATTGTACCTACCTCCTATTTATCACCATGGAAGGATAAACCAATTACAAAATTGTTAGGTTTGGTATAAGAATGAAGAAATTATAGTCTTATGATTTAGAAAATTATTGGAAATACTTCATATGTTTAATTTAAGTGTTTTTAATTGCATTACATGAACACCCTTTAATTGACCTACATAGTGATCATCATATCTTCTTTACATCATTCACATGATTACAAGTGCTTGTGCTTTCTTTACAACTATTTTTTTCTTTTCTTTTTTCCGAAAGTAATATAATTGATCAGAATTTTAGTACAGGTCTGGTAGAGTTATGTTCTCAACTATTTATGAGTTATTTCTGTTTTGTATTCTTTTCTTTCCAACTGTAATAAACAAACAAAATGTTAGGAGCAGGTTGTGACAGATGTTAAGTATATTTGAGTTTCATGTGTATATAGATTAAATCCAGAGAGATTCATTGACTTATTGAGCATTTGTTCTTGCCATATGTTTCTTTGTTGTTGCTTTCTTCATCTTCTTTTTTTTCTCTCTCCCTTGGTTTATTGGTTAGTATGACTTAACATTTTCTCAACTTTACTCAAGAATAAAAACTTTGGGTATAAGACAAAACACATGAAAATAGCCCTGGAAAAAAAATTAAAAAGTATAATTTTATCATTTGCTGTCAAGCTTTATGGACGAACATTTTCAGTGTAAGCATTGATGTGTTTATTGCAAGTTCTTCTGAATTGTGATTTGGGTAAATTTTTAAGAAAGACTTTTTTGTTTGTGAATTTCATTTTGTGTATAATTGAAGGCAATTTTATTTTATTATTACATTATTAGAAATGTAAGAAGTGTAATTTTGTAAAAAAAAAAAAAACAACAACAAACAACATAATTGAACCAATACAAGTGATTTTTGATTTCAAATTGCCTGTTTACTTTTTGTATTGTTAGTGGTAGCAAACCAGATAATACAATTTTTCCTTTGCGGTTCATTTCCTCGGTCTAATACTGTTATTTATCATAATGTGTGATGAATAAAGAATGCAGTTTCCTTAAGTCAGAATCCAAAGGAAAGTGAATAAGATTAAAATCGCCCAATTTGCTTGTCTGCAAAATAAATAAACGACCATGGTCTTCTTGGAATGGATTTCTCATTCATGGAACTTTTGCATGGATGAATTTTTTACAATATTGTCCTCAGAAAATGTCTCTTTTTTTCAGTTAACATTTGACAAGATCATGAGAGAAATATTTATTGGATTTGTACTTCCTGTAATTGCAATTAAAACCATTGTAGTAAACTGAAACATTTTATTATAAAGACATTAATTTAAATATTATAATTAAATTTAAAAATGGTGTGGACAATGACATTAATACTGTCGGTGCAAAATCAATTTTTTTTTTATTTTTATTATTTCACATCTGGGAAGAAAAAATAAAGTTTACCTCAAAGAATTTTTATTATTTGAAATATGGCTGATTCTTAGAAAGTTATAATTTAAAAGTATGATTCCAAACATTTTGAATTAACTATTTATGTTATAGTAATCTGCAAATATTTTTAAATTGTCTTTTTTGTCCAATTTGAAAATGAAGACAAATATTTAAGATCACTAACCTCTCTTTTGAACTTGAAGAAAAAATGTAGATAGCATTATTTCCAAACTGATCTTTTGTATCTAAATTAAGTCCTACAGCTTCTTTTATTTATTAATTAAATTCTTATTTTATTCATTATTTTATTTGTTTATGAAAAGCACTTTTCTCTCTGGAATCCTTTTGCTGTAAGTGAATCTAATTTTTATTTCTCTTTTTGGGATTGCTCATTATACACTTTATTGCTTCTAGGCCCAAAGGAAAAATTGTTTATTTGATTTACACAGTTAAAAGAAAACAAATTAAATGTTTGCACCGTATGTATTTAATGACACAAAGCATTTCCATGGAAACAACTTTTTGTTACCCTCACTCTGAATTTCACAGATTGTGGTAATAACAATTTGTGGTTACCATGGAAATGCTTCCAATATTATACTGTGTTCAAACATTAATAATTATTTAATTTCCTTTTTATTCCAAGTATACACATCAGTTTTATATTTATAAAAAGCAAACATTTTTTTCTGTACATTTGCAGTTTCAAAATGGATAACTTGAAATTATTACTGATTGAAGTATAAGTAATGGTTTTGCTTATTGCTGTTGTGAACTAAATTAAGTAATTTTTTTCACTTTCCAGAAATTTTGTTCTTGCTACAATGATTATTTGGGGACAATTAGTCTTATTTAAATACTTAAGTTTACATAAATATCTTCTTTCTGAATTTTAAATTTATTATAATATAAACTCAAATGTGAATTGGTTCTCATATTCACATTGGTAAATTCCTTTTTAATGTGATTACAGATTTATTTTGGAGCATCTGTGTTACTGTCAGTTGGGATTAGGATTTATTCAATTTAAGTCCTTGAGATCAAAGAGGTATCTCAGTACTAGGATTGGAAAACATTTATCTTTGTTCATCATTTTACATGATCAGCATTGTCTCAAGGGGTGGGAGTATAAACATATATTTCTTTTTCATCTATTGTGAAAAATATGTTGAAGTGCAGTAATTTAACAACAAATACAATGTGTCTTTAAGTGAATATTTTCACTAGGAAAAGATTTGACATGCATGAGAAATCATGTCTGGGAATTTTATATTGGTTAGAATAAAATTCTTACTGAACATTTTCAGTCTTTCATCCATTATTTCATTATATTCATTTACTTAAGAAATGTATGTGTACTTGTATTCAAAATATGAAAGTGGATATTCATTGTCTGTCTTAAACTGTATTTTTTATTTGTGTAAAACTATAGATGCTAGATGAAAAACGTTCGTATTACGAGTAGCAGTGATCTTGAGCAAATGTCAATATTGTCTTGCCTCAAAA
The DNA here is from genome assembly GCA_031308135.1 of Acheta domesticus. NCBI lineage: Eukaryota > Metazoa > Arthropoda > Insecta > Orthoptera > Gryllidae > Acheta > Acheta domesticus. The sequence continues at coordinate 178,291,964 of JAHLJT010002406.1, forward strand.
GGTATTATTTGGAATTGTGTGTGAATGTGTGTGTCATTTGACAAAAGGTGAAGTAGTGAATTGTTTTATATTTACAGAATATTTGTGACTTGTGTTAAATATATTTTTTGTGTAAGTTTAATTTTTATATTGGATATTATTAATACTTTCAGTTAATGCAATAAAATTATTCATGCAAAATAGATCTCAAGGAGATCTACATGTAATTTGCAGTTAAAAATCTGACATGATGTGAACCTTAATTCATAATTATGATAAAGCTAGCAAAAAAAATAAATAAACGTAAATAAAAAATGTTAATGTCAGAGAGGTTAGTTTTTTCTGTAATCTTTGTAGATAGACCCAAAGACCAAGTTTGAATCTGTAGATTAAGCTTAAAATTATGTATTATTGTAAACAAATTTTGTAATCATTGATACAAATATTTAAGCATTTTTGTCATTCATATGGTAGATGGTGCTCTTCTATATGACAAATCATTTTTTCAGTTTCCTTTTACATCTGAATGTATTGCAGCTGTTACAAATTTTGTGTTTATGGATGAATGTATGAGTAAGCTGTGTTCTGAAAGTGTCATCTAAATTGTGGAAAGATGCTGAACTTTTTTAATGTATGGTTGTTTTCTGTGTAATGAATATAAATGAAATAGATATTTAAAACATGACTTGTTTTATCTGTTTTTTGGTATACATTTCAAGTTTTCTCTTCTAGTTTTATCACATTTTAATTTAGAATAGTGACTATGGTGTAATAAATGATCAGGTTCTTTCTTTTTTGTTGTTGTTATTTAAGGTTGCATCAACTACTCGGTCATTAGCGACCACTATTGGAAGTAACATGACATGATGACACGATATGGTAATGATAGGGGTTGAACGGACGAACACATACAGCCATGCCTGAGGCAGGAGGACTCGAACCCGCGACCCCACAGTCCAAGACCATGACGGCACTACTGCCTTAGCGATCTTGGCCACGGGGCCAGCTCTTTCTTTCTGTTTCATACTTTTTTTTTCTTTCTTTTTTTCCCTATTTCTTTCTTTCTTTCTAGTATTAAATGTATTGAAATCAAAGATTTTTTTCTCTAAATGTAATCTATTCTTCAATATTTGATCGTTCAATAATTTCATGCAAACGTTTTTAGAGTATTAGTGGTTTGTTCATATTAAGTATTAGTAGGTTTTTGCGTAAATATAAGTTATTTCATTTCAGTTTTTCCAGAGATGGCTGAAGTGTTAGAAATAGAATTTGCTGTATTATAGTATGTAACAGTAACATGAGAGAGAACGGTGCACATTTCTTAATAAAATCTGTTCAGGATTAGACCTCTAAACGATACTGTGTTGTTTTTTTTCAAAATGTGAGTAGTTTTCACATAGTTTGGTGTGAATTCATGACATTTTGAAAAAGATCTTGCACATTATTAATAACAACATTTCAGGTTAGTGCAGGAGTAATTCATAAATTAATACATTTTGTGGACACACATGCTTGAAACATTGCTGGCTGGTTTAACCCTTCATCTTGGCAGGAGTCAAGAGTGGCCTTCATGTGGGGGCCATTATAATACAGTTCACTCCTTTGTTATTCAATCCTAATTTTTGTTAGGAACTGGAAAAAATCTAAATTTGATTTTCTACTCAGAAGGGGGAGGCAAACAATATTTGTTAAGAAAATTTTCATATAACTTCTATTTTTCATGAAAATTTTATGTAGTACTTATAATTGGGTACGGAGGCTAGTTTGTTAAAAGAATTACAGTAGAATATTCTACATGTTTTGTGAACTTGCTCAAAATCTTTCCAAACAAGATTAAACTAAAGAAACTACAATAAGAGCCATAACTTGCCTTAGCTTTAATTTTGAACCAAAGTGTGGCGTATAACAATCACACAATTTTGTTTCTCAAAAACCGCTCCAAATTTTTTTCTTTAAATTTTCTTCACTTATGTAATAAGGGATTGTTAAAAATATGGCGCTAATCCTATTTCTGAGTGATGCTTAGTTTTTGGAAAATTTCAAAAAAATTTTAAAACTACAAAATTGTAGATAGAGATTTTGGCGTCAGACAAAGTCTATTGAACAAAATTAGTTGTTTAAAAAAATGTCATGTACAATTTTCTGAAAAAAAGAGCAGTTTTTGCATAATAGGCCCTTGAATTTTGCGAAAAAAAGGTTTCCCAAAAACCGCTCCAAATTATTTCTGTAAATTTTCTCCACATGTGTAATAAGGGAATGCAAATAAATAAACTAGAGGTGCTATAGAATGGCACAGACTTTCTTGCAGAATTTAATTTTCTAATCTCTATAGTTTGAACTAGTTTTTCTGTTATGAATGATGATCTTCACAGAAACCTTCATTATGCGCCCAAAGGATATTTTGCTTCACGTTCTCTAGATTTTTCGGCTTCCTAATGCTAGAAATGAAACCACCATACACTTATTACTTTTGTTTAAGTGTAGCTGCCATGCATAGCAAAGATGGTCGCAGTGGTTTAATAGCGGGCATTGGCAGTTCTTCCGAGGGAAACATCGCTGATTCGAGTCCTAGTCGAGGAATATTATTTGTCAAAATTCTCTGTGGTCACAGGAAATAATTGAGAATTCTAGAAACATGATTGAAAACCATGTGAAGCCATTCGAATCACAAATATTGATAATTACGATAAGTGAACTGAAAGTGTCTGTATGTAATTTTCCAATTTTTAACTTTTTAACAGTCTTTCACATCTTTTCTTGGTACCATCATATTAATTGTTTTCCTAACACACATTGATTATTTTATGTGTCAGTTCTATTCATTTTATGGCTCTGTTGGTCCTACGGTGCTAGTGTGGCGTAGTGGTATAACTTCCGTCTCATTAACTTTGAGGATCAGATTTCGGGTGTCGGAACAGAAAAAAATTGCTGGTTTATATAGTAGTGGAATAGAATTTAGGACCATGTAGCAGTGCAAGAAAGTATGTGATTTGGAAGCACCACTAGTTTCGTGAGTCTTCTTAGAACTACAAAATTGAAGATAGATTTTTCCTTCAATTACTTGTCAAATAGGACGAATTAAGTCGCTGTCTGGAGGAGAATTCTAGCGGCCGGCTGCTCTGGTCGGTAGTTTTCCATGGTTTCTCCAACACCAGGCAAATGCTAGAGCAGTACCCTAACATATATCAATCAGTTGGTCCATCATTTACAAGACAGAAATGTTTTAAATAACAGCTTTATGCATTAAAAAGAATACAAATTTCACACAACGTTTCAGAAACAGCTGGTTTCCATCATAAGGCGACAAATGATTATATATAAAACAATGGAAACGTACAAAACAGAAGAATTACAAAAAATTAATAGACACAAGTCAACAGAATGCACCTTGTTAAAACCTTTAGAAAATTTTTAAGACTATATTACTAACAGTATGGAAGAAATTAGAGAAAGAGAGAGATTGTAAAAACAGAAAAAAATTTTAAAAATAACAATGAGAGAAATTATCTTAATATTTAGAAAATGTGTTCAATGAACCATCATATATTTTTGTAAATTTATTGGATTCTACCTGTGTATTTAAGCTAGGAGAAGTTTTGATGTACGATAGCGTTTTTAATATCAATCTAGGATAAGGTAAATTTTCACAAGCTAAAATTTTTAATTTCTTTGAAATTAACATGATGTGAAGTTACAATTCTACGTTGCATTAATGAATTTTGTTTACATGCCAAGTCTTTAATATTCCTTTTATGTTCTAATAATCTTGTACTCAGTTTTTTTTAGTTTGACCAATATAAGATTTATTACAATCATTACAATTGATTTGATAGACTACGTTATTTATATCTAATTTTGCTCTAGTATCTTCCACGTTTTGGACAATATTGCACTGATTTATTATTCTATTTACCAGTTTCAATTTGAATTTGTTTTAAAGTTTATTTTTGAAATAATTATTTATTTGAGGGATGTAGGGTATACAAATTAAATCATTCATAATTTCTGTGAGGTTTTCCATATTTTATGAAATTTAATCTCCTAGATATAATTTTTTCTATGAATTGTAAAGGGTAGTTATTAAACTTCAATATTTCTAAAACTTTACGGAAATTATAAGTATGAAAAAAGAGAGATCACAATTGTATAACTCTGTCAACTAAATTTTAAACAACTGACTTTTTAATACTAAGAGGATGCTTAGATAATTCAATATAATTCCAGAAAAAATAGGTTTGTTATACCAAGATGTTTCAAACATTGTATTTTTCCTAAAAACAGTCGCATCTAAAAAGTTTTTTGAAAAGAACAATTTGATTCTGTTTCTAAAGTAAATTTTATTTTGTCATTAAATGCATTAAATTTCTTTAATAATTCATGACAAGTGACCTCCATAGTTGATGCGCCCGGAATCACGAACAATCAATCAATCATTCTTTAATTAATTTTTTCTCCATATAAGTTCTTTCATTATGATCATGTACATTTTTTTGAATGATCATTATGATCATGTACATTTTTTCTTGCAATATTGCGTGTAAAGCGTGCAATATTAAAAAATAACAAAAACAAGATTTTCTCGAAAAACAGCTCCAAATTTTTTCATTGAACTTTTGGCAAGGATAGTGCTAAAAGTACTCCATCAGATGACATAAACGAGATATTACTCTACACTTTTTTTTCCAAAATTGCAAAAATGTAATTTTATTGCCTTTTCTCTTGTCATTAACATTTACAATTGTGGCGAATTGTTCACATTATTCCATTTATGAGTGCATATGTTTTAAGTAATGTATAAAGTTTCTTGAAAACTCACGTTTTCAGTAAAAATAAGCTCAAAATTCCTCATTTTCAGAAACGCTTAAAAGCCATTTTCTCAAAAATGACTTCAAGTTTTTTCTTCAAGCATTTCGAAGAGTAGTTCTAATTATACCGTTTAATATGACAAGATTCATTTTGAGTATTCTTTTGTTGTTGTTTTTTTCAAAAATTGCACAAATGGATTTTTTTAATATCATTCACGCCGTTAATATGGACAATTGTAAAAATTTGCATTTGTGAATTAATATGCTTCAAATGACTTCTAATGAAGTTTTTCGAAAACTCAAAACTTGTATGTGAAAATGAACTAAATTGAATATTTTCAGAGACGCTCTAACATCATTTCTTCAAGATTGGCTGCAAATATTTCAATGAAAATTTGCAACCAATCTAGTATATGGAAAGTTATATAATGCTGCGCGAAAAACGGCGGATTTTTGGCCGAAAAAAGAAAAAAAAAACATTGCCGGATCCTGATAACGAAAAGTGGATAAATCCAGTTGCTAAATTAAGAAAAAATCCCTTAACCGCGGTGCGGCCAGGATCCCTCTTTGTGGGTCCGTGATACTGAAAATCCAATAGCAGGCATAATGTCTGCTTGCCCGTCCATCGGTCTGTCTGTGAACAATGCTAAACCAAATTTCCGATTCTGCCGATTTTCTCCAAAATTGATATTCCCCGATCGAACTGACTGATCTCGTGGCCCCTTGAATTTGAAACCGATATTTTAATTTTGGGGGGTACTTTACATGAAGTCTCCCGGACATTTTCAAAACTTTCTCAAAAACGCCTCCTAGTTTTTTAATTTTAATTTTCTTGTAAGAATAGAGGAAAGTATACTTATAAATGTGTCTTAGGTCCGTTTTGCACGGTTAACTCTGAATTTTCGAAAATTGCAAAAGTTTGATTTTTCTTAGTCCTCTTCCTACAACTACAAAATTCAAGATAAAGATTTTTCCCTCAAATACAATTTGTTCTCCATAGTGAGTTCTTTCATTAAGGGCATGCATATTTGTTTGAAAATTTTAGAAGTTTTCTTGCAATATGTGCAATTTTAAAAAAATCGCAAAAACAAGATTTTCTCAAAAACGGCTAAATATTTTTTCTTTAAACTTTTGGTAAATATAGTGCCTAACGTACTATATGAGATGACATAAACGCCATATTGCTCTATTCTTTTGTTTTTCCAAAAATTACAAAATATAATTTTTTTGACTTGTTTCTCACGTTAATATTTACATTAGCGGCAATTTGTTCACATTATTATATTTATGAGGACATGTTCTTTAAATAATGTCAAGTAAAGTTTTCTCGAAAACTCAATAGTTTGCTGTGAAAACTAGCCCAAAATTCCGCATTTTCAGAAACGCTCAAACGCCATTTTCTCTTAAATCGCTCCAATTTTTTTTTATAAAATTATTCGAACGAATAGTCGCATTTACTCTTCAACGACATTTTCTTAAAAACAGCCATCCAACTTCCAAATTTTTCGAAGAAAATTACCATTAGGAGGAGGTTTTACTGTTTTTTAGTATTGTTAAAATAATATTTCTGTTCTTCTATTAGGGAACCGAAAATTTAAGAAAATGTCCAAAAAATGATGGCAGCTGGCAAGAATATGTGTGAAGTCCGAATACCTAGCCGAGACCAAAGGAAATAGAGAACTAATATGGGAAAGTCTGTGCCATTCTATAGTTACTCGCATACCACTTACGCCAGACTTATTGCTACTTGCTCGCACACTGCTATTAAGCCAGAGAAGACAAAGAACGAGATGGTCGGACCCTTTCAGGAAAGAGGTCGATGTGTGACCTCTTATGTACCCATCGGCTTGCGAGGTTTTTCTGCAACCATATGTTTCCATCGACTGGGCACCACACCAGCCGAATACACTCTAGGCCTTCCAGATGTGTGGTAGTGAGGTGTATGTAAGTGTGTCTGTAAGTAAGGGGAGAGGATAGGACAAGGAAGAGGAAGGTAAGATCGCGCGCGGTCCGTGGCCCGTTTGGTACTGTTCCGGCATTCGCCTGGTGTTGATCGGAGAAACCACGGCAAGCTACCGATCAGAGCAGCGGCCGCTAGAATTCTCCTCCACTGCAGCGGCTGAATTTGACCTAGCGGTGTAGCTAATGCGGAAAGTCCTACCACTGTCGGGATTCAAACCCTGGATCTCCACGCGGCCAGGGGTGGGACGGCCGGACCGCCCGCTGCTGCTTTCACCTCCGCAGCCCGCCGCACCGCCGCGCTGCCTACCCCCGGGCCAATGACAGCGGAGAGCGCCATCCGGAAAACTAATTTCGACAGAATTTCAGGGTTACCGGTGCAAGGTACCGCACTACACGTTTACGCACTTACGCAAGAGATGACCATAGAAAGGGCTGTTTCTATGAATTTTGCGGTTAATAATGAAGATGAGGCAACAGATGTGAATCGGATTAAAAGCTGCGCGTTAATAAAATTCCAATGTTTGAACTTGAATGCTGCTGTTTTGATAGATTCAGGAACTTGTGTATCAGCAATTTCAACACGTTTTTAAATAAATTAAGAATCCATAATATTAAGGTGCTGGAATTCCCTGTTGCAAATTGGTGTCATTGGAGTAAATGGGAAGAGGAGCAGACCCGTCGAAACACGAGTTTTGCTTTCACTTGAATATGAGCAACAAAATTACGAAGTAATATGTTTAGTCGTTCCGAGTTTACTGTTTGATATATATTATTCCGGGGAGCGATTTTTTCACTGAGTAAAATGGTGTGATCAATTATTTGCAGGGAAACTTAACATTTTGCCCGGGCCAAGTTTTAATTTTTTTTTTCTTTCAAATCTTTATTCTTCCTGTTCAACTTTTGTTTTACCGGAAGTTTAAAAATAATGATTCTCATCATGGGACGATCCCGCAGTCATCAGGCAAGCTGGTAAACTTCATCCAAGAGATGTGTCGAATTAAATGAGCTAATTAGTTTTGATTTTAGTTTTTCAGTTAATTTTATTTTTATAATTCTAATTTGCGATTTCATTAAAAAATGTTCATAGTGGACGAAACATATCTTTTGAACATCGTTTTAAATTTTGAAGAGGAATTCGTCGATGAAGTGGATGGACGGGAGGTTGTCATTTGTTCCCTTGCTTTGGGAGGCGTTCGCGGTGAGATCAAGGTCAAACTATGAATGCAAGGTCCTCAACCCTGACGAAGTCTCCGCTTTGCGCAGCCTATTGATTAAATTTCAAAGAGTTTTCACGCGACCGTCCGAGCCAATTCCGGCCCATGTCTTGCGCATAAATGTTACGAACTCAACTGCCACACTGGTGTAGCAACTAGCAGTGGCGTAGCTTCAGTTGGTGTCACCTGGGATGAAACTAATGGTGTTACCCCCCTTAAATTAAGTATAAAAATATCTATTGCTGCATTGATTGTACATTATTTTATTAAAAATACAAACATATTTGCACATGATAGTTATTTATAATAAAAATTATATGTAATTAAGAATAATTGCAATATAATTGCAATTAAATAATTATCTATGCTTATGATTTCAATGTATACTTATTAAATTAATATAAATAATTGTTAACTAAACCATAAAAATTATATAATTCCAACAATAAAATTTTCGAACTACTAAAACTAAGAACACTATTAATGTATAAAAATGTTAAGTAAATGATTTAAATTATATAATTCTAATTATAAAATAATATAATTGGTGTCACCCGGAGCACGGCGCCTCCCTGCCCCCCCTAGCTAGCCTAGCTTTTACGAGGCGAAATTATTGAGCGCCGCCACTGATAAAATTAAGCTAATTATAATCAGGGCTCGATTTTTGGCGGAACGCGACGGAACAGCGTTCCGGTACCTCAGGGATAATCATTAGAGTATATTATATATATATATATATATATATATATATATATATATATATTAAATTAATAATTCATTTGGGGCGCGTTACGTACCCTAATTTCTTTTACAATTCAAGTACGATTATAATTATAATTGTAATAATTATTATAATGAAGAAGGGCGGTAGAGTTTGCTTCTGTTTAGACGCCAGTTACAGTTCTAGATACAGAGGCGGCACGGGGAGATGTTAAGATAGTACTTCGCAATTCAAAATGATTTTTGGCCATAGCTTTTTGTGTAGCTACACTGACGATTGGGAAGTAATGATTGAGATGTGTTAACACGGCGGGAAATTGCGTTATTATAATATTACGTAACCGTTACTAAGTGAGAGAAAGTATGTGGCGTTGTAGCCTCTCAAGAAAATCATCATGTGTAATACGATATAAATTACCCTTATTGTTGAAAATTTCGCTCACTGAGCTTCATTATTTTACTTACAAAATTTTTTGTAGCCAACCTCGGTAAAGTTCTCCTTTTTTAATAGTTAGGTAATGAACTTGTAGGTATTCTAGCCTCTCCCTAGAAGATACCTGTCTCAAAAAGAAATAGTCACCAAGATAACGTCACTGAACATGGTATAATATAGCACCTCCGAGAAGACCACAATGTCACATATGTTACAACCATACGAATTGGACAGGATCGAAAATACTTGTATTTAACATTTGTATTTTCCATACTTGTATTTTGTATCGAAAATACGTATTTGAACATGTATTTTATGTGCGTTCTGTTTGTGTTTTGTATTTTCAAAATACAAAAATACTTTTTATTGGTTCGCCGTGGAAACATTTGAATTTAAATATACAGTCAAACCTGAGAAACACAAACGTCGATAACACGAATTTTTGATATTTCGAAGCAATTTTTCATTACCTGCAGCAGAATTTAAAAGAACGTTTTTGATAACTCAAAAGTTTGGTTAATTTTGATTTTATTTTTGATAACTCAAGAGTTTGGTTAAAGAAAATTTATTTCTGGAGGTACTTCGAGATATCGATTAACGGATTTTGCAGACCACTTCACAGACGTATCATACTCGTATTGTATCATTATGCATTACCACAAGTCTTAAACCTGGTTTGTGCATTGATTAAACTATTGGACTTGCACCATGTAAAGATCCAATCTTACGGCGTGAGTTTGGAAATTGATAAATCATCAAAATGTGCTATTCTAGAGGGAACATATTTCACTCTTGTGAAGAGTTAAGTGCAAATGTGAAAGCGTCATGTGAAATTTGTAAGTCAAACAGACAATAATAAGTGCTACAATGCGACCACAAATTTTGAGACAATTAAAGCTAAAATTGATAAAAATTAACCGGGAGAGGTGACTCAGGACATCATCTGAAGTCACTGCAATGCCTCTGTCCGGGAGGTCTTAGGTTCGAGTCCCGACGGTGGCAGGATTTTCAACTCTAAATAGCTAGATGGAATTCAGCCACTGTCTGGAGGAGAATTCTAGCAACCGGCTGATCTGTTCGGTAGTTTGTTTGTGTTTTTTTCCGATCAACACCAGGCGAATGCCGGAACAGTGCCCTAACAAACGGGCCACAGACCGTGCGCGATCTTTCCTTCCTCTTCCTTGACCTATCCCCACCATTTACACACACACTTACATGCACTACTCTACCACACATGCCGGGAGTCCTGCTGGGGACTTAGAGCTTGTCCCGGCTGGGGCGGTGCCTCGCTGCGAGGAGATACCTGTTTGCGGAAAACCTTGCTAGGCGACAGGTCGGCGCCAGATTTCACCATCCAGCGGGGAAAAATCAACGCTACCTCCCGAGGAGAAAACATGTACCACACTTACGGGACAAACATCCTTGTCGGTTGACTGGTCAGTAATCAATCAATCAAATAAGCAGTAATATTATTAATTTTAATTCACATAGGAGGAAAATGAACAGCAGTGCGAAATAGGGATACTAACGCCAAGAAGTTAAAACAAAGTAACATCTGGTTTGTTCAGTATGCAGGAAAAGGTAAACGATCAAACAACCTTTGCTGATATTGTAACAAAATTCGACGTTAATGGAATGAGACCCTTATCACTTACAATTACAAGAAAGGAAACATGTCCAATTGTATGCAATTGTAAACCAAAACCAAGTTTTGATAAATAAATCGTCAAACTGGATCACTATTGGTTGTATTTTGTATTTTCAAAACTATTTTAAAATACTATTTTGTATTTTGTATCTAAAATGCTTTTATGGAAGTATTTTGTATTTGATATCTAAAATACTTTCGACGAAGTACTTAGTATCTGAAATACTTTTTTCAAGTAGTTTGCACAACTCTGGTTGCAACGCATTTTATCATTCTAGATCCGCTCGTGTGTAATATACAACAAAACGATGTTCCTTGTAGCTTGTACTTAAACTTTCGCACTGCAGTTGAACTCTCGATTCCCATTGGTTGCTCCCTCCTCGGCCTGAACGAGCGCCATCCCCACCATAGCGTCTCTCCCCTCCTCACGGAGGCCACAAAGCGCAAAGCGCTAGGAATTATTTGCATTTTACAAGTTAAATGCCTTCTGTATGAATAGATTTATCAAAGATAATCTTTGAGAATAGTACATCGGCGTCAGAAATCATGTTTGCCTTGTAGTAATATCATAAAAGCATGTGGAATCCACGGGGAGTTTGGCGTAGTGGGTAAGAACCTAGCCCTGAGAGTTGTAGGTAGTGAGTTCAAATCCTCCCATCGGAGGAATTTCAAGGATCATGTGGAATGATGAGGCTGAAGTATAGTGTCTGAAACCACGGATTAAAGTCTCACATGATGAAGGACGAAGGCATAATGGTGTTGATGAGACAGAGTTACAGGCCATGTACCACTCTGATGAGACTTGAGTTCTTTCTTTATTGTTTACGTTATGATAGGAAAGTATTGTAATGATACGAAAACTCGATGTCGATATCTTAATGCAAATTCACATTTTGGGGTCCGTAGATAACGAAAAATAGTTACCCGCGTTTTTTGGAATTGAGCGAAGTATATCGATAAAAATATCACACGCCCAATTTTCAGTAAAAACTCTAAAATTTCGAAACTTAAATTTTTGCATCCCACTTTAGAAGAAGTATATATTTTTTCTTCATATTTTATAAGTAAAATGCCATCTGTACGAATAAATTTATCAAGTAATATCACAGCACTTCGAGTGATAGGTAGTATTTCACGAATTAAGACATTACATGAATCGAATGTGTAATTAAAATCACAGGAATTACGAAGAAGAGAAATATTACTCAAAATTGCTATCGTAATACGTGAAATTTTCATTCGACTCTGGGTTATCACTGCCTCCTGGAACAACTTATTATCAAGTAAAACATGAATAACAGTTTAATGTAGGAAATGACTTCAAATATGTTTCGATTTTATGGTACTAAAACTTTCAAAAAACAATAATAACAAAGGTACTTACTAAAACATTGATTAAAAATACAATTATTAAAGTTGTAGGAAGTTGAGTTTTCCGTGCCTTGGTATTCCGTGGAAGTATTTGAAATGGAAGAGGTACAAGCTGAATTAGTCAATTCGTCAATTTCGAATGGATTGAACTAGCGTCCCTCTCCCCAGCGCTGATTGAACACACGTGCGTACTTATTAAAGTATTTTTCTGAAAAATTTTGTTTGTAACGTTACACATAGTTTTGCACATTCTTTGTACTCTTCATCATCTAATCTTCGCATATTAATTGTCCAAAACATGTGTAATTTCTTCCTTTGTAGTTTGTGATGTCCATTTGCATTTACTCTCTTCACAACATTCTTGAAATTTCTTCAGCACAATTTCTCCGATTCTTTTGCAATTTTTTCAGCACGGAATCTTTTATAATATATTCTATTTCTTTTTTCCCTTTAATTTCTATTCAGGGCCGGTTTAACGACACGCGGGGCCTGTAGCACTTTTATCATGCGGGGCCCCTGGTATTAATTTTTCTCATTTTTTAAGCCATGGATGTAATAAATTATGCCAAGTATGTAATAAATTACATTACATATGTATAATAATTACTTAAATATTTTCATTTTTTAAAAAATACGAATAATTTCATAAGGTTACAAAACTGTTACTTATTTTAACACATGAATTATTTCAACTATTTTAAAATTTGAATGTGATTGAATTAGGAGTAAGAGTGATAAATTCGGTATCGTAATTGAAATCGTTGGGATAAACCTTTATTCATTCATTCATTCATTCATTCATTCATTCATGCATGCATTCATTCATTCATTCATTCATTCATTCATTCATTCTTCTCGTTCGACATTTCTGTCTCTCGAGGGGTTTGAAAACCCCTCGAGGGATAGACTTTGACTACCCAAAGAAACATTTCCACGATAATTACGATCAGCTGATTCTTTTCTGATTTTAATTTATGCACTAACAAATTATCCAAACAAATTAATATATCTCAAACGGTTGCATTTTAAAACTAAAACAATATGTCTTACGATATATTGTGTAACTTTAACATTATTTATTTATTTCGCGTACCCGTGCGAGAACTCTCGCATGTTAAATCCCACCCTTTCCCTATCCATTTGTCTATCCTTTCCATAAAGGAGAGGAACTACTAATGTACTTACAGAATATCAAACAAAATAACAATGCAATTGATGTTTGAAGCAAATTTTCATTTAAAGTTTATTCAACATTATAGAGAGATGTTCTTGGAACAATTCATACTTCTTTAAAAACAACATTTGAAGAAATTTTTCAATATTCCTTGAGAGTTATCTTTTCGCTTTCTTTGATAGTCAAATAATAGAAAAGGTTTTTACTCTTGAGAAAGCCAAGTAAAATAGTGCGAAAATACCAGATCGGGCAAGAACAGACCTACTCATTTCAATATTATTTAACTTTCCTTGATTTGTTATGAAGAACCGAGTGGGTTTTGGAGAGTCTGGGTGCCAGCTTGCTGGGGTGAGAAAATTGAAAAATTATTTGTATACTAAAAAGCATTGAATTATTTTCTGCGTCCTTATGTACCTCAAGAAAAGCAATTCCGAGCCAAAAAATAATCAAACTAATGTTTTCACCTTTGAGTACTAAGTACCATTTGTTAGCATTAGAAACAATATAGTAGGCATTAGGAAGACCACTTCGGTACATGGGAATGTTGCTCAAACGATGTTTGCATTTTTAATATCTTAACGAACCGACACCTTGAGTTTAATATCAAACGGTGTTATATTTACGATATGAGTTTGCAGCTGGGTGTTGGTACATACTTACCGATACCGCCAACATTTAAATCGTGCGTTTGGACTGCGATCGTTGGCAGTTGTCGGGTGACTTGCACTATTCTTTCTATTATTTTAAATTTAGTTGTTTTTTAATTGATTCATATTGTAGGCTAGCGAGTTTTGATTTTTGTTTTCCATTTATTTCAAGCTATTTTACTTTAGCTACTTTAAAAAGTTTGCTCTTTGTGTTGTTCCATAGCACAAGTTTTCCCCCACTACCTCTGCGTACCCGTGTGAGAACTCTCGCATGTTAAACCCCACACTCATTCCTATCCTTCTATTTTCATTCTAAGAGGGAAAGTAGTTAACGAAACGTGTTTATTTGTTTAAAATCTATAAAGGTAACTTGCATTGTACTAACACAATTACAAATAAAATAAAAACAATGCAATTAATGTGTAAAAGAAATTTTCAATAAATATTTATTCAATATCATGGAGAATTTGCTTGAAACAATTCCCAACACTTACTTAAAGACATTTGAAGTAATTATTCAATATTCTTTGTCAGTTAGGTTTTAGTTTTTCGTGATAGTCACAAAAATTTTAGCATTTTTACTTTTGAGAAAGCTACGTGTCTGAACCCGTTGACTTGAAAATTTCATCGAATGATATCGAAAATATTGGTACAGGTAAAACACAAACACAGTCTTCACTCTTCACTGAACACCCACATCACTCCACAATTAAGTACACAGCACTTATAGACCATGAAAAAACGTTAATTGAATAGTTTCACTACACGCATAAGAAACAATCTTTATAGGTATAGGTATCAAGCAACTATAATAGTACTTCTAGTTGTTGCTGGAGAGCAAATCTTGAATTAATGATTATGCAAATAAACCTCGTCAGACTGCACAAACTACGGTGTTCACAGAAAGCGTTAATAAAGATGGTAAAATCTAAGCCTTCTAAGCGTGTCGCCACAAAAATTGCTACCAGCAGGAAGGGCTGAAATATTGAGGTGGCCTTGATAGTATTGAAGCGTGGAACCGAAAAGTTAATTGAATGGATCCGAGAATGTCTCATCTTGTAGATTATGGTGTGAAAAAAGTTTCTTTGAGGTCTTCGGCCTCAAAATTTTACTTTTTAAGGCTCTAAAAACGCTTTGTTTGTGAGTTATTTGCCGATGTATGTTGACATGTGATGCGGGTTGCATTTGACATGAATATTTCGATGCGTTTTTTTTAAGAAATCATCCATATTTTTAAAGTCAAAATGGAATTCGTCAAGTCTCCGTGAAATTCTCTTTCTTTAGAGCCCTCATTTATAAAGATTGGTTGCGTGTGAGAGCCGGAACCCAAAGGTATACTACTGAAATAATACAGGAGACGATATAGTTTTGTGTCAGTCTTTCTTGCATTTAGTTCACAAATTTCATAACGACAAAACGTTTTATCTTCTTTAGTGAGAATTTTTTTCTCACTTTTTTTCTCAAAGTGCGGGGCCGTAGCACGTGCTACAAGTGCTACTAGGATAAGCGGGGACTGTTTCTATTGAAACATTACCAAAACGACATGTTTTTAATATTATATTCGTGCTCACAAGTGATTTTTACTTTCCCGTATACGTACATATATACGTAGTAAAGGGAAAGCTATGTAATGCTGCGGAAAATCGATTTCGAGATTTTCACGGAAATATTCGTTTTGGGGTCCCTTGATACCGAAAAAGTGTTTTTTTTTCTTTTCCAAAACTTCCGTCCGTCCGTCCGTCAGTCTGTGAACAGCACTTGCCCTTAAACCATAAGTGCGATTACTTCCAAAATTGATATTCCCCAGTCACTCTACTTCCACTCGAGGCGCCACGATTTTGAAAAATATTCTTCAAAATTTGGGGGTACTTTACATGAAGCCCCCAGACATTTTCGAAATTTTCTCAAAAAAGGCTCCAATTTTTTTCTTTTCATTTCTTGTAAGAATAGAGTAAAATACACTTATTAAGGTGGAATAGGTCTGATTTTCACGGTTTACTCTGAATTTTCGAAAATTGTAAAAGTTGTAATTTTTTCAGCGTCTTTCTACAACTACAGTATTGAAGATAGACATTCTTCCATTCTTCCTTCTGATAAAATTTGTTCTACAAAGTAAGTTCTTTCATTAAGGTCATGTACATTTTTTGATAATGTTAGTAGTTTTCGCGCAATATTACGCGAAATCTTTGCAATTTTAAAAGTTTACATATTTTTTCTTTAAACTTTTCGTAGGGATAGTTGTAAATGTACTCTGTGAGATGACATGAACGCCATATTGCTCTATTCTTTTGTTTTTGAAAAAATTACAATGTATTTTTTTACTTGTCTCTCACGTAGTTAATATTTACACTAGAGGCGATTTTTTCACATTATAATGTTAATGAGTACATGTGCTTTATGTCGAGTAAAGTTTCTCGAAAACTTAACCGTTTTCTGTGAAAAATAGCTCAAAATTCCGCATTTTCAGAAACGCTCAAACGCTATTTTCTCATAAATAGCTTCAATTTTTTATTCAAATTTGTCGAACAGAGAGTGCTATTTGCACTCCTTAATGCGGCTTGAAATTCATTTTGGGATATTTTTTTGTTTTTTCAAAAATTACACAAATGTAATTTTTTTGATAGTTCTCTCATACCGTTAATATGCACATTTCTAGCGATTTGTAAACACTATTGAATTTGTGAGTGTAAGTGCCTCAAATGAAGTTTTTCGAAAACTCAAAAATTTTCTGCGAAAAAGAGCTTCGAATTTCGCATTTACAGTAGCGCTTAAACGCCATTTTCTTGAAAACGGCTCCAAAATTTTTCAACGACAATTGTTATTTAGGACAAGGTGTTACTGTTTTCTTAATGTTTACGAAAAAAGTATTTTGTTTTGGCCAATCATTTTAAGTAGAATACAACATTTGTATAACTAAGTAAGGTATGTATTGCAAATATTTTGATATATTTGTGCTGAAAAGTGGATTCAAAAATATTCGGAAACAAAATAGGGGCCCGGTTTTAGGTACCCATTTGAATACAAAATAAAAATCTTCTTCTTCTTCTTCTTCTTCTTCTTCTTCTTCACTTCAAGGATTAGGCGGCTGCCTGTTCCGTCTTCACACTTCGAACCATCTTCTACGTGGTCTTCCTACACTCCTTCTTCCTGTTGGGTTGTACTGCAACATTTGTTTAGGTAGTCTATTATGTTTCATTCTTTCTAAATGTTTTTTTCCAGTCTTGTTTACATTGTTGTATGGAATCATTTAAGCAGAACATATTTAATTATTTTTCTTATATCTTCATTTCTTTGTTTATCTAGCAAAGTACAACCTTTTACTCTCCTTAAAAATTTCATCTCCGTAGCTTGTATATTTAATTTTTCTTTTTGAGAGAGAATCCAATTTTCACTCCCATACAGGACTACTGGGGTTGCTATTGTTTTATAGAACTTCAACAAAGTATCTTTTCTTGTCTTATTTCTTAATGTTCTATGTAGTGTGCCGCATATGTATTGGAACTTGTATTGGAACGAAAAGGAAGATGATCTCCATGAATTAAATCTAACGTGTAAAAATTATAACATGAATATATCAAAACAAAAAACAAAGGTCATGGCTTTTCAAGGAATTTATCCAATTAGAACAAAGATATGTCTAGAAAACCAAACAATAGAACAAGTAACACATTTCAATTACCTGGGAGGTGATATAAGTTATGACCGAAGCCAAAATATAAAAAAATAAATTGCACAAAATAAAATCAAGGGCTAAATAGCAAATATGTATTACAGACAAATTATTAGAATTTTCTGTAAATATGTGCGGCGAATGATCAATTTTCCACCAGGGGACTGAGACGCATCGAATGACAATTTTATCTGGATTGTGGACCGGGAGGGGTCTATCCGCGAGTGACTTACAGACGGACCGATGGACGGACGCACGCTACTCAATTTCTACACGAAGATTTAATTTCAAAGACCGAAGAAGTGATCAGTTGAATTCTAAAATATGATATTGACACATAAGAATGTCTTTTGACGGATTATTATTCATAAGAGGAAAAAACAACACGGCCATTGGCAAGTCTTGTGATAAAATTTAGGTCGCGTTTCCTAAGCAAAACGCGAAAGATAAAGAATGGAATAAAATAGAACTGATAGCGGGTGTGAAGAGCGGGATGCGGCGAAAACGGATGCTGAAGAGGGAGAGCGAGGCTCCAGATAGGCTCTTCCGTTTCATGGCGCTAGCGAGCACCACGCCTATGATGCGGGTGGTATCTACATGACGAGGGACGAACATCATTTATTTAAGCAAATTCTTTTTTCACATGTGTGCGGAATATAAGTGTGAATGTGTGACAGTTCTGAATGCTCAAAATTATTTTAAAACGTGATGCGCTAATGCTCGGAAATTTGACAGTGATTACTGAAATGAAATCAGACACGTGAACGATTTTTAACGAAATTTACAAAAGAAAGAAAAAAAAAGTTTCACTAGAAGCAGTGCTGTTCTTCAAGAAACTGTGAGGACTTCCAACATTGGTGAAAATGCAACAGTCTCGTAACTTGCAACATGAACCAAGGTTTTGATAAGTATCTCTCACTCAATTCTTTCAATGCAATTATTCTCCTTAGATATTTTTTAAATGCCTGAAAACTTTTTTTATAACTGAGTATTGGTAAATACTCTATGTTAATTATTGTTTCACTAATGTCATGAAACCGAAGAACATTCAAAATCATTTATTCATGATGAATAAACATAACAAAGGTAGGATATTAATAGTTATTTATGATACGATTAGTAAAAGTGCCATTTTATTTAGGAAATGTTGCGACACGAGGCCGACAGACCGAGTATCGCAATCTACGAGCAAAATAGAATCAATTTTACCACGTGCGTCGTACTCTATTTTTTAGACATCCTCTATGACTTTCATTTTATTTTCATTTAAGTATACAAATCACTTAATCACGTATTAAGATTAGTAGTAGCTGATGCGGTCGGACGAAATTATTTTGTTCCTTTTGCTGCGTTCACAAATTTATGTGAACACTTGAGCATCGTCTAAAAAGCACTAGTGCTAAAAGTTGAACTTTTAGCATGCTCCGCATATCCTAAAAGAACCGCTGTTACTAGTGGCTGTGTCAAAACATAATTTTCAATGAAGATTCAAGAGAGGCCGAAAAAAACGTCACTCATCGCAATTATTACAATACTGATTTACGCAAAGGAAAAAAAAATGTTGATAAAATAAGTTCCATCCATCTGTAGAATGAAGCTTTGATTATATTTGGGAACGATTTTCAATTATATGTCAATTATTGTTATTTTTAGACAAATTGCAGGGTACAAAATTGAGATCATAAATTTTCCTTAGTCGCCACCCCATGGGGGAAAATATATCATTTTAATGAATTTGTACCTTAATTATTAATTAGACTATTTAGATTTCCACTGAAAAACAGTAACAGGCATTTTTCTAACTATTCAATTCTACAAATTAATTCATTAATTAATACTGAAAACTCGAAATAGAATACCTTTCGAATATTACGTTTAGCAAACACTCTCTACAATATTCAAAATGAAGTGATTAGATTAAATGATTAGATTGAATGAAATGAAGAATGAAAATGATTAGATTAAATGAAAATGTCCTATGGGTTAAAAAAAACATAATAATGTACCGAGAAAAGGTTGAGAATAATTGTGTGGTTTTATAGGTTTCCATTTTCTTTCTTTCTTTTTTTTGATTGATATCTTTTCTTCTACAAAATGGCAATAGCCTTTTGTATTCTTTTTGAACTCTGAGATGCATTGTTTTCTGTAGGACCTGATGGATACTGCGATTTTTATAACTTTACCTCTGAAGGCCCGTCTTAATAATGGAATATGTCACGGTATTTCGCGTCTTTCTCAGTCGCGCCGCTAGATATCGCATGATCGCGACCGTATCGAGCAGTACCTGCGATCATGCGACTGTTAGCGGCATGGCCGAGAAAGATGCCATGTGATATTCCATCGTGGCCATAGGGGCTCGAGAGGCAAAGTTATAAAAATCGCACTATACTTTCAGGGCCGCGCCACCCCTAGTGCAAACGATGCACTGCACAAGGACAGCATTTGTGAAAGGGCAGCAAAGATTTTGTTGTTTTTTTTCTGTCATATTTTTAATTTTTTTAAACGAAAAAAAAACTCGATTACTTACAAATACAAAAACTTTCATTTAGTGTTAAATTACGACCTGAAAAAATAAATACGTTACTTAGTTTAAGTAATTCAATTTTCAGAGATTTAATATATTTCGGATAATATGATACCGGTTACTTTTATTTCTCATGCCCCAACTCTGAAGTTGCCGTTCGATTTCACAATCAAGAAGTCTGTGTAAGCTAAATAAAATATATGTTACAAGTTTCTAGACATTATAACACGGGGGAAGTAACCAAAAATGTGCAAAAATTACCTTCCAAGTTGACATGCAGAAGCCCTGTCTTCTTTATCAGCCGAGCCATGCATTTAAAGGCCTTTCGCTCACCACCGTACGTTTGTGCAACCCGCGGTTGGTGTTTCAGCAGCGGGACGGGAAAATGCCCGACTGCTAGCGCTCTCTGTCCGCCAACTGTGTAAGTTAACAGGTTGAATTGACCCCGGCTGCTTGGCGACTTTACCGCGAATCATTTCATGATCAGCCAGAGTAAATTAAAAACTTGTGTCAAAATAAAGAGTCAGATAGGTCATCACTGTGACCGAATGCTTCTATTTGTTTATATTATTCGCAGGAATTTTGTAACTGGACAGAATACGACAACTCTGCGGGAAGAATAAATGTCCACTTTTCACACCTGAAAACTTATTTGTCTAATTAATATTACAATTGTCGTTCTAACGTTTGTAGGCTCCATTGATGGTCTAAAATCTCAGTCGTTATCTAATGCTTGATTCATTTGCTCCAATGAGGGATCGCGTGACAAATGCACGATTTTCTTGAGGTGAACGTACGAAATCTGTACGTCTAAACCGAGTGGAAATGCATTCCTCTCTTGAGTATTCTCTTTTCACCATAAATACAATATTTGTATAAGAAACACGTTAAAACAAATAAACTATACGATTCTGAATTCGTGATACGCTAATATCTTTTGTTCCAGAAATACCATTGTAATTGTCAAAGCGACTTCTCGTGGCAAAACCCGCTCATGCTGCAATGAGTTTTCTTTTTTGAAATCTAAACTAGGGAGAAAACATCATCTCCCAGATAATCTCCTTAGGGACCGACTTCGATTCCCGTTCGTGGAAAATATATTGTTAGCTTGAATGTTTTTAAAAAACGGCAACTATGCCCCCTCTCCCCTCAAAGGACCCGCGAGTAAACTATTTGGTCTTCAAATTTCGTGGTACATGACATCCTTGCTGAACATGCCATGGTGGGTGGATACGGTGGGGTGGAGCGTTGATCACTTTAAAATTTTAAAAGAGGCCCCGTAGCCTACGCAATGAAATATTTTATTTCCGAAAATGAGTTATATTCACGAGTTTTTCCTTCTTAGACAATTTGGGAAATAGTTATACGATAAATATCGGGGGAAGAGGTCTCCGTGCCACAGGAAAGCCTGTGTTGAAGAGTTGAACAACAAATAGATTGTATTTATTAATTGTATCATTTAAGTTTAATTTTCATTGAATTATGATTTTTGTGATTATTTACTAGTAAAATATGCAATAACAAGGGACCTTTCAATAGGTGTAGGTTAAAATCTGGCCTCGTTTTTTTTCTATAGATAGACATTCACTATTTGTATGTACTGTGAAAAAAAATAGCTGTCGTCACGCAGTGAAAGTTACTGAAAATAATACCTAAATTCCACACTTTTCACGGCGAAAATCGTCGTTCTCACGGGGTTTGTGCAGCACTTATGTCGTGAGAGAACGTCTGGCGAGGGGACAGCGCTCATCCGGGCGCGAGTTCCAATTCGGGGCAGCGAAACACGCTAATGACTAAATGACTGGACCTCGGAGTTTAGGACAAATGCCTATTAAGTTCCTTTAGGAGGGTGTGAAAAATAATTGCCGATGTTTACGAATCACGAAAAAATAAATCTATTGACATCATCTAATAGTGCCTAAAATGTCCTAAAATAGAGGTTGATGCCTTTTTTTGGCTTAAAACAAGTACTTTTGAAGAATTCATTTTATAAGTTTGTTATTCCGAAACGCAAATACTCTCACGAATTTCTCGAAACGCGAATATTCCGAGATCAAATACTTAATCGACTAAGCACCGAAATCTCTCACCTAACACACCGAAAATAAGGAGCTCTATAAGTCAATATAAAAGAGGATGTTGCACACTCGTATCCGATCAGCACACACTTCATGTCTCATGTTTTTTTAAAAGCATGGATTAATCATTTTGTAACTTATTTTAAGTGCCTAGAACGTCATTTTTTGCCTAAACGTGACTAATTTCATTCACGTGCTTGTTTTTCCAAGTTTTTCCAGGTTGACGATTTCGACGCAAAAACTGTAACATCAATTCTGTAGCTTGTTTTTCGACCCAAAATGGTCTCTGTAAGTGAACATTTCTGGTCATCAGTTTTTGTCAACAACACTCGTTGCTATTATTTATGTGTAATTGCACTAACATTAGGAAAAGAGTGTGTGTGTGTGTGTGTGGGGGGGGGTAGGTATTCCGAGGTTCAAGAAAATGTGCGTGTATAATAAGTACGTGAGGCATAAGATCTAGTTGTGCCATTACATAGTACATTAAGATATTTTAATTTTTTGAGGTACTTTACATGATGCCCAGTGACATTTTCAAAATTTTCTAGAAAATGGCTGGAATTTTTAAATGTTGGTTAAACTTTTTATTAAAATTAAAACCATTGAAATTTTGAAAAATACAAAAGTTCAAATTTATATTCCTCCGATATTACAGAGATTTGTTCTCCAAGCAATTAATCCCCCTAATTTATTTCTTTAAATTACGTCATGCACTTAAATAAAATAATCGTTGAGTAACGTACGAGGAGGAAAATGGTCGGTATGCCTCGTTTAACGACTAATTTCATCATCGGTTACAAAGTACAGCACTCATTAATTTCTACACTTAACGCACATTATACTGAATGAAATTGGTAGTTACTAACGAAGTAAAAGAGCACGCTGATCTACAATACACAACTCCGGGATTACAAACAAAAGAATTTGCTACGTGGTAAATACCATGCATATGACATGAAAAAATGATCCCACCACGCGATACAAATATACACCTCACATTCAGAAACCCGTGAAAAATAACAATATAAACATCAAGAAGAAAGCAATTTTGTTTTGAAGCTTTTACTTCGATAGTAAAAGGTGCGATAAAAAAATAATATTTTGGCATGTGATTTTAATTTATAAGAATGGAACTCACAGAAGTGGAATCATCAAATTTACGCTTAGGATGATTTGATAAAAAAATGTACTTAATTTTTTTATTGTGCGAAAATAGTTAAGCTTCTTTTGTTCAAGAATGGAATTTTTTCTTACAATGCGTGTTTTTCTTTTTCAAACAAAGAAGAACTGAGCGAATATTGAAAATCTATTCCGCATGCAAATTAAATTACTGAAAAATATATTTTGACCTTGATCCGACAGGAGAAAAAAAAAATTGGTAGCCGAGACCATTGCCCCTCCCTTGAACCCCCCCACTACTTGCCTCTCGTTCTCTCATCTGTCGAACGGTTCCTTGTGCGTCGTTCATGAATCATTTATGTCATGACAGATTCGAGAAAGCTGTGTGCCACGGCATGTAGTTGTGTACGTTTTTAGGTGAAAATTAAGTTTTTTAACGTTTGTTTAGAGTGAATTGCTCGTAATGACCTTCAGTTGAAAATACAGGTGAGTGGAATGTCATTTCGCAAAGAGTCAGTGGCTTGTTTCTTCACCTGTTCCGACGAAATGTTCATTAAACACTGGGAACATAGAGACAGAACTCATTCGCACGTGCGAGTGATGTTGTGTAGATAAGGTGGCAAACGTCAAAACAACAATGACCTCGAATTGGGCTTTTTAAATGCTATACACTCGCACATGCAAAATCAGGCGGGGTGTGCCTTTCGTTATGATCTCTAATGTCAAGCAATATAAAATGTTTTCTCATAAAATGCCTATGTTGAAAATGCATGACATTTTGTTCTTTTGAATGTTTGTTTACGAATGAGTGTGGATATTTGGCCACTTTAAAGACACATTCGCTCGTTGTAGAGATTCCCATAAATGAGGTTAAAATTCTGAGCTATTTATGACTAAATCAGGGCACAAGCTCCTCTGTTTTCGCCAATCAATATTACCGATTTCAGTGCATTTGATGTCATACATATGCCTTACTTAAAATTTTGGTACATATTCGTGTATATTTGTAATGAGGCTACATATGTTTTATAACATTGGGTTATCATGTTGTGTTAGGTTATTGGAATTATGTATGTATCTATTAATGAAAGCTCAACTGCTTAATAATATTCTACAGTACGTTGAGAATTTATCAAATTCTGCCTTTTATTAACTAGGGAGAAATTGTGGAATTACTATGCTTTAACTGCCATTATCATTGTCATTTCAAGTTAATTGTATTTTTCCTTTGTTGCTGTGTATTCTCAGTTAACAATTATGAATTATTCTCCATCAGAAGTGCCTTGTGCATAGATTATCATTCATTCACTGTGTCCTTAAATCCGGAATATGCCAGTCTCAAAAACATTATAATTTTTGTTTAGTTGTGGATTATTTCTAGATTCCTTGATACTGCTAATGTATGATTTCTTTGATAAGATAAAAAAAAATTTGAATTGACATTTAATTATTTACTTTTTTATTGTGAAGCAAACTATTACACACAGTGTATTGTTGATTCTTGGTATTAATGCCTTTTGTCCATTCAGAAACCAAACAGCAGGGTTAAAAAAGTATTCTTTTTTAATATTTTATGTTGAGTTCTTATTACGATATTTCTCTGTAGGTGTAATTATAAGGAGTAGAAATTATTTTATGTTCACTTATTCTCAGGAAAGGGGCTGAAGAAACAAATCTTATTGTTAATTCTCGCTTGCCCAGTAGAGCAGTCATTTTCATTCTGGACCTCTAGAAAATGTGCACAGATAATCTCCTCCCCCATATGTCACATACAGTTTTTACTGTTTTTTGACTAAATAAATAAATAAATAATTCATCATATTACATTTATTTTATATTTATTTAATTATTTTTAATTTCATAGTGTTACATTTTGAATAACAAAATATAATTAGAGGTATTTAAAAATATATTAGAAAAACATTGATAGGAAAAATTGTGTAATCATATCTTACTGTAAATAACCCAATACAAATACTTTTACGTCTTCTTACTAAATGTAGGGAAAATAATTTAGATATAACTATTCCTTGGGTGTGTGCAACATTGCAACTGAATATCTTTGTATTTACATGTCAGTTAATTAATTCAGACAGAATATTCTGTAATAGAGTGAAATTGGTCATTATTTAAAATGTCTAGTTTTCGGGGACTTTGTTAACAAATGAACTGTGAACTGATATCATGTATGTTTGTTTTCTGTGATTATTATAATCATATTATTTGTGCATTTATGTATTTGGAATCTAAGAAATTAATCTCACACAATGTTTCATGAAACATGTCATAATTTGTCACGAAAATTCTTTTGAGACCTACATTTAAAAATAATAGTGGGATAGGTTAAGAACAGTGTTGATTTCTTTAGTGCATGTTGTAGCGCCAGGGACTATTTTCATTTAAACTTTCTGTAAATATTTAGTTATGAATAAGAATAAACATTGGAGTGTGCACACAATGTTTCAGGAAAGTACTCATCTTTCTATGTTTTTTTTCTGTTATATCATTTTGATGTAATTAGTTTGAAACTCAGTAGATCCGATTTCCCAGGTAGTTTTCATCATCATCAGGGCTAGGATTAAAATGGAATAACATGTACCTAAATTGCAAATACTAAACATATTCAAAATAAGGTCTGAAAATTGAATAAAAAGATAAGAGTGGAGAAAATAATGTACATTTAAGATGCATTCATTTAAGAGGCCAAATAATGTATTTTTAATATTAGCCATAGAACAAGATTTAATTATTTCTTGTCCTAAAATACATTAAACATTTTTGTGCTGCTGAAAGTAAGGTCCTTAATAATTTTCTGGTAATTGAGCAACTAAGCAGGAGATTACAAAGCACTGTATTAAATTTTCAATTATGATATGTTGCTTTTTATCTTGTAATATTGCTTTCTACTAGCAAAATCTCTGTTCAACCACAGAAAAGTAATGGAAACTATCTTGATCCATGCAATAACTTTTGGAGTTCAATCCACATCTACTTCTAAACCAATTCAAATTGCATTAATTATTAAAATAATTTTCCAAGAATAATTTCAAAAGACTCAATATGATTCAGAACTGATTGTAAGTAAAATGTTGAGCTATGCTATGACATGTTTCCATGACATGTTTTCCATAAAAGTGTAAAAATATAACTGTACCAGGAAATGTAGACAAATTTGGATTTGTTTCAAATCACTTCAAAAAATGTAATTCATAAACGATGACAAAATTTCAATTGTAACTAATGAACAAACAAATTTATAATTACACACAAATCCTAACCCTATCATCATCATCATCATCATCATCATCATCATCATCATGAGCTGTTGGTTAATAGATCAGGAGGTTAATAATCAGGTATATTAATTTTTCTTTTGGCCTCAAATGTCTTTTTGTAGTATTGGTTTAGATGTTAGCACCATCTTTGGTAGTCTTTTCTCCTTCATTCTCTCAAAGTTGGAAAGCCATTTTTTTTTTCTGTCTTCCAGTAAAGAGATAAAATATTTATTTTATGTCTTTACTGTATTTTATCTTGTGTCTTTTCCTGATGTTATTATTTTTGTGCCAGTCTTTCAAGGTGACTCCCATGAGGTCATGTAGAGATCTCAATCTATCTTGTAGTTTTTGATGATCTCTGCTTTTCATTGTCCATGTTTCTGGTCCAAGCTATATAAAAATAGTAGTTTTGATGTTATCCATTTGTAACTTGATTTCTTGGGACATTTCTCTTCCAAAATGTCCGTGTAGTTATTCCATTTCTTTCGTTGTACTTTTGGATTCTGTTTTCTACGTTATGTGATCTACATGCAATGATATTCTTTAATAGTTGAATTTGGAGACTTGTTCTTTTGTTTGCCAATTAATGAAGATTGCAACTCATCTTCACCTTCTCATTTTCTGTACTTGAAATGCAATAGCTTTTGTTTTGTTGGTAGAAGCATTCTGATATTTTTGGTTCAATTTATTTGAATTCATTCTATATTTCATTTCCAAAATCTGAACATGTCTGGAACAATTAAAATGCTTGTTGGCCTCTCATGTCTGAAGTTATTTTAATGATGATTGATTGTGGTACGATGAATGATGTTTGACAATGGACTCGTATGCATAAGTAACAGCTTTTAGAATTAATATTAAGAAGTGTTGAAATATAACATTTCCCGTCCATTGTGGATTGTGTTCTGTAAGCTTTTGTGACCTAGGTGAAGACTCCTATTGAGAGCTGGACTTGTGATCTTCCTTCCTTTCTATGAAGAAGTGTGTGAAGGTATACTTTGACCGATGTAGATAACTAGTATTGACAACATGAATGAATTTTGCATCTTCAGTGGAGAAAGTAGTCTTCTCTTGGAAATATTTAAATTCCTTGCAGATCCTAGATATCTTTGTTTTTACAATTGTTTAACCACAAACTTGTTTTAAAAATATTGAATGAATTCTTGTCATTGAGATAATATTCCAGCAAGATTTCGGGAAGACATTAAGAAATTGATCTGATATTATTTTTATTTTCTTGCTTTACTAAGCAGTAAGTTGTAATGAGAAAGTATTGTAATGGTGTGACAGACATCATCGATTTGTGGACAGAAAAACTATTTGTGGATCCCTGAGCAAAAAGTGGTTAAATTTTGTTCTTACAAGTAAATTTCTTTTTCGGAATAGGTACTTGTTTGGAAACACTACTTGAAGGAAAGTCTATGGATTCTGAATCTGCTTTGGACATTTTTTAATTTTTTTTTATTTTTATTTTTTAAATTATTTCTTCATGTTTGATGATACAGTCTTTCAAGGGTTTTCATAAATAAGATCAGTAAATTACATTTTTGGATTGGCCATCCATAAGATATGAGTCGTTTGTACTCTGACTTATTTGTTGATTAAATTTAATTGTTGAGTAAAAAGGAGAAGGCAGGTGGTTATCTAATGGAGATGAGGCTGTTATGGTTTACGGTGGTTTGAATCCATCTTTGGGAAATCTTGACTTAACGTGTGGATAGACCGCCTTTTCCTATGCTAAAAATAATGGTACTTGGGGACTATCCAGGTTGTAAAAAATGTTGGCTAATTTGGCTATGGTTTCTTCAAGTTTTGGAACGTGTATGGATGCTTCCTTTACTTCAGGGCGAAAAGCCCGTGTGTGCCCCACTAGGGAGGACGACCAATAGGCATATAGAATTCACTAGTGCCCACTAAAGTTAACTTTCAATATTAGGAATTTTTCGTCACACCCGTCGTTCATAAATTCCATTATCTGATCTCTAAAAGGTATTGGATTTTTTAGGATTTAAATATTTTTTCGCTTTGGGAAAAAGATAAGCTTTGTAAATTTGCAAATGTAACAGTTTACTTTAACATACATATAGAAGATTGAATACATTTTTTGTGTAAAATAAGGTATAAACCTGCTAATGTGTAAGTTCATTCCGACTTGCATCATACATTTTATCATGGAATGAATCCACCAAACAGTCGACGTCTGCACAGATTTTGCCTTCAATGAGAAGTGAGAAAGCAAAACATATTCGTTGAAAATTTCGACCTTCTTCTCACAGCAACATTTCGTAAACAAATCGTGTTCCTTTTTACTTTCCCGTATACGTACGTATACACGGAGTGATATACGTAGTATAGGAAAAGTTATGTAATGCTGCGCGCAAAAAAATGGCGAATTTTCGCCGGAAAAAAAATCATTGCCGGGCGCTGATAACGAAAAAATGGATAAAAACAGTTGCTAAATTAAGAAAAAAATCCCCTAACACGTGGTGTAGCCAGATCCCCTCTTTTATGGGTCCTTGATACCGAAAAACCAATTGAAAGAAAACGTCCGTCCGTCCGTCCGTGAACACTGCTAGCGCCTAAACCATACGTACGATTTCTTCCAAAATGGATATTCCCAGGTCGATCTGGTTCTAGTCGGAGCTTTGAGATTTTGAAAAAGATTCTGTAAAATTTGGGGATACTTTACATGAAGCCCTCCGATTTTTTCAAAATTTTCTCAAAAACGGCTCCAAATTTTCGTATTTATTCTTGAGTTGTTAGAAACTAATTCCTCCACCGGTTCTCCTGCCATTTCCAGAAAGTCTGGAGGGATTTCCGTATTTTCTTCGGTTAAATTTAGTTTTTTTGTTAAATGAAATCGATTATTAATAATCACTTCTTTAAAAATTAAGTACTTTTTTAATGAGTAGTTTAACGTAATTTTGCAAATTCGAATTTCCCGCGCGCCTTTTTCTTACTGCGATTTCGCTAACTTTGCTCCTCAAGGCCCGTCTTCACGATGGAATATGTCACGGTATTTCGCGATGTTCTCAGTCGTGCCGGCAGGTATCGCATGATCGCGACCGTATCGAGCAGTGGTTGCGACCATGCGACATCGAGTGGCCCGACCGAGAAAGACATAAAATACCATGTGATATTCCAATATTCCATCGTGGCCGTAGGGTAGTGTTGTCAAGGTCGATCCGGCACGAGCGGGAGTCCGTGGCACGACGAAATCGCTACTCCACGCTGTTCACCCCACCACAAGAGACAACGCAATCACTAGTGTAAAACGGCGGGGTTAATAATAGTTTCCTTTCCCTTGACATCACTGCCATAGGGGCTTTAGGGGCAGCAATGTAAAAAGCGCAGTGTAGTTCGGGAGATACAGGATGGGAATACGACAAAGGCGCACGCCGTGCCGCGACACGGCAGTTTGAAATTCTGAGAATTGTGAATTCGAATTGTGTAAATTTGGGTACTTTTTATTTCTCGCTTAATTTTTCTATCTGTGCAAATATATTAATTTCTTTTGTAAATAATAAACAATTTGCATGTTTCTGGAGTGTTTCTATGCTTCTATAATGCAAAGTTTTGGCTAGAAATCAATTTTTCCAACCAACTTTTGAGTGCTTATTGCGGCCTCTCTCTCTCTCTCTCTCTCTCTCTCTCTCTCTCTCTCTCTCTCTCTCTCTCTCTCACACACACACACACACACACACACACACACACACACACACACACACACAATAAATGGCCGGTGAGCCATTTATTCGTTTCAAAAATTTGGCTATTGGATTTTCTTACACAGGTTTTCGAAGTAAGTAGTAATGCCCGGCATTGGCCTTTCTGCCTTAATAATGATTTTCTAATCTTTAAAGTTCCGCTACACAAAACTCTTCATTAATAAATCGCAAATCATGTACGTGTGTCTGTCTTCGCCGCTGCTTGCAGGAGAAAGATCCCATGTTCGTGCTCTTCCTCTGGAAACACTACCGGACGCAATCTCAATGATTGGGTATATGGGGTATAGGGTTTATAACTCACATGGTAGTTTCACTTACAACGATAAACTAAAATCTGAATTAGTACGTAAAAGCATAAACATTTACTACACTTAGAATTATGTACCTTCAGTGTACATACACCTACACGCATTTGTCATTAAAAGCCAAGAATTTCGTTTGAAATACTGTTTTCATTTAAACGAGGTCGCGCAACTCGGCCGATTGCAGGCCCCACGAAGCACACCGAGCACATCTGATCGCACCCGAGCTTCCTGACGCCCCGCGCACGTCGCACACACCTATGTTTGGCAAGTGCGGGCATTTCATAACTGTTAGTGTGAAACGACACCACGCTTTCAATGAATTAGATTGATTTACGTCATAAAGAAAGTAAGATTTATTTTCTATTACAAATAAAGTATTTTTTTTCTAAGTTACAGGGTACCTCGCGTAAATGAAGGACGTGCCGCTGCTATTTATAACTGAACTTGTGAACGTTTGTGAAAATTGCTTCCGCAGCTTAAGAGATATTTTTTATTCTCATGTGCTCGTGATTGATTAATTGGTGATTCCGGGCTCGTCATCTGCGAAGGTATGTGGTCCCGTTCGTGTAGTGCATGCTTTTTATCGCGGGGGGGATGCGGTGATCTTCCTCCGCTGGCTGGCGAGATCCGGCGCAGACCTAGGGCTGCTTGCAGGGATTCTTCCCAGCCAGGTATTTCCCAGCAGCTCACCACTCACCCGAGACTAAGCTCCCGACAAGTGTGGAAGTGTAGTGCATGTGATTGTAATTGTGTGTAAGGAGTGAGGTTGGGACAATGAAGAGAACAAGAAAGATCGCGCGCGGTCCGTGGCCTATTTGTTAGGGTACTTCTTCGGCATTCGTCTGGTGTTGATCGAAGAAACCACGGAAAACTACCGATCAGAGCAGCCGGCCGCTAGAATTCTCCTCCAGACAGCCACTGCTCGTGTGCCCGTGATGTAATCAAGTAACAGTAATTTAACGATCCGTATCGTTAAAAGTTCTTTCTTCGGGTACATTATTTATCACGAAGCTAAGACCATTTTAGTTTTCATATATCAGGTGCGCACTTCGAGTATTTAAAAACATGCTCGACATTCTTTTCGATTCCACGTTCTATGTTTCTGGAGAGTTCGAGAACCTGGACACCAGTACCTATGTCTTTGCTCTGCCACGGAGGTGAACACCAAAAGGAGAAGTGCTTGCGTATTTGGTCGTATACTCGACGGAAAAAAAAAGAAGCATCAAACGTACTGGTCACTTTTATTAGCGAGCGAAAATTCCGCTCTCTTATACGGGTGTGATTGAGGTCGAGGCGAGTAGTGCTAGCGGCGAGTGAAATAAGAGGAATAATGATTTTTGGAGAACTCCGTAGTGTAGAATGTGTAGCATGTAGTTGCGCGTTCAAAACGGATGTTTCGGGTATTGGGAAGACACTTTAGTGGGGCGGATTATGGATCTTAGGACGGATGTTGCCACTGCCTGGATGAGAATAAGAGGCCGGCCGCTCGAATTGGCCGTTCCCATAATTTATTTTGTGGCAATTTCTTACGTATGTGGAGGAGTAGCTTAAATGGTTCACTGATCGCACGCATTATAGAATCTACAATATTCAGTTATATCCTAGAATATATTTGCATAGGAAAATCAGCTCTCAGTGAAATACAAGGTCTTCCCAAAAAGGTAATGCGTCGAATTTTTTTGTCGTGACTGTAAGTCGCAGAGCGGCCAGACTGGTTTGGATAGGGTAAGGGGAGGTTTAGCTTTCCAACGGTTCCGAGCTCAGTTGTCTCCGAGCCCTGGGGAGGTTAGAACGTGTCAGCTTCTGTGAAGTAGTCGCGTCGTACTTACAATGGAGAAATCTTTGGATCAAAGATATGTGTCGGCCCCGTGGCGGAGATCGCTAAGTAGGGCATGGTCATATGTGTTCGTCCGTTCACCCCTATCATCACCAAGTTTCTCGAAAATTGAATAGTTTTTTGTGAAAACTAGCTCATAATTACGCATTTTCAGAAACGGTCAAACGCCTTTTTCCCAAAAATGGTTTCAAATTTTTCGTTCAAACTTTTGAACGGATAGTGCTAATTGCACTCTTTAATATGGCGTAAAATTAATTTTGGGGTATTTTTTTGTTTTTTCATAAAATTACTAAAATGTAATTGTTTTGAAAGTTATCTCATACGGTTAAAATGCACATTTCCAGCAATTCGTAAACACTATTGAATTTGTGAGTGTAAGTGCTGCAAATGACTTTAAATGAAGTTTTTCGAAAACTGAAAACTTTTCTGTAAAAAGAGCTTCAAAGTTCGCATTTACAATAGCGCTTAAATGCCATTTTCTTGAAACGGCTCCAGATTTTTCAACGAAAATTGTCATTTAGAGCAAGGTTTAATTGTTTTTTTATATTCTTAAAATAATAGTTTTGTTCTACTATTGGAAAACCGAAAACTTAAGAAAATGTCGAAAAAATGTAGTTTGGGCGGTGATAAATGGCAGTTGTCAAGAGTATTGGCTAGTCCGAATAGCTAGCCGTGACCAAACGAAACAGAAAACTAATACGGGAAAGTCTGTGTCATTCTCTAGCACCACTAGTTCGTTATCAGAGCCCGGCAATTAATTTTTTTCTGCCGAAAATCCGCCGATTTTTTCGCGCAGCATTACATAACTTTCTCTATACTACGTATACGTACCTTATACGGAAAAGTAAAAATGCAACGTATTACTTTTGGGACATACCTTATAAGTATGGTACCATGAGCGTAATAGCGGTTCTTTTCGGATGCACATGGTCCCTGTTAAAGCCATACGATGTTTTTTTTTCGCTCCATTCATGTATGGTATACACTGAGGGCCGGATTTAGATTCTGCGGGTTCCGCAAGTTTAAATTCGTGTTCGTTTTCTCTTTTCGGAACAAAATCTTTCAGGCTCACTTAACAATGACACGAATTAGAGTAACGCGTGGTAAAAGGACTAATAAAAATTAGCAAATTGCTTTACTAATTACACATTGTTTAGTAAAGTATAATATTTTGTTAACAACCATTGTACAGATGTAAATACATTTTATTAATTTTTGTCCAATATTTTATTATATTTTTTGAGGCTAGAGGCCTCCATGATGTGGACCCTAAGCAACGGCCTTTTCGCTTGTGTAGTTAAATCTAGCCCTGTATTTACCTCATTATACTTTGATTTAAATGTAGGGTCTGTTGACGTAAGTCAGCCGTTAGCGTGTCGTCCAAACGGGAGCGTGGATGATACTAGTAGATAGATGTAGATGATACCTACAGTAGTAATGTTTAAGCTCCCGATTGGATAACACCGCGGCAGCTGAAGATCTGTCAAAGGACACAATGAATAAATGGAAGTGTAGAGATGTTTTTGTCAGCATTCATGCTTGTAATCTATTTACCGTCACTGTTTATTAATTGGAAAAGGGTTGCATTGCGCTTACGCCTACTGAAAAGAAGTCGTGCCATATAAAACAACTGCCTACTGCAAAGAAAACAATACACTGGGACATGAATTAACTTGGCTGCCACCTTGCTTATTGAGAATGTTCCCACAAGTATATACTTGTAAGTTTCCATGAATTCATAATGAGCTAGTAGTGGCATAGAATGGCGCAGACTTTCTCGTACTAGTTTGCTATTCTTTTGGGTTTGGGAGAGCTTTTCGGTTTTGCCCTATCCTCTTCCCACCTGCCACCTAACGGAGCCTAAAACGTTTTGCGGATTTTGTATTTTTTTTTCGGTTCTTTAATAATGGCTTGCAAATATGATTTTAAGGATATTAGAGGAAGAGTAAAAGCTGGTCCTACTAACAAAGTTTCAACGAAAAATTTGGAGCCATATTTGTGAAAATGAAGTTTGAGCGTTTATAAAAGTGCGCAATTTTTAGCACATTTTCTCTGGAAACTTTTGATTTTTCGAAAAACATAACCAATAATTAAAACAGTTGTATTCACAGATGTAATAATGTAAAAAGAATCACCCATAATGTAAATATTAACGACGTGAGATATGATTAAAAAACTTCTGTGTAATTTTTGAAAAACCAACAGAATATATGAAAATGACAATGATGTAATGCATCAGCTCATACAAAAACCTTAATGAAAAAAAAATTGGAGCCTTAGTTGAGAAATTCCTGTTCGTAAAATTGTCAATATATCATTCAAAATTCCACGAAAACTAGAATATTTTCATCTTTTGCAATTTTTTTAAAAATTGAGAGAGAAGAGCGAAACTAGAACCCTTTGTGAGTGTATTTCACTATATTCTTGCAAATTCTTTAAAGAAAAAATTGGGGCCATTTTTGAGAAAATTTTGAAAATGTTCCAGGGACTTCATACCCCCAAAATTAAAAGATTATATTTTCAAAATCGTCTTAAATACAAGAGTTTGGAAATCGAAATCAGCGTAATGGGGGGCGTAAAAAGCATAGGTCGTCCCGATAGTTATCTGATATCTGACCTTGTACATTTTTGATTGCTTTCTTCAATTACAATATTAAAGATAGAAATCTTTCTTCTTAATGAAATGTATTCTTCAAAGTTAAATTTTTAAATAGGGGGCATGTAACAGTTTAAAAAAAGAGTAGTTTTCGCATAATTTTCGGTAAAATAATGGCAATTTTAGAATAAAGATTTTCTCAACATCGGCACCAATTTTTTCTGTAAACTACTTGAATATACATATCAAATAAATGCGCAGGATAACATAAACGATATTTTTCTAAATTTTTAATTTTTTCAAAATTTCACCAATGAGCCATTCCACGTCAAATCGCACAAAAAAGACCAAAATTTGACCTTCATATTTTTAATTATTTTCTAATTTTGTCTATTTGTTATATGGATCAAATAAGTGAACACGTGTATTTTTATTTTTTTCTAACTTTATTATTTTCGGAAATATTGTATAATGAAATTTGCTAAAAATGACGCGCATAACTAACTTAAAAATATCATATATATGTATACACCACTTATAGAAATTCCGTTCGAAATCCGTTCGAAACTTAAAAACATGTTTATTTTTTAAGATTTTGCAACGTATTTAACTTTTTGAATTTTCAATTTTTTTTAAAAAACTGAAATTTTGAAAATTGAAAATTTTTGTAAACTTGATGAGCTAAAAATTTTAAAAAATATTTATAAACGCGCTAGAGTATTGATAATAAGTCCAGAAAAAATCAAAGTGGGATATCAGTAACTTTAAAAGATATTAATATTTTACGAACCAGTGTGTAATAGTTTGCTACAATAGGCACGTTTTTTGCGTTACTGGTCGTCGGTTTCTTTGGATAAAGTAGTAATTTAAGTACTTCTTGAGATGGTGAAACTTCATGATTGAATTTATAAATAATATTTATGTGTATTAATATATATATAAATAAATAATATTAATATATTTATAAATAATTTATAAATTTATAAATAATTAAATGACGGATTTTTTTACTCAGGTATTCATTGACATTTTCAAATTTTCTGGTGCCCACAACTCACTTTAAACACAAGTACTCGCGTACCAAAGAATTCTGAACTTTCGTCACAATGCACAGTTTTAATGCCTTACCGAATTTACTTCAGTTCTGGACAAAATTCCATTTTCTTCAGCAAATGTTTTAGACACTTTTATCATGCGTTCGGTTGCTGCAAAAAGTCGTTTAATTTTATTGTATGTCCAACTTTCTAAAATTGTCAAAATTTAAATTTTCAACGTCATGTCATCTGTTGAGTCAAAGTAATCGATAAGTTACAAAATTGTATCTTTGTCTGATTTTTCGATGGACGTCGAAGGATCTTCAATGTGAAAAAATGTATCTGTGTTGGCACTTTGTACTTTCCAAAATTTCTCATGGGGATGCCATTTTGTTCCAATTTTCTTTTCTGGGCGGGTGGTTCTCCTAGTGCAATTAAACTCATGTTTATCTTCTCTTTATTCATTTCGCAGACACTTGATGAACTATCTGAAGAGCTTAAATTCTCACTTCCTTAATTTCCACTTTTTTCACTGGACGTTCCGCTACTTTCGTTAATGCCATGGGAGCCACTGATCTCGACGCTATCTTCATTAAGAAAAGGCCGTTTTGGAAGCCGATTCCCTTTCTTCCTAAATGAATCACAAATTCGCCAATCTAATGACTCCTGTAAATTCACCAGCAAATCGTGGTTTACGCGTCTTGGAGATTTTCTTTTTTAAAAATCGTGATAAGAAAGTTTAAATGGATTGAAACATCTATCTCATACGCTGATCGCCACTCATGTTTCACAGTGTACACACGATTCACAGAACAAATACTAGCACTCTTTTCTTCATAAGTATTGCGTATTGCGACTAATGTTGAGAAAATTTTACCATGTCCCTTGACATGTGGTCGATTGTATTTCACGAGCAAAGTCAGGAGGGCACCCCGTCCCTAGGACGCAAAGGGACTCTGCAGTAAAATTCGTTTTACTGACACGAGGAAAAGCATTCGTTTTGCTGTCACCCATTCCTTCTGGGGAAAAAGTGAACATATCATTTACTAATGTTTCTTGAAACCCAAATCAGGCAGAGGGCAATTCGTTTTATTTTTCGTCGGCATTTGTATCCAAGACTGATCGATCACAATTCGTTAGTGCAGGGGCAGAAACCACGCGCCCGAATACCATACTTACAATAGATTTTTTATCTGAACGTGTTGAGTGCACACTTTTTTCTTATGTTTTGTAGAAAATTGAACAAGAAGTATACCTATTTTTTTCAAATTTTAATCTGAGAGAGCTCATTAAGAAACGTTCGTTTTTTAAAAATAATTACAATTTTTTAATAAAATATTTATTTTTTGAGAAAGTAATTTACAGATGAATAAAATACACATATCAAAAATTTAAACGAAACAAACCAGTAATTTTTATGTTAAGTACATTCAGAGCGTCAATTAATCATATTTTGCAAAGTATGCGTAAATTTCAAAATTTAATAAAGAAACAAGTGCCACTTTTTTTGACGTCCAGAATGAATGCCATATTTTCGAATCATTTATTTTTTTTGAATAGTCGTGTCCATTCGAGTGCGATTTGACGTGGAATGGTTCGTATTTAAGTTCGTTTCGCTCTCACCCATAAGAACATGGATGACCCACAAGTCACCCACGATGTTACCCACAAAAATATATATGACACAATGTCATACATTCTGGGGCAGAGTGAACATCTTAAATACTAATAACTCTTGAAACCCTTATCAAGCAGACGGTCATTCTTTTTTTAGTTCTTCAGCACTTGCATCAAAGACTGGCCGAACACAATTCGTTAGTGCATGGGTAGGCAGAGCGCGCCCTCATACTTACAATTGATTTTCTTAGAACTGTATGTGTGGTGTGTCCACTTTTTTTCTTATTGTATTTTATAGAAAATTAAACAAGGAACACGGCTATATTTTTTTCAAATTTTTACCTCATCGAGTTTATATATTTTAAAATGAAAAAAATATTTTTTGAAAAAATGATTTACAGAGGAATAAAATACACATTTAAAAGTATTAAATGACACAAACCAGATTTTTTATATTTAGTACATTCGGAGAGATAATTGATCTTATTTTGTGAAGTACCTGTAAATTCCAAAATTTAATATAGCCATAACTGCACAAATAATCAATTGTCAGGCAAATAAAAAAATACGTCACTCTTTTTTTGATGTCCAGATTTAAGAAAAAAAATATCGTACATTTTAAAAAATGTCGTGTCAACTCTTGTGCGATTTGACGTGGAATGGCTCCAATATGTGAACAAGTAGTATTATTGTTCGTAACCTTTAAAAATAATGCGAGAATGTATTTGCAGTGGTAGCTACAAATAGTTTTATAAATGTGAAGTTGGTTTCAGATAGACGAGAATAGTTGAGAATCAACGGGTGTACGAATAAAAATGAGTTAGTATTCCAGAGCAATTGCTCACGAGTACAAGTAGGAACGACTACTTCTCATAAGCAATTAATCCTTTCGATATTAATAAAAAGTTTCTTGAAACTCGGAGTATTTACTTCCCACTCTGAGTAATTGCTCTCTAACTGATCTATTGCAATTGTCCGATGTTAGTCTGTTTTGTTTGTCTACCACAAGTCGCGCATGGTGCGTCGCGTGTGGTCTTTCCATCATGGCGACTCGTGCTTATTCCTGATGGTGTCGACCGTGTTAGGTTAAGTGGTACAGTTGACTTGCGTTGTTGGCGAAATCGTGGGAAATCTTCCATCATTCAGACACAATCTAAAACCTCACAACAGTCGTGTATAACCTATCTTGTGTCCATACAATACGATTTGAGTCGCCTACAGAGGTTGCTCCGAAAATTCCAACTAAATGCTTCGCACTAGAAGGAAATTGTCAATTTTATTCATACGAAAAGTAAGCAATTGCTCCTCAGCCGAGCAGTTACTCACTAATGGAGAAATTGCTCAAAATTAGAGCAATTCCTTACGTCTTTTATTCATACTGTTTGAAGCAATTGCTTTGCGACGCGTGAAAGAAGTAATAGCTCATTTTTATTCATATCACCCAATATTTGTACAGTCATGACGAAACTTTCGCGAAGCTACTTTCCCTTTCTCTCTCGAACGTGTGATGTGGACTTCATTGTTCTCAGGAGGCAACAATTATTGCAGTTGAAATAATGAGAACTTATTACTTCCATGACCGCGACGTTTA
Organism: Acheta domesticus; assembly: GCA_031308135.1. Lineage (NCBI taxonomy): Eukaryota > Metazoa > Arthropoda > Insecta > Orthoptera > Gryllidae > Acheta > Acheta domesticus. Next base: position 178,331,291 of record JAHLJT010002406.1, read on the forward strand.
AATTATAAACAAATAGCTGATCTTTATTTCTCTTCATTTCTTCGTCAGAAGTAGTGGAGCGATCGGGAAAGTACATTAACGTGACTTCTAAGTATTAGATGATTCTGAATCGCAAACCCACTATTTTCAACCACTATTCGTCTACACATGGAAATCTTGGGATAAACATTTTAAAATAAAAAATGGGATTTCACGAGTATTTTGCGTTTATTGCGAATATTCGCCAATTTTGCCTTGAAAGCGTTTCGAAAATTAGCGATAAACTATTAATTAAATTATGAATACCTAGTATTAATTTTGTCAAGAAAAAGGGCAATCGTTTTAATTTCGTTTCTGTGGCTCTTATCGTTACGAAAAACGGATTCCTCTACTCATGAAGTTTATTTATTTATTTATTTATTTAGTCAAAAAACAGTAAAAACTGTATGACGTATGGGTGAAGAGGTTATATGTGCACATTTTCTTGAGGCCCAAAAGTTACCAAAAAACGTGAAATTAGCAACATTTGAAAATTAGAAAAAGAATTTAGAAAAATTATTATTTTAGAAAAATAGAAATTAAAAATATTTTTGTACCGAGTTATAGAAAATCAATTTCAAAGGTAAAAAACTGCTAATTTGATTTTCTGTATTGCTAACAAAGTAGTAACGAACATCAGTTTTACTCCTACCACTACAAGCAAAAGGCGTGCTCAACAAAACGTGAGCACAGTGAAGCTACATTTACGTCCAGAAGCAAAACAAGGGGCCATCTCAGCATTTGCTCAATGGTTCAGGGAAACTGGACAAAAACCTGGTCGAGATGGGGTCATTGACCCGGAAGCTGTTTTTGTCACACATTTAAATAAATAAACTTCATGTAGTTCGGAAGTCCTGGAGTATGTGGTTGTCGCAGATCTCCGGAGAACGCGAAGAATGGTAATCGTGAACGGTCTCCGTATTTTTGAGGTCAGGAATGCCAGAATCTTAATTGGCACAGTTAGCATCCAGGCGGTGTGGAGCTAATAACCATCCTAATCCGTTATTTGTGCCACGTGACGTTCAGTATTTTTCGAAATACCGCCTTCTTAAAAAAGTATAAGAAATACTTTTTCTTGGAATTATATAATTCATCGGCTATTTTCAGCTAAAACCCTTTTTGTTTCGATTGTCCTTGATGGAAGGCAGACCGAAAAATCTTTTTTTAACGAACGCCGGCCGTTAAGAGAGGCTTTTCGTTTCTCTGGTTGCTTTTGGCCTCATTCACAACGCAAACTTAAACGTAAATGTAACGTAGCCGCAAAACCTACAAATGAGTTAGTAAGCGAGGCCATTCACAATGCCTTGACGTAACCGTAGACGTAAGTCCGTAAACTTAAAGAGTTCACAAGCTCCAAGCTTTTACTTTAAGTTTACTTCGGAATTCTACTAAAGACCAATCAGAGAGCAGCGTGGAAGGTCGATTTCAGCTTGTGTTCTGGTATTTGTGGTTATGTCATTTTGTTATTCTGATGTAGAGAACTAGTTTGCAAACGGTTTTGATCAGAGGCGGGATTCGGGGGGGGCAAGGGGGGGCAACTGCCCCCCCAATGTTGGGACATATTTAAAAAAATATATTTAGACATTGCATTCAAGTTTATGTAAAAAAAGATTTACTTTTTTCTGTATTTTCAAAAGAATTTTAATAATAATTAAGGGAATAATAATTTTATTAAGCTAAGATAATACCATACTGCTTAAATAAATTGGCAAACTTTAGTTCAATATTATAAAACGGGCGGGATAATGTTCAGCGTTACTGTGAATATCCCGTATTAAAAAAATCCTTCAATTATATTTTACTTTTAAATGATATTTACTTAGAAATTAAACAGTTTCATGCGTAAAATCATGGTAGGTTTGACATCTTGTACTTCCTACTCAGTTTCGAACTTACGCGAAAGAGAGAACGAAGTCTCTGTTCTTTCGGAGCCCTCAACGCATCCACAGTACGTGTCCTTTCGGCACTGTAGACCAGTGGGGCCAGTGGGGGGCTTTCTCGTGCCACGACACTCACTCACACACACACACACACACCACATAAATCAGCCCAGCTTATCGGAATGACCAACCTCACAGGCGCTGAAAGAGTTGTCAGGAAACAGTGGGCGGCTTGCGGTACGATTCATTATAATCGGTACTATTCACACGTAATTCGTTTAATTCACACTTGTGATGAGAAATGTCTTGTAAATGGAAAGTTGATTCTTAGGATTTTACTTATAGACCAAAATAAATACTCTATTATTAATAATAAAATTAAAATTTCTTATCGACAGCCGTGAGTGACAGGGACAAAAGAGAGCAAAATAAATCAGTCATTAATTATAATAAGCCTGTTGTCCACCCATTTGGTTCTCTCATTTTTAAATTGTTTTGGCGGGCTGTGAAATAAATGTTTGTCCAACATGAATGCGGACCACTGTCCTAGTCCTCAGTCAGAGGGCTTTCGGTATAGGTGACGATGACATCTCTGCGACGTCAAAAGAATAAGAGCTCAGTTGAGTTCTTGCAGTACTGGCGAACGCACGAGCTTTTATTATAGTGAAACGAGCCAGATCAAGAAAGTAAGATTTCAGCTCTTGTATCTGACAGGTGAGAAATTAATGTTAGTTCATCGCGTTTAGTTCAAATTAGAATTTAATCAATAGCTGATGAATAATACTGAAGGAAATGTGACTTTATCAGACGACAATCTCATAGATACTTTGTTCTCCTAGAAGTTATAGCAAAATAGCAAACTTCGGTGGCCATTGACTCACGTTATTCTAGTATTCCCAGGGTAATCGAGAAAATAACATCTCTTCGTTAATGACGACAGAGGAGTGTCAAATAATACGTTAATCTGCTTTGCAGCCTACCCAGGAAAAATGATCACGCTAGGCCACTGATAATAACTTCCCTTCTCTGTTATTATAAATGGGAATCTGTTGTTTTAATCTAATGTCGGTTGTATTATTATAACAAAAAGGTTTTTATAACAAAAAAGTTTTTTTGTTCTTTTTGGACAACAGAGCAACTTTTACTACCATAATTTAAAAAAAGGTTTGTTATTGCTATGAATCGTTAAAGTTCGGCAAACTGACAGTTTTGTCCACTTTCCAGAATGTCGAATGTTTTTATCTGGTCGATTTAACATTGTGTAGCTAATATTTATGTACTTCAATGCACGGAATTTGTATGTCATTAAAACTGTAAATTTTAATTACAATTCAAATACTTCAATCATTTAATTCTAATACTTAACACTGATCATTATTTGTAAAGAAAATTATTTGATCGTCACTTTCCTCAAATAATTTAATTTCAATATTCAATTTTATACTTAACATGTGAAAAATTGCTACATTCATGTAATTATTTTATTCAGAAACAAGAACAAAATAGTGAAAACAAAATTTTTACGTATGTTTTTGTCAAAAAATATATTAATGTGTAAAGTTTAAGTGTACCGTCATACAAAATTTGACATTAATAATTATGTATCTTTATTCGATTCTACTAACTAGATCGCGGGATTTCATGGAATTGCATGTCTGTTTTTTGTTATTTGTTAACTGTGACGTTATGTTAACTGTGAAGATGAAATGATATGGTGATGATAGGGGGTGAAAGGACGAATAGAAATGCAACCATGCCCAAGGCGGGAGTCGAACGCGCGATCCTTCGGTGCGAGATCGCTAAGAACTACCGGCGTATATTACAGGTTTTTGTCTAGAAGTGGGTCGAAGTCAGTTATTTTTGTGTATTTCTCTTTCGAAAGAAACGTGAATTGGGCCAAGACAATACCAACATAATATTTCCGGTAATATTCTGATAACATTGTTTTCGCTTAAATCGATTTACTTCCTGTAACTTTATTCGTGCACATGAACTTAGTGAATGGGCTGAATAGTACGGCGTCTTGTAAGATGGCCATTTGTTCTCTCATTTAATATATTTTCGTTTATTAAAATGGAATATATTTACTTTTATTAAACGCATTTGTACTACACTGTAAATCAGGGTTCATCAAAAAGACGAGTCAAGAGCAAAGGGCCGTCGGCATTGCCGACTCGGCAAGAGCCGGACCTCCGTCAAGTTGCAACCCCCACTTGTCAGAAATTCAAAATTAACTAGCCTATAATTTTGAACTATGTACTAATTTTGTACCAAAATAAAAAATTTTGTACTCAACTATAAACCAATAAAAAACGACATTCAAAAGTGGGGGTGCTAGCTTGACGTCAACCTACAACCCCCACTTTACAGAAGTTCAAAATCACCTAACCCATTGTTGTCTACTAATTATGTACTAATTTTGTACCACAATTAAAAATTTTGTACTCACCTATAACCAATTAAAAAACGGTTGCAAAAGATACACTTTTTGCACATATTGACGAATTTTTTAAATCCCTTTGGAGTCACACTTCGAAGTTGAAATGTATACAGCGGTTTGCTACTATAGTGAACTTTCAGGAGTATTTGTTTCAAAAATTTATCTGGTCCCCCAACGGAGATAAAGCAATCGAAAAACAGAAAAAAATTGCATGTGGCATGAAACAAAAGTGCCTGCCAAGCCACCCACACTATTCACAAATTCAAATCCAACTAGCCATTTGCTATCTTCTATTTGTCTACTAATTTTGTACCACAATAAATAATTTTGTACTCCGTCCGTCTGTCCGTCTATGAACACTGCTAGCGCCTAAACCATACGTACGATTTCTTCCAAAATGGATATTCCCCGGTCGATCTGATTCTAGTCGAAGCTTTGAGATTTTGAAAACTATTCTTCAAAATTTGGAGGTACTTTATGTGAAGCTCCCCGGGGATTTTCAAAATTTTCCCAAAAGGGCTCCAATTTTTTTCTTTAAATTTGTTGCATGAATAGAGTAAAATACACTTATTAATATGGCATAGGTCTGATTCTCACGAATAACTCTGAATTTTCGAAAATTGTGAAAGTTTGAATTGTTTTCGGCGTCTTTCTCCAACTACAAAATTGAAGATAGAGATTTTTCTTCAAATAAAATTTGTTCTGCATATTGAATTCTTTCATAAAGGTAATGTAAATGTTTTTTTCAAAATTTTAGTAGTTTTCGTGCAATTAATTTCGGGCCTGCAATATGTGCACTTTTAAAAAATTACAAAAACAAGATTTTCTCAAAAACTGCTCCAATTTTTTTCTTTTAACTTTTGGTAGGGATAGTGGTAAATATACTCTATCAGAAGACATAAAAGCCATATTGCTCTATAGGTTGGTTTTTCCAAAAATTACAAAAATGTAAATTTTTTCACATGTTTCTCACGTCGATAGTATTTACATTAGCGGCGAATTTTTTACATTATTGTATTTACAAGTACATGTGCTTTAAATAATGTCAAGTAAGATTTCTCGAAAATACAACCATTTTCTGTGAAAGTAGTTCAAAATTTCGCTTTTCAGAAACGCTCAAACGCCATTTTCTCATATATGGCTGCAAATGTTTTCTTGAAACTTTTGTCACGGATAGTGCTAATTACACTCTTTAGTATGGCGTAAAGTTTATTTTGAGGTTGTTTTTTTTCAAAAATTACATAATTGTAGTTTTTTTAAAGATCTCTCACATCTTTAATATGCACATTACCAGCAAATTGTAAACATTATTATATTTGTGAGTGTAAGTGCTTAAAATAACTTCAAATAAAGTATTTTGAAAACTCAAAATTTGTCTGCGAAAATGAGCTTCAAATTTCGCAATTTTAGTAGCGCTAAAACGCCATTTTCTCTTAAACGGCACATAATTTTTAAAAGAAAATTGCTATTTATGACTAGGTTTTTGTGTTCTTTAATATTCTAAAATTGATATTTTCGTTCTACCAATAGGAAACTGAAAAAATTAAGAAAATCCAAAAAAAATGTACTTTTAGCGGTGATAGATGGTAGCTGGCAAGAAAGAGTATGTGGCAAATCCGAATAGCTAGCGACGACCCAAGGGAATAGAAATCTAATACGGCAAAGTCTGTGCCATTCTGTAGCACCAATAGTTCCTTTTCACGGCCCGGCAATTAATTTTTTTCCGCCGAAAATTGGCCATTTTTTCGCGCAGCATTACATAACTTTCCCTATATTATGTATATCACTCCGTGTATACGTACGTATACGGGAAAGTAAAAATGTATCGTTGAATTAACAGTTCGGACCGTTCAAGTAACAATGCGGAATCTCACCGCTGTGTGCAACTAATATAATTAATAACATTCAATAATAATTAACAAAATTGAAAGCAATGTGTATAATTGCAGCACAATTAATTAACTTAAAGCATGTAAACGAATATTTTGATATATATAATAGCGTCCAAATTTGCCCCCCCCATAAAAGATCCGAAATCCCGCCCCTGGTTTTGATCATTGTAAGAATTTGGACAATTTTTTATTGTGACTTTAACCTGACATGGCGAATAAACTAATTATGTTCCATGAATTCGTGAATTTGGTACAAGGGAATCCTTGTTCATAAGAGAAGGAAATGTGAGCACTACTAAAACAGCTACTAGCGTATATATAGAGACAAATCGATAGGAATGTCGAAGAAAAAGCTAGAAATCATGGTGGAAGGATTTTTTCACCATGCTAGCAACGAATCTATCAAGTTTCAGTACGTTGAATTCTGATTGGTTTAGGCGAAACTTTCGTTCCAGCTTACGTTTGTCATTGTGAATGCCTGTTTTTACGTGTAAATTTTACGGCTAAATTTATAGCATAACGTTACGTTGAAGTTTGCATTGTGAATGAGGCCGTAAGTCGATAAAACGGCGCAGTGTTACGAAAAATGAACCTGCAGCTCTCTGTGGGCATGTAAAAGGAGTTCTGTAAACTTACGGAAAGTTCTTGTACCTGTAGCGCAAAGCGTCAGTGTGTGAAAAACTGGATATAACATTGTAAAGAAAATTAAAGCGGCAGAAATCGCACATCCACGTTCATCAAATCCTTGAAACATCTAGTCAACTTGCGTGCATGTATGTTGTGGTGTCGGGGAATACAATGCTCTGAGAACGTCTTCTGGATATCTGGTGTGAAATCACTGGCTGCGGTAATCCAGCCTTGCAGAACATGCTGCATTCAGACCTTCCTTGCTCACGTTTCTGAAGTAGTATTGCAATTTTGAGAACGAGCTGTTGAAAGCTCGTTTACAGACGTGCGTGGAATACGGTCCTGGTAAAGATTCGCACAAGTTGGTTCTTCTTCGCTCAAAATGAGATTATTGGAGTGGCTAGATAGTACGAAAATAAGGTAAAAGTGATTATTGTTTGCATGATTACTAATAAGATACTAGTAAGATCATTTAGTTGAGCACTTTGTTAAACCTTTTGTTTATTCTCTATAGTGCGTACTTAAAATGTATTTGGATGAATCAGATCTTAAGATAATTTCCAAATAATTAAATCTAGTGGTGTTTGGACCGTTTGAATGTCACATTTTAATTTAATCTTTGTTGATTTGTTCACGAGGGTTTTAGTAATTTATTATTTTTCGCAGTTCTTCCCATATTACAAAACAATCTCAAGCAAAAAAATCCATAGCCGTGTGCAGTGTTCTGTCATTGCAATTTTAAAAAATGTAATGTACCTTAAATTTAACCTTTAGATCTTGGATTTGTGTTTCACATTTATTGCATTATTTAGTTCGTCTAATGTGCTGTGCAGTAGTGCGCAAGCCAAGACTACGTTTTAGATCAACGCTTCGATGATTTCTAAGAATATATAATGACATTTATTTATGTGTTCAGTTATGTGGTGGAGGTGCTAACCTAGATATTAAACCTAATCTTATACAAACCTTACAAACTACTATTACATTTTATGCTACTTGTTTACATGATTTATACAGTAGTGCACTTATAATCTTAACTTACATTTGACGCTAAAAATAAAAAAATAATAAAAAGATAAAAATATAATAAATTAAAAAAATAAAAATCAGTAAAAAGTAAATAAAAAAATAAAATAAAAATAAAATAAAAATGTAAATAAATAGATCCTAACAGAGATAGTAAGTTTAAATTCATTTTGAGCTAGGCTCTAATCCTACTAACTTATGGTCTGGTCTTTAAAGTCTGCCAGCTCGACCTTCGCTGACTCTTGTTGAGCTTCACTGACACACAAGCACACGTAGCTGGTTTTCCACGCAGCACTACTAATCTGTCGGAGGGGCACAGGCACTGTGGGTGGCGTCGCTGTATAGTTGACTTTCATTTGTTCAGAAAATTGATTAAAATTAGTATGTGATTAATTCTTGTGAAGCGCACGAAAAATTGCAACCTCAGCTCAAGTAATTAAATCTGCCGATGAAGCGCTGTGAAGGTTAGCTTTGTGTCATTGAGCGTAATTTAAACTCTTCTGTTAAATGGTGGCGTAAAATTCGCAGAAATGGAAAGCATTTTAGTTGATGGTTGTTGTAATTCAATATTTCCTTTCATTTAGAAAAGTCAGTACTTGTACACATTTCCTTCTTGGTAGTTCTTGGAAATAGCGGGAGTGTCATGGCATTCAGTTCACGCTTTATATGCTTTGAATACTTTGTCGACATTATCTCTCACCTTAAGTGTGATATTACTTTCTCGCGTTTAAGAAGGAGCTTCTTAAGAAGAGAAAGTTACGTAATACTGCGCGAAAAAACGGCGAATTTTAGGCCGAAAACACTTATTACAGGGCCCTGGACGTTTAAGAGAATGACACAGGTCTCATGCTGGTTAAAAACTGATTTTTCGAAAATAAAATAAAAAATCAAAATTTTTCGGTCTTCCGAAGTTATGATGATACAGTTTGTTTCGTAATGAAATGTGTTCATCAAAAACAGATCTTCAAACAAGGTCATGTTGAATTTTTTTTGAAAATGTGAATTTTTTTGTGTAATTTGATGAGAAACATAAGTCGCCCGTTCCCAATTTTCTGCGCTGCGTGAACGTAAAATCAATGGTGTATGCTACGCAGTTGGATGCTACGTAGTTAGCTACGTAGTTAGCTACGTAGTTATGCTACGTAGTTATGCTACGTAAGTTAGAATTTATATATTATTTCTTTCTTTCTTTCTTTTTGTTGTTTTTGTTTGCGAATAGGCCGCTTCGGACCGCGTGGACATGCACTTACATTTGCCGGGGCTCAGTATCATTTTATCTCGTGGAAAGTGCGATTCATCAGGGGATCAGCATAGGCTGAATCCAGTTTTTATCTCTCAGGGTTGTTAGTCCTGGGGGTTGGAAGATGGAATAATGATGATAATGAAGGATGAATGAACACACAAACACACCCATACCCGAGGCGGGACTCAAATCCGCAAGTCCTTCGGTGCGAGATCGCCAGAGCACTACTAACTTAGCGATCTCGGCTATCTGGACTGGCAATTTAATTTTACTATTTATTATATTTGTTATTTCATTTTAAATTGCGTTAAATTGAATTGTGTTAAATGTGAAAGCGAATAAGTGATTTCGCTTTGCTTTAAAACATGTGGGAATGAAGATTAATGCATGTAAAAACCGAGTACTTTTGATGAATATATAAATATTAATTTTATTATTATATTTTTCTATCCATTTTCATTTCTTTCGGTATGAACAATGATATTTGGCAAAATGTGTATCCCATACGAATTAGCAGTCATTGTTACTTGTAACGTCGCATAGTTGTAACGCCGCACTGATAACAGAAAGCGATAATGACGGCTGCCTTTCGTTCCTGTGAATATAAGCTAATACTTTTATTTATTTGTGGAATATTACAAAACTATAGTGTTTAATAATTACTATTATATATGTTTCGATCTATTTGCATTTTAGCCTTGGCTATCAGTATCGTATTATTTATTAACTTTTAATTATATTACTTTCTCGCATACTGTTTTTGCAGTATATTGTCCGGCTGAAAACCTCATCCGATATGTTTATGAATACACTGCATACCTTATACAATGAATTCAATGCCAGGCATATATTTTCATTTAAAGTTTTGAAAAAAAATTATAGCTTGCAACTATTTAATTTCGCACCAAATGTTCTACATTTCAAATGAGTTTTACAAAAAATGATGATTGAGATGTGTTAATTCGGAGAGAAATTGTAGTGTAAAGTGTGTTTCATAACCATTAGTAAAGGTGAGAAAGTACGTGCTCTTTTTTAGCACCACTAGTTATTCTTGAAAACAATCTACAATCTTCTTGAAAACAATCTAGGAGGATATAGATTTTATCAGTGTGTGTGTGTGGGGGGCCTAGTTTGCACTTTTTTGTAGTTCTGATCGAGAATCGGATGATTTAAAAACGAAATATTTTCATACACATCGGATGTACATTTTCAGCCTGTGAAGGAGACGGGGATCTGCGGTTTGGAGTTCTTGTATATTGAAAAATGGACATAAAAACAATTTCGGTGGCACTCAATGAAGTGTATTCGGTGAACTATGTGTTCTTCCACGTCGGGAATTAATCACATCACTTCTTTGTTGGAGGGTGTATTATTTCGTGTCGACCATTCTGCTGCGTTGATTGTATCACACACCTGAATCGAATTCTGCAGTTATTTTTTTGTAATGAAAGGGAACTTCCATGACGAAAACGGCAACGGAAATCGATCCTCTTGGTCAGATCTAGATTTGTTTTAGGACCTACATGCACAGAATCGATTCGAAGTAACGAATCGTAATTTCATTTTCAGCGGAGATACGAGTCACGCTACAATATCACGTTGGCCGCCACATCTGACGGATCGGTCTCTACCTGAAACACGACGATCTTACACTTCCCTTCTAAAAGCTCCCGGTGGAAAAAAAGTCGCGGGGGGGGAGGGGGGAGACGCACCCAACTGTTCAAGGACGGTGACGAAGCCGCCACAAGCGTGTGGATGCACGTAACCGGACTTGGGTTTCATAACGGTGGCATCACGTCTGGAGATGCGTCCTTTGCACGCAATGCCATCGCCTCGGCAAACGCCAGGGAGGGCGTGTTATCGAGCTGGTATCGACGAGTGTGGCTCCGAAAGTTGGGAGCTGTGAGTTCGGGAACATCAAAACAAAAGATTCGTATGCCGAAAAAAAAAATGTATCCTTTATTGACGTTATATTACCGTTCAAGGTTTTAATACATGTACTTGAACATTTACAATTACACATGAAATAAATATTGCATCCACACATTAATTTATTTCTCCAATTCATACAAATTAGTATTAACATCAGTTACATTTTCTCACGATAAATTGGAGCTACTAGCACATATTTTCTCGTTTTATATGTAACGCATACGTAATATTATACCAGCGGGACCCGTGCGAAAACTCCGCATTTTGTAAATAGTTTTAAAAGTGAAAATGGCCTCATAGTGGAACCCAACAGTCTTCGGCGAGCCCCTGAACTCTGCGCCACAGCATTATAGGCCCGGTTCTGTGCGACAGTAACCGTTCTCATATTGCTAAGCGTTGAGATTTAACTGAAATTCAAACTATCTCGTTAATTTTATCGCGAAAAATTATTTATATTTTTTCCTCTAAGTCGATTTTATTTAGATTTCGAGATTCTGCATGTTTGTGACCAATCTATGGATTTTCAAAAATTTCAAACACAGAATAGAGAAATGGGCTGTGGGAAAAAAACAGTGATTTTTAGGCAGAAAAGCTCTTATTGCTGGTCCCTAGCAAAGAAAAAGTGGATAAATCTTGTTACATATATGTAGTAAATTCCACTTACACGTTGTGTAGTTTGATGGGTCCTTGATATCGAAAAATCAGTTGACTGTAAAACGTCTGTCCTTCTGCCCGTCTGTCGTTTACTCGTCTGTCGGTGTGCTCGTCTGTCTGACTTGGAAGATTTTCCTAAAAAATGGTTCCAAATTGGTTTTTCATATTGTCCTTCGAGTGGAGCGAAATACGCAAAACCTTTGAACAGGCGCCTCGCGGCACACAGTATCTCGCATTTGCTTATGTTGCGATAGCGTGATGGTTTCCGGTAGAAGTCTGGCGTGCTCTCTGTCGAGCTTTTTATCACAAAATAGCGGACCAGTTCTTTCAAAATCTTTACTCTTCCCCCTGTTCCACGATATTCAATCTGGGCCGCCGTGCTTCATGGGCCCCGTATTAAATTAAGATATCCCCAAGGATAGATTGAGGCCACCGTCACTTCTGTTTCTACACCTTTCCTAGCACTACCTTAATTTCAACGTAACACCTGAAACCGAACCTTGAAGCCTGAAAAAATCTTCGAACCTTAGACCGTGTTTTCACGAGTAGGAATGAATACTCATTGCTATGGATGGCCATATCCAAAACGTTATAATATAAAATGTAGCTTTCAAACCCCTCGACTGCATATACAGAGTAACCGAGGAGGAAACGTCCAAACTTCGAAAATATGTTCCTAAGACAATTCTAAGTATATTTTTCTAATAAACTACGTGGATATTCGGATCGGTTGACCTGCAATGAGCACTCAAAAGTTGGTTTGAAAAAATGATTTCTAGGCAAACATTTTTATTATGGAAGCATAGAAACACTCCAGAAAAACATAAATTGTTTATTATTTACAAAAGAAATGAATATATTTGTTCAGAAAGAAAAAGTAAGCGAGAAATAAAAAAGCAGTCGAATTGTGTAAATTGGGTGCTTTTTAATTTCTCGCTCAATTGTTCTTTCTGAACAAATATATTCATTTCTTTTGTAAATACTAAACAATTTATATGTTTCTGGAGTGTTTGATATGTTTGTACAATGCAAATTTTTGCCTAGAAATAAATTTTTGAAACCAACTTTTGAATGTTATTGCGGCTCAACCGTTCGGAATATCCACGTAGTTTATTAGACAAAATACGCTTAGAATTGTCTTAAGAGCTTATTTTCGAAGTTTCGACGTTTCCTCCCCGGACATGCTGTATAATATGCAACATGGATGAAATTTCTACTCTGCTGGAGTTCCGTTAGAGAATTAGTCCTCTGCTCCGTTAAAGAATTAGTTAATTTTTCCAGTGAATCTGAAGGCGGAAATGAAGTTATTCAAAAGATGATCCTTGCAGTGGCTCCGAGTGATTAGCCCTAGAACGCATCCTTACCTCTGACAACTATTACAGTAGTTATTTTCTTGATGACAAGCTAGTTGAACAATTGGAATCACAACTCCAGTGGAGTTGGCCTGGAAAAAATCTGTGATTTTGATTAATGTCTGCCCATCGTTTGCCTACCCACACAATGTTACATGCGAAACAAATTTCAGGACTTCACGCAGGCTGGATATATTGAGATATTTTGACAAAACTTAATACATCGTTTGCCCACCTACGCAAAAAAGTTAGGGGCAAAGAAATTTTTGGGACAGACCAGGCTGGCCGAAAAAATCCACATAATTTTGACGAAACTTCGTGTGACGTTTGCCACCAAAATTTTTCGTTTGTCCACGGAAAGTTATATGTGAAACAAATTTTCGGGATAACTCCACGCTGGCCGGAAAATTCAAAAACTCTGTCGAAACTTGGTATATCGTCTGTCTATTGTTTGCCCTGGTTTGCTACGAAATGTCTACATCGTCGAAACATTTTCTACGAAATTTCGCTCATAATTTGTCCGTTATTTGCTCAGATTAGCGCAACCGAAATATTTGTTTGCCCCCCTCCCCCACACACAAAAACCACAAACAGCTATCGAGTCTGCCTCACACAGAATGAAAATTCTATGTATGTTAAAATGATCTGATATTTAGACTTCGATTTTCGTATAATAATTAGAATATCCAATCTTCCACTCTTCCACACTTTACCAAATAATATAAACAATATCGTAATTTTTCCTTCAGCACAGGAAGTAACTTAACTGATCATTGCAGCTACTGTGTTGCAAGGCGCCTGCTATTAATACACGCTTCCGCTTGAAAATATTTTTAGTGCCTGGGCAAACAGAACTTGTAATTGTGGTATCAAGGGCACATTTTAATATTATACCATATATAACATAGTATACAGTATATAACTATTTTTTATAGCCGTGGATGTATCGTGGTCGATTGCTCCATCGAGTGTAGTCTTTATTCTAAACATTGTACGAAAATCGAACTCGAAATATCAGATCACTTTAATTTACATAGTAATCTTTCTCTCTGTGCGAGGTGAGCTCGATAGCTTTTTTGGAGGGAGGCAAACAAAAACTTTTGGTTGAGCTAATCTGAGAAAATGACGCACAAATTATGTGCGGAATTTCGTAGAAATTGTTTCGGTGAAGTAATAGTTTGCTCGAAAATTATTTTCGTTAATTTGTTTGTGTGGGTGGGGAAACGAAAATATTCGGTGGACAGACCCGGGCAAACGACGGGCAAACGGGCACTCTGAATATTGATTAGGAACAAATGCTTCCTAGAAAAAAAAATCCCGACTTATCTTTAAAGTTCGTTTTTGTATTATGCAAACTACACTCTAGTACTCGGTTGCGAAAGAAAAGTGCGTGTAGTAACATAGTTAAGTCATAAACAGAAAAAAATGTATTGTGTGTGGAGGAGAACCTGGTAAATTTATATTTTCAAGCCTGGAAAATCGAGAAAAAGCCTTGAATTCCAAAAAGCGAGATCGCTGGTCACCTTGTAAACTGCAAATTTAAAATACTAGCGTGGCTTCTCTTTTACTGCTTAGTCCCAAGATACTGAATTAAATACTAAATACAATTTTGTAGATAGGAATGCCGCGTCAAGTATTATTCTTCACAATCATAGGCATACCTTTCTTAGTAGAAAATCAAATGGAGATTTTTTTTCGTTTAGGAAAAAAAAAGGATTGACTGATAATGTAATATTGTAAAGGTCCCCACGGGACGGTAGCTCCGGGGCCCCGCAAAATCTATTAACACTCGTAGCATAACTGATCAATTTCTTAAAAGTTGAACTACATTTCGGACACAGTGTAAACTATTTAGTAATTAAGCTGGAACAAATTCGAATACACGCATGTGGTCGATAAACAGTGGTTGTGTGACATATTAGGTGAGTAGTTGCAAAGCAAAGATCTAAAGAAGCTCTTCGATAGCGTCCTCTTTCTCTTGAGAAGCGTGCACAATGCTTTGACCTACTCATGTGTAACTTGCCGTGACAGTTAACTGAGAAGGCAAAGACTATCGCTTTTTTTTACGACGACCTACTACAGTCATCTTGGTTGACTTAATAGTGAGTACGTGTCTGAAAGAGTATCACTACGCCGTTTTTGCAACTGCGCTGGGCACATATGAGCGAAACTGTTGCGAGAAAGGTAAGTCTTCATTTCAACGCTAGCAATATTTGCTAGCGTTGAAGCAAGTTGTAGCTATAGTAGTGTGTGAGACGGGCAATTTTTACCTATCTTTTTTTTTTACATGCTACTTGCATAGAGAAAGTATTCTGAAGATAAAATCTTTTCTTTTCCTATCTTTTTTGACAGAAACGCTCGTACCCTCGGACTCTGGTACCGAAAAAGTGGGTAAATATTGTTCTTATAGTAGAAAATCACTTCTATACTTATCACTTCTACGTTCTATACTTAGAAACCACGTTTTGTGAGTTCTTGTTTCACCAAAATTGACTAATGGGCTGTTTGTCCGCCTGTCGATGTGCTAGAATCTGAAACGTTTTGAAGATTTTTTCTGAAATAATTGATATTTCTCTATCGATCTGAGTCTTCGTACAACTGCAATATTGAAGACAAAGATTTTCTGAAAGAAATCTATTTTCAAAGACATCTCATAATGTAATGCGCAATTTTTCGAAAATGCGAGTTTCGCCTAATTTTACGTGAAATCTAGGCAATTAAAAAGAACAATTTATCCAAAACGGTACCAATGTTTTCTTTATTTTTTCCCCCACCCCAAAGTAAAGATAGGTCTACTCCCGGCCGTCGTACGGAACACATCGCTGTATTGTGCACGGCCCGTTTGTTGTGATTTCTCGTAATTAACTGTGTAACGAGCGTTAAATCTGTTTCTAATTTTAGTGCGGTGTAGTGCTAATAACTCTTCAGATTGAATGTTAAGCAATATTCTGCAGGCAGCCGTAGCCTCCACGCCTCTTGCTTTCAGTGGCCTCACCCAAAAATGTCAAATAACCAAAGTTTCATTGAACGTTCAACCTAATGCGGAAGGAAAGAATCTTACGTTAGCGCTGTACTGATGGAGATATTCTCGCCTGAAGACCATGCTATTGTAATAGACTGTCAAAAAGGAATAACCATATTAGATTACATAAGTAAGTTAGCCTCTATTCACAATAACATTACGTGTCTTTCTCAGCAAATTGCAGACTACTCACTGTAATGTAAATACTCACCAAGATCGCAGCGCCAAAACACGTTTCTGGGAATTACTTAGAATCTTATGGCCGAATCTGCAAAACAAATTATCAGTTCCCCATCAGGAGAACGAGACGCGTCGAATGACACCTTGTATGTCTCGATTGGTGTACGGGAAGTGGTCTAGCCGTGAGTGACGGAACCACATATCCGAACTGCACGGACGCTAGTTCGTGTAGAATTTTTCGAAATTATGAGTTGTATCCGCGTATTTTTGTGTGAGATATGGGCAATTTTTAATCTTGGAAACTTTTTTTCGAAAAGGCTTCAGTTGTTTTCTTTAAAATTTCTACACGTATCTGTCAAAGGACGATAAATATGTAGTGCCAGTCTCATTTCCGGCGAATTCTGTATTGTCGAAAGTTGCAAAACTTATAATTTAAAAATTAGACAATTGAAGATGGAGATTTTTGCGTTAAACAAAATGTGTTCAAAAAATCAGCTCTTTAAAAAGTGTACATTTAAAAAAAATAGTAGTTTTGTGTAATTTGTACTTGGAATGAATCCAGTGTATAAAAAAACTAGTGTTAAAACAGCACTTGCTTTCTCGCCCTTATTAACGGTTACATATTATTTATGACGCAATTTCTGTCCGAATTAACAACTCCCAGTCATCATTTTTACTTTCTCGCTACCGCTTACGCAGGCGAGTTATCTCGGTGTACCTGAGTTCGAGTCTCAGGGCGGAAAAACAAAATTGCCGGTTGAAAACACTGTTGCAGGTCCATGTAGTATTGCACAGCCGTCGCAAACAATTCGAGTATGTACGCGCTGATGTAGTACCAGTAGTGTAGTTTCGCTCAGCATGATATTTCGTGCGCACGCCACTCGTGTAACACAATTTATTTTTGTTCGCAGGACGATGACACGACGACTGAGCGCCTGTCGTGCCCTCTTGATCGGTGCTGCATGTCTCATAATGTTACTAGCGAGCCATCGACTAGCAGGCTCTGCCTCCATGCAGCGAGTGGCCGGCCCTCTTTTGGAGTTGGACCACCCGGTTCCGACCAATCACGGCGTAAGTGTTTGCTTCTTCTTTTCCTCCTCCTTCTCCTCATTATTATTATTATTATTATTATTATTATTATTATTATTATTAGACATCGGATGTTTAGGGAAATGCCTATATTTTTGTAGCGAACATATTTAAAGGCTGATAATATATGTGCATGAATCATAACAAATGACACATGATGAAGTTTCATAATGCTTATTTTTGCTTATTTTAGCATAAATGCCTTTTCTTTAGAATTATTGCACGTTTTTCCCTTTTATGTATTATTTTTATATACAATGCTAAGATATCAGAAAATCGGCTATGGTCCAACCTGACTATTCATTACGGAACCTTCAATTCATGTATTTGTATTTTGAAATACGAGAGAATTCCTGAAAGTATACCAACATATTTTTCTCCATTTCCCTATTTCATAAATACTAGCCATGTTCTGAGAAAATGGTCGATTGACAGTACACCGAGGGCACCTTTTGAGTGGAATCAGCACCTACTGGAATGTAAATTCCCAGAAGGTTGCTAATTTTGGACTTCTATAGATGCCAGACACATCAGTAGGTGTTCAGAAATCCTTCTCTGTATTCAAACTGAGTTCTGTCTCCGTTGCAGAATTGAAATTGCGATCCTTGAAAAGTTATTGTTAATATGTTGCAATGGAAACTATTAAGAATGAAATGTAGAAGAGTTGTAAGTACAGTAATCTCTCGACATCCGCGGATTCGCTATCCGTGAGTTCCGTACATTCGAGATTAGAGAAATGCTCCCGGTTTTAATCATTCGCGACTTCGACATTTGCGGGTGCGTCTTTTGGTCGTACATTTTCTTTGAAAATGAGCACATTTCATTTCCTTTATCATCATCATCTTCATCTTCATCTTCATCATCTGGGAAACTCGGCAGACCTCGGTGCTCGAAGTAAAACTTTCTTGAAAAATTACACAGATGAAATGTCGATTC
The DNA here is from genome assembly GCA_031308135.1 of Acheta domesticus. Lineage (NCBI taxonomy): Eukaryota > Metazoa > Arthropoda > Insecta > Orthoptera > Gryllidae > Acheta > Acheta domesticus. Next base: position 178,349,582 of record JAHLJT010002406.1, read on the forward strand.
AGATTTATAGAATAACACAATTGTAAAATAATTCAATTCACTTGCATCAAATTGGAGGTAAGCGTTTTGACCAAATGAACAGAAAAGCCATTCACGATTTGTGCAAGTCTCATTATAATGAGCTCATTGTAGAGGAGCTTCGGGAAATCATCAGTGAAGAAAACCTCCTCGACGATAATGATGAAGTAATGGAAGTGAAACTCCGTCCTGGAGCAACTTCAATGTCAAAACTGTTGATGCCGTTCTAAAATCAACAATATCTGGATCTGGCATTCGAATTTCATCCAAACATGGAAATAACTTCGAAATTTGAGAGAGAGTAGAAGCAGAAACTCTTTCATAATTGGATATTAGAACAGCGAGAAAGGTGATGAATCAAAAAAAATTAGCAAATCCTATATCCAATCATTTTCAACTTTGAAATAAGTTTTAAACATTATTTTATTTCGTCGTTTTGGAATGTTAATTGTGCATTCTGTTTGTAGTAGCGCTTAATCAGTTCTACTGTAATTGATTGTCAGATTTTTTTCTTTCCTTTTTAAACAGTTTTTCGATATCCGAGGAACCTAATCCACCTTTCTTCATTAAAATATAATCTTAACATTCGCGAGGTTTTTTGGGAACCTAACTCTCGCGAATGTTGAGGGATTACTGTATGTATGGAGTTTTACAAATAATTTTTAATTTTATTGAGAATGTAATTTATGATAGTGCCTTTTTTCTCCTTATTCTTGACATTTTCAGTGTCTTTTTAGGCGTCCTAAAAGGCGATTTTTTAGTGCCTAAACATACAATGTCTAATCATTATTATTGTTATTATTATTATTATTACTACAAAATTATAGTTGAAATATTTGCTTTTATTTGACATAAGTGAGGGTTGGTTGAATGAATCGAGTTTTGATTAGATAGTACCTCTTGTTGAGTTCGAAACCAATTTCGCCAAAGTTGCTCGTAGTGTTCCTGATTCGTTTTAAGACAAAGACAGAGGGGTACTAATTGTTTTTAGGCGGATATTTTCTGCGTTGACATATTTTAGCGGGCTAACTCGACTTCAAGGAGGAGCACGATGTATTATTGCAATTCATTTGAAAATGCGTTGAAGATGCTGCTTAAAATTAAGGAAGTGTGACATGATTAGGCAACTGGTGGATCCATGTTAATGCTTCGTATCGAACACTTGACTGCAGTGTATCAGGTCAAAAACACTATATCGAAGTAAGTGTCTATAGTACCAATTTCGAATAAACACAAAAATAGGAAGAAAGCAATTCTTCATGCGGCTATGTCAGAGGTGTCTATGATTTCGCTAAATGACAAGACAGGATCCAAAGAAGTATAAAAGCCAAAACTCGTGTTTACACTATCTGCTCGTTTCCTGGATGATTTGCCACTACACATCGCAAGGGGCTTTGCCGGCACACAAATGATGGAGGAAGTTGCTTACAGAAGTGAGATTCAGTAAATTGACATTTGCAAGAGGCAGAGAAATAAACTCCCTAGAAATCGAATCCGCCTCACCAATATAGAAAATTTCACGAATCGCACCTATCCTATACACGCTGGGAAGATAAGGAGGTGAGCTTTTGCGCCTTCAGCGAATGAGCTTCCGACTTCAGCGAATGAGCTTCAGGCACCAATTTGCATGACAGTGTTAGCGAAAAGTTAAAATCCAGCCAGATATCAAAATTATCACTTTGTTACGTCTTTTAAAGTTTTATGAACCATTTCTTTTAAATAGTACATTTTGTACACCCTCGTCGTGTTATTTTTGGTTGCTCACCGTGTAAAATTCTCACTTGATGCCACTTTCAAACATGTTCTCAACACGTTTCGCTCTCCATGCAGTATGGCGGCCAGCTTCTGATCTGACATATGATTGACATATGATGACACATATGATGGCATTCCATGTCAAATCGCACAAGAGTTGACACAACTTTTTTTAAAATGTACGATATTTTTTTTCTTAAATCTGGACATCAAAAAAAGAGTCACGTATTTTTTTTATTTGCCTGACAATTGATTATTTGTGTAGTTATGGCTATATTAAATTTTGGAATTTACAGGTACTTCACAAAATAAGATCAATTGTTGCTCCGAATGTACTGACTATAAAAATTTCTGGTTTGTTTCATTTCATACTTTGAAATGTTTATTTTATTCTTCTAAATATAAATTGTTCAAAAAATATTTTTTTCATTTTAAAAAATGTATTTTTTTCAAAAAAAGTACAATTTCTATATAAACTCGATGTAGATAAAAATTTGAAAATAATATAGGCGTGTTCCTTGTTCAATTCTCTATGAAATACAACAATAAATAAAGTGGGCACTCCACACATACAGTTTTGAAAAAATCAATTGTAAGTATGAGGGCGCTCTCTGCTTCTGCCCATGCATTAACGAATTGTATTCGGTCAGTCTTTGATGCAAGTGTTGAAGAACTAAAAAAAGAATGACCGTATGTCTAATTAGGGTTTCAAGAGTTATTAGTATTTTAAATGTTCACTCTGCTCCCAAAATGTGTGACATTGTGTCATACATGTTTGTGGGTAACATCGTGGGCTGACGCGGGTCATCTATGTTCTTATGGGTGAGAGCGAAACGAATTGAAATACGAGCCATTCCACGTCAAATGTATGCAATTTAAAAAAATAAATGACACGAATATATGGCATTCATTCTGGACATCAAAAAAAGAGGCACGTGCTTTTTTATTTACCTGATAATTGATTATTTTTGTAGTTATGCCTATATTAAATTTTGGAATTTACGCGTACTTTGCAAAATATGATTGATTGATGCTCCGAATGTACTTAACATAAAAATTCCTGGTTTGTTTAGTTTAATATTTTGATGTGTGTATTTTATTCCTCTGTAAATTTCTTTCTCAAAAAATAAATATTTCATTAAAAAATTGTATTTTTTAATGAATATTTCTATATGAACTCTCTGAGATAAAAATTTGAAAAAAATGTAGGCGTATTTCTTGTTCAATTTTCTACAAAACATAACAAGAAAAAAAGTGGGCACTCAACACGTACAGATAAACAAATCTATTGTAAGTATGCGGGCGTATGGTTCGTGCCCCTGCACTGACGAATTGTATTCGATCTGTCTTTGATACAAGTGCCGACGAAAGAAAAAGAACTGCCGTCTGCCTGATTAGGATTTCAAGAAACAATAGTAACTCGCATGTTCACTCTTTCTCCAGAAGAGATGGGTGACAGCAAAACGAATTCTACTACAGCTTTTCCTCGTGTCAGCGAAACGAATTTTACTGCATCGCTTCGCGTCCTAGGGATGGGGTGCCCTCCTGACTTTGCTCGTGAAATACAAGTCAACCACTTGTGAAGGGACATGAGTAAAATTTTCTCAACATCAGTCACAATACGCACCTTATGAAGAAGAGAGTGCTAATGTTTGTTCTGTGAAACTGTGAGTACACTGTGCATCATGAGTAGCGATCACCGTCTGAGATGTTATAGATGTTTCAATCCATTTAATCTTTCTGATCATGGATTTTAGAAAAGAAAATCTCCAAGACGCGAAAAACCACAATTTGCTGGATGGTGAATTTACTGGAGTCATTAGATTGGCAAATTTATGATTCATTTTGGTAGGGAATCGGCTTCCAAAACAGCCTTTTGTTAGTGAAGAGAGCGTCGAGATAAGTGGCTCTCGTGATATTAACAAAAGTAGCAGAACGTCCAGTGAATATAGTGAAAAGAGTGGAAATCAAGGAAATAACAATTGAAGCTCTTCAGAAATTAATAAAGAGAAGATAAACAAGAGTTTAATTTCAATAGGAGAAACCCCCGCCAAGAAAAGAATATTGGAACAAAAACGGTATCCCCATGAGAAATTTCAGAAAGTACAAAGTGCCAACACAGATAAATTTTTTCACATTGAAAAATCAGACAAAGATACTATTTAGAAACTTATCGACTCCTTTCACTCAAGAGATGGCGTGACGATCAATATTAAAATTTTGACAATTTTTCAAAGTTGGACATACAATAAAATTAAACGACATTTTTCTGCAACCGAACGCATAATAAAAAGTTGGCTGAAGAAAATGGAATTTTGTTCAGACCTGAAGTAAATTCGGTAAGGCATTAAAACTGTGCATTGTGACGAAAGTTCAGGAATTCTATGGTAAGCGAGTGCTTGTATTTGAAGTTAGTTGTGAGGGACAAGAAAATTTCAAAAATGTCAATCAAAACATGAGTCAATCCGTCATTTAATTATTTATAAATTTATAAATTATTCATAAATAAATTAATATTATTTATATGTATTAATATACATGAATATTATTATTTATAAATTCAGTCGTGAAGTTTTACAACCTCAAGTGTATTAAATTACTGCTTCGTCCAAAGAAACCGACGACCAGCAACGCAAGAAACGCGACTATTGCGGCAATCTACGAGTAGTATACGCTCTTTCGTAAAATATTAATATCTTTTAAAGTTACTGATATCCCACTTTGATTTTATCCTGGAGATATCATTAATACTCTAGTGTGTTTATAAATATTTTTTAAAAATTTTTAGCTCATCGAGTTTACAAAGATATTTAATTTTCAAAATTTCAATTTTTTTTTAAAAAAATTGAAAATTCAGGAAATTAAATATTTTGCAAAATCTTAAAAATTAAAAATGTTTTTATATTTCGAATGGAATTTGAACGTAATTTCTATAATTAGTGTATTCAAGTATATAGTATTTTTAAGTTAGTGATTTTTAGCAAATTAATTCATTTTTAGCAAATTTCAGTATACAATATTTCCGAAAATAATAAAGTTAGAAAAAAATACACGTGTTAACGTATTTGATCCATGTGACAATTAGAAAAAAATAGAAAATAATTAAAAATATGAAGGTCAAATTTTGGTCTTTTTTGTGCGATTTGACGTGGAATGTCTCATATCCGTAGTGCTATTCCTAGCTCCATGGCCTTTTCCTAGCTCCATGGCCTTTTCCAACGAAGTGCTCCTACTGTGGCCACGTGGTTCGTGACGCAAACTGGTGCTGTACAGAACGAGCAAAATGCGGTGCGCCGGAGTAGCTCACTCGTATCGTCCCACTATGGTCCTAACCACAAAAACGGATTTCCTCCGTAAACAAAGCCGTTTGTGAATAAGTCTGCCCGTAGAAGCACTATAGTCAAATTACGTTTTTTGTTGTAAAAATGCCGAACATGCTTAAACGTTTTCAATCAGAAATCTTGCAATGTGGCCTGCACGCTTTTCTGTGCGTCCAAACTGCTCGAACGAAATACCCTGCAAAACGACCTTGAGGGAATGGCTCACGAGTTTCGGGGGTGCCTGGAACACTCTTTCGGCGCAGTTGCAGCAAGGGAAGGCGTCTGACAGCAACAAGGCTGTGCCTGGATCACTCCTTCTGCTTGAAGACCGATTGATGGATTCGTTATTCCGAGCACGTCAACTGACAAGGTTCTTAGTCCCGTAAGTGTAGTGCATGCTTGTTGCGGGGGGGATGATCTCTAGCTGGATGGCGAAATCCGGCGCCGACCTACCATCAGCTTGCGGGCTCTCGTCAACCAGATACCTCCCACCAGCGGGACACCTTCCCAGCCGGGACAAGCTCTAGGATCTCCCAACATGTTGGTGGTGTGGTGCACGTAAGTGTATAAAGTGAATGTAAGTAAAGGGGTTCGGATAGGACAAATAAGAGGAAGGAAGATCGCGTGCTGTCTGTGGCCCTTTTGTTAGGGTACTTCTCCGGCGTTCGCGTGGTATTGATCGGAGAAACAACAACCGATCAGAGCAGCCGAAATTAATCATTCAGACAGCGGCTGAATTCGACTTAGGTACCTAGCTAGTGTCGAAAGCCCTGCCGCCGTCGGGACTCGGACCTAAAACCTCTCGGTAAAGAAACAAAAGGCACTGCAGTGATATCAGTTGATGCCCTGAGCCACCGAAACCGGTGGGAAGACCGATTTCTGAGGGGGGGGACGTAAAAAGGGAAATAAAGCCAAAGAAATGGCACGTCAAAAAGTATGATTTCGGCCTGAGACTACCCGGGCTGAAGAAAATGATCACTTGTGTTATTGTGATGCTGGTTATACGCGTAAGATGAGTAATAATTGAAACGATGAAGTTTGAAATAGACGTATCAAACCGACACGTGTAGCTATCACACGTGTAGTAAAATGCACAACGTAGAGATTCCAACCATTATGGATTTCCCGTAATGACTGCGGGCTTTGCATTAGTGGTTTATAGACAAAGATAAAAGGTTGTGTTCTTTTGATTTAAAACCGTGTTTGTAGCAAGAAATGTTTTTAAGCCTTACTTGAGTATCACAGACAGCGACATTAAGGCAAAGTAATTGCGGAAAACAGAAAAACAACTTCTACTAATAGTGGTGCTCCAACAGCACATACGTTCTCGCATTATTTGTAACTTCCCCGCTATATTATACTTCTACATAAACACCCAAAAGTGTTTACAACCAGCAATTTTTTTTCCGCTCCTAGACTCTTAACTCAGGGCTTCTCAGTTAACTCGCCATCAGCCATATCAGTACGCTACAGAAATGTATGGTTCGAACTCGGACTGTCGTTTAGAACTGCAATATTGTCTCAACCCAATATTTCCAACAACCAATTTTTGAAATTTGCGGAAATAAGGAGAGTTCCCCGGAGATTGGACTAGCACCATATTTTTTACCGTCCATTGTTACAGAGGAGGACAAAAAGTGATTTGTGCGGATTTTGAGAAAATAATTTTTTTAAAAATTGTGTAAATTGCAGGCACAAATTACGCGAAATCTACTGGTCAAAAACCAGACCTTTTTTAAAGAGCTTAAAGCAGAAATCGTTATCTTCAATTTTCTTGTTTTGAAATGTTAACTTTCTGAAATTTTCGAGAAAATTGAGACTTGCCGAAAATGGAGCTAGCACAATATTTTTTTTACCATTCCTTTGATGCGTATACTGGAAAAAATTAAAGAAAACATTTAGAGTGGTTTTTGTGAAAAAAATGTTTACAAAAAATTAAAAAGACCTATATTTTGCGCAAAAGTATACGAAAACTACTAATATTTTCGGAAGATTGAACATGACATTTCAAGATCTGTCGTCCAAGAAAAATATCATTAAAGAAAACAATTATCTCCGTATCATCAATATTGTAGTTGTAGCAAGGCGCCCCAAAAAATTGCACGTTTGCAAGTGTTCGAAGAATCAGGGATTTCAACGAACATAAGACCTTCACCATTCCCTTAAGTGTCCTTTACGCTATCCGAGGGCAAAATTTAATAAAAAAAATGTGGAGTAATTTTTGAGAAAATTTTGGAATAGTTTTGAGACTGCATGTAAAGAACCGTCACAAATCAAAATATCTGTTTGAATGTCCTAACGCCTCAAACTTGTTCACATCGAGTTGGGAAATTCAATTTTGGAGAAAATCGGTTGAACTGTTGTAGCGCTATCGCTTGCCACGGACGGACAGACAGTCGTTTTGCCAGTCAATTAATTTTTCGGGGTATCAATAATCTACAAAACATGGATTCTGGCTATTCCACACGTTAGCGGAATTACTCGTAATTTCTGTATGTATAAACAGGATTTATCCTCTTTTTCGTCACCAGGGCTCGGAAATATAGAGTTTTTCTGCCGAAAATTCGCCGTTTTTCCGGCGCACGATTAAAATACCTTCTCTTGTAACGAAGTGCGAGAAAGTAAAGAGGTTCAATAAATTTGGCAACAGGTGGGCACCTTGCTAATGGTAACCTAACCTCCACTGACTGCCATTGGCCGCTCAGAGCCAGCATTACCATTGTCTCTGCAGTTACTCTGATCGGGAGGGCTTAGGTTCTGAGTTCAGACGATGGCGAGTTTTCGACACTAGCTATATAACTAGGTCGAATTCAGCCGGAGTCTGGAGGACAATTCGAACAGTCCAATGCCCTGATCAGTAGATTTCCTGGTACGTTAATCAAAATCAGACGAATGCCGGAGCACTATCCCAGCTAACGGGCTGCGGACCGCGCGCGATCTTTCCTTCCTTTTCCGTGTCATATCATCTCCCTTTACACACTTACGTATCTAATCTACCTAATCACACTTTTAGACTGTAAAATAGTTGGAAAAAGAGGAAGAGAGACTCTAGAATGAAAATTTTAGAACAACTACAAACCGAACTACATTTCAGAAATTACGCAGAGATGAAAAGGACAGCGAAGGACAGAATGTCATGGCGGCAGCGACAAGGCACTTTTGGCCTTTAGGATGATAATGATGATGATGACACACGTACGCTACACTACCACACTTGTCTGGAGCTTAGAGCTTTCACGGCTGAGGCGGTGCGCAGCTCCTGGGAGATACCCGCGTGGGGAAAACCGGAAAAGCCGTTGGGCAGGTTCCCGCCCGATCTCGCCATCCAACGGGAGAATGCCGCCATCCTCCTGTGATAAAACATGCACGACATCTGCGTAACTAAAGACGATAGCAGTTGTCGCTCCCGAAAATACGAAAAAATCAATCAATCGATGGGCCCCATCCAGGCGGAGGAGAAACAACGCCGTCATCTGCGATGAAAACACTCAGCTACACCAACGGGACTCATGACCACAGTAATTGACGTGTTCGAAAAGATCAATTACTTAATAATTCAATTTAACTGCGTTTTGCAAAATATGGAAACTCTTGCTCGGCTGAGAAATTTTCAGAAACGATTATTGGTTTATTGGTGAAGAATTGTAGACATTCCAAATATATGAACAGGTATTGCAATTTCAAGCAGTTTTATTTATCCCTACACGGTATTTTAGTAATTGCGAGTGTGCGTGCGTGCGTGCGTTCGTGCGACAGTCACTCACGGTTAGACCACTTCCCTTTCATCAGTCGAGAGATAGAAGGTGTCATTCGACGCGTGTCGGTCTCCGGGTGGGGAACTGACAATTTGTTTTCAGATTCGTATTGACCAGAGTTATCGGACTGGCTGGCCGCATACAGGCCGCGGTGCCATGTATTGTGGCCCGCGAAATATTGTTAGTGAAAAGTTAAGGTCTCTTGCATCTATGTCGGGGTAAGTTTAGATGTAGGTATTTTTTTAGTAAATTCCGATGTGTTTCATGATGCGTTGTGCATGATATCACGCATGGTTCCACCCCCATCCCCGCCCGTTTCAGAGCTGCCGGGCAAACTGCCGAGATCAACAAGGCGGGGAATTCATGAGTGGATCGCACGGGTGATGGAAATATGGCCCTCAACTATATTAAGTGTTGTAGTTGTGGCTCTTGAGGTCTTGCAAGTTGGACACCCCTGGTCGAGAAGATTTTAAGAAATTTCCAAAAACGTGTTTTCGCGTGCTTTAGCGCTGCGATCTTACTAGTGAGTATGTCGGGAATTAAACCCACGCCACCTGAATAGATCTCTGTAAGTGGCATTGATTAAACCCCAGTACCCAGAGGTAATTTTCGCTCTATGGCGCCATAACTTTCTTCCACGTGGATGGCAACACTGGTTGTGATTGTTGCTATCACTAAGCTCAACAAATGAATCACGCGGCAGAACTATCAATAGTGATGCTGTGTTGAAGTGTTTCATCGGTATTACCGTATTTTTAATAAAAAAAATTGCAAAAACCTACGTGCAGAATTACCTTTTGAACTTATTAAATTTGAAAAACGTCAAGTAAATTTGGAGGAAACGAGAACTATTGAGTAATGTTAGAGAATGAAAGAACATTTACGTTCTTCAGTGTGCAAATACCGATTTTCAAATGAATGTGACCAACAACTTGTTTTTATTAAACTTAACTAACACCTTATTCAGATATACATACAAAACAGTCATCTTTTAATGTTTATGTAGATTCGCCAAAATAAAAGTATAAATAGAGCAAGTAGAAATGCAATCACTTGTAGAAACAGAAGTGAACACAATTGAAACAGTGTTTGTGGAGTTTGAATCTCTTGAAAACTTGGCGGACGAAAATATGGAACTGTTAAACAAATCCGGGGCAGATGATCTTTTGTGTGCATTTTTGTTCATATTAGCGAAACAAGCGTACACACTGTATCTGTCCTAATTTCTAACTGATCGCGTCATCCATACCTGCAAGTACTTTTTACGGCGATCACAACCTTGAAATTGCAATATTTCCAGTTCATATCCCGTACGGAAGTAACATTCAAGGCCATTGGGTGTTGTGAATTTTGGAACGGGAGTATAACAGTATCAGCTAGTACGATTCATTGGTGAGTTCAATGCCAGATACTGTACTAACTTATTTGAACTGCTACGTGGTCCATTTCGAAATTTTCAACGTGTGAAAGTACTTTTAAAAGAGTTTACAGCGTCGGCGACGCCACATTGAAGTGGATAGTATATAAGCAGCGTACGGCTTGTCTGTCATCTAGAATCCATAAATTGGGCTATTGTGGAGTGTGAACGCGCGGTGGAGCGACGGTGGCGTTTTCGCGAGGGGCCTTGGTAGCTGGCGAGCGGCTCGGCTCGGCTCGGCGCGGCGCGCGTGCGGGCGAGCGTGTGCGTCCGCCCCAGACGCTCAGGGCAAAAAACCTGTTCCTCATCCCGCTCGCGTCCGCCGGAGTCAGCGACACGGGCGGGCCGCGCTGCCCACTGCGCGCGGCCTGCTCCGGCCCTGCCCCAGGGGCCCCCTGCTTGGCCGAGCCCGGCCCCGCCCCCTCCGCCCCGACCGCTCCGTCCGCCCCGCTCCGTCCGCCCCGCTCCGCCCGCCCCGCTCCGCCCCGCTCCGCCCCGCTCCGCCCCGCTCCGCCCCGCCCCGCCCCGCTCCGCCCCGCCCCGGTCCGCTCCGCCCCGCTCCGCCTCGCTCCGCCCCGCTCCGCCTCGCTCCGCCCCGCTCCGCCATCGCTCAGCCCCGCTCCGCCTCGCTCCGCCCCTCTCCACCCCGCTCCGCCCGCCCCACCCTCCTGCCCTCCCTGCCCCACCCCTCCCCGCCCCTCCCTGCCCACCCCGCCCGACTTCTCACGGCCCCGCCCCGCTCCTCACGGCCCCGCCGTGCCCCGTGCCCTCCGTTCCACCCTGCGTCTCCCCGTCCCGTCCCGATTTGCCCCGCCGCCCCTTCCCCGCCCCTATCCCGCCCCACTCCGCCCCGTTCCAGCCCCTCCCGTCCCCTCTGTCCTGCCCCGTGCTCCCCACTCCCCTCCGTCCCGCCCCGTTCTGCCCCGCCGTCCAAGCCCCGCCTTGCTATCCACGCCCCGCCGCCCACGCCCGCGACGCGGCGCCTCCATCCCCGATCGCGCCCCGGAAGGGAGAGCCACGATTACGTATGTGGTCGTGGTTTGTGGTGGGGGAACGTACGAGATCAACCGGAGCCTGAGCTTCTCTCGCGCCGGGAAACTGAGGCTGGTCCTCAGGGAGTAGGTGTCTTGCCAGCGATCCTTGGGCGAGATTGGGCGTGTGATGCGTTCGCCGGCATCTCCTGTGCAGCATGGCAGCGTTTTCCAAACCCATATACAGTCGTCTAACCAGGAACAAGGACCACCTTGTTGGGTCCCTTTTGGGAACGCATATGTTCCGGCCGACTCAGTCGATAGCCTCGAGGGGGAGGAGTAATTAGACTGGGTTGGGGCCCCGTACCCGCTGGGTGTTGACCCAGGGGCCCCCAGTTGGGCTCTTGGCTTCGTCGTGGCAGGGACCCGATACTCTGGGCAAAAGAGGAGGGGCTTGGTGTTCCGGCGCACGTGAGTGGCGAGTTGCCATACAGGTGACACTGACTCCGGTACTAGCCTGGATAGCTAGTAGCTCTGAGCTAGCAGGGCGGCCCGACCCAGGCATTGTTTGGGGAGGTTGCCGTGAGGGCTGAGTACCGGCCGGATCCGGTTGTCGGCCTGTCGGCGTACTTGTGCGTCGGCGCGGATGCGAGTAAGAGCTGAAGCTCAGGTGCCCTCCCCGGGGACGTGCTTCCCCCGATAGAACGGGTTGAACTTGTGGGGTAGTAGCCCACGCTGGGCCCATGCATTCCCAGATCGCGTCCGTCGCCCTTGCCTCTGCCTTCGCCCGCGTTTCGCGCTTCGGACAGCGCTAGAGGCAGTCTCGAGCACAGTCGCCCGCCGTGGCTTTCGTTTCGTAACCTTCCAATCTCTTCGCGCTGTTCAATGTATTCTCTGAACTGATTGAATTCTATTTCGCCCGGAGCAGACGGTGATTGCTTACGAACCAACTCCTCGATTAAACGATTCATGCGGGGCGATGAAGCACAATAATCGTAAGAAATGAACAGAACAACGATGTGTAATGCAAAACGTTTCCGGAAAAAAATAGACGAGCCACATTTTCATGTTATTTCTGTGATAGAAAAGAGCGGGCTACGTCAACTCCGCCCTTTAGAGACTGAAGATGAAAAATGTACAGTAACTTATCGAGATCTAGATGAGCTAACAGCAGCACATACTTTTTCGCATTATTGAGATCTGTTACCTAATATAATATTGCATTTTCTGCGCCACTAATATTTCAGCTATCACTTGTAAAAGTCCTAAACAAATTCAAACGAAGTGCCTGCGTTGCGTATTTGCAATCATTTCTATAGTACAGGATACAGTAGTTATTTCGTCTACGAAAGAAGCAAACATGAAAAACTCTCAACTGTTAAAATATTTGAAAAACATTATACCCACAAGCGAGGATGATTTCCCATATAAATTAAACATGCTGAACTAAATGCCATCAAATCTATTGCCTATGAATGCATAAATATATGGTTACATATATGTCACCGTATTATCATTTAAATATTATATCCCCAGCACATTCTAAACTTTTATACGAAATTAATTCTCTTAAAGCAAATACATCATAACAAACTGAACATTTAAGCATCAACTGTAGTGCGGAGTGTAGTACATAACTACAGTGTCATTACGTAATGCCCATCTTATGCACATATATTCTTATTGCCTTTACATGCATTCATTCCTGCTATAATAGAGTTTGAATGTACCATTTCACTGAACATGGAGACATTGAAGATTAAGGTTTAATAAACAAAGCACTTTATCGTTCCATCCATGTAGATCGACCATTAATGAGAAGAATAATTGTAAGAATTTCAAACTGCCGTATCACGGCGTTGCCATTGTTGGGCAAACCGGCAGTCTGTCAGTAACGATGCGCGGGAAATTCAAATTTACAATTTGAATATCGCAAAATTTACTCTAAATTACTCTTTTTTTAATTACATAACTTTTAAAGAAGTAATGTTTTAGAACCTATTTCATTTACACACACACACACACACACACACACACACCAAAACACACAAAAAAAAGCTTATTAGCTGTTCAACTTTGAGCAGGATTTTCTCCAAAATTAATAGTTTTTAAAGACACTTAAGAGAAATGGTCTTACGTAACTTGCATATTCGTTGTACTCTAATGAATTTTCGAAAATTGTAAAAGTTCAATTTTTCAGCGGCTTCGTACAACTACAATAACGAGGATATATTTTTCCTTAATAAAATGAGTACATCAAAACCATATCTTGGAGTAAAGTCATTTTCAATTTTTCGAAAATATGAGTTGTGTTTGCGCGAAACAGCGGCGAATTTTAAGCAATTATTATCTCAAAAATGGTACCAACTTAATTTTTTTTACGATATGTAGTAAAGAATGGTAAAGAAAGTGATGATGATCCATTTTCGCTGAACTCTATTTCCTAAAATTGCAAAAAATTGACATTGCAACAGTACAATATTGAGGATCAGAGGTATTATTGCTTAATGAAATCTGTTCTAAAATGTCAGTTCTTTAAGGAAGATGCTACGGTGGGAACAATAACCGTGATGTGGAAATCTATTTGCCTATCTGATTTGTAGCTCTAACGTAGTTGGGAGTAGTGCTTGGTGAAGGTTGGCATTTTATGGCCGAGCCTTTTGGGTACGAGTTTGAAGTCAGTCAGATACAAGTGCCTAAAACACCACACTTATAATGCATGGTTCTTACGACTGGATGGTTGAAGCCGAGTAGGTCGGTGCAAACCACCAAAAATAATACCACTTAAGGGCACTTAATAATGAAGAGCCATCAGGCTCTAGTACCATCTGAAGAGTAGTGGGGTGTAGAGTAGCCGTCTCTATACATGGAGAGCTGAGGAGCAATGACTCCAACAGCCTTCGCCAGAAGAGAGACCTCGCGTTTATGAGGCGACGGTATGTATGGGCGGGCGGGCCGTCAATTCCCTCACGGAAAGTTCCAGAGTGGAAGCAGGGCAGAATCTCGCCTAGCCGCGCCTAGATCCGCAGATCTCATTTATTTATATGGTCGGTTATATCAAATGATTAATTTCAAAACCGTAACTCTTTTTGCAATAGAAAGTTCACGGTCAGGTGACTCTTGTGAGGGGGCTGCTCGAATTGGGCGAGAATGCAAAGAAAGTACAGAAACCAGATAAGTCTATCGGCATGCGCAGTGGTGGTCTTTACCACCTCCAGCAGGTGACCGTGAGAGAGAGCTCTGTGCATCAACTGATGTTACTGCAGTCCCTCTGACCGGGAGGTCCTAGGTTCGAGTCCAGACGGTGACAGGATTTTCGACACTAGCTTGTCAGCTAGGTCGAATTCAGTCGCTGTCTGGAGGAGAATTCTAGCGGCCGGCTGCTCTGGTCGGCAGTTTTCCGTGGTTTCTCCGATCAACACCAGGCGAATGCCGGAGCAGTACCCTAACAAACGGGCCACGGACCTCGCGCGATCTTTCCTTCCTCTTCCTTTTCTTATCCTCACCCCTTACACACTCACGGTTACACTAACATGCGCTACACCACCACACATGCCAGGAGACCAGTCGGGAGCTTAGAGCTTGTCCCGGCTGGGGCGTTTTCCCATTGGTGGGAGATACCTGGTCGGGGTAAACCCCGCTGGTCGACGGTAGGTCGCCATCCAGCGGGGAAACGATTACCGTCACATCCCGAGGAAAAACACTGCACTACACGGGGCCCATGACCTCTGTACATCTGTAGATGACGCGCTCGGAATCACGAACAATCAATCAATCCAGAAGGAGCGGTTGGTCCCGCGAGAGGCCCCGGAGGAGGTTGCAAACGTCGCCGATGAGAATAAGAAAATAACTAGTACGAGAAAGCATGTGCCATGCTCGCGCACGTACATGGATACAGAGTAATTAATAGATGTAGTTCAGAGGAAAGTATAAAATTATGCGGAAAAGCGATTTCAGTATTTTGATGGTAATACACGTTTTGAATCTCCTGGCATGGAAAAGCGTGCTTTTTTCTAAATCCATCTATGAACAGCTTTAGCGCTTAAATTATTCCAAGGTTTTATTTCAAAATGAATATTCCTCGATCAATCTGGCCTGAATCGAAGGCCTTCAATCCTTTACAAGATGTCCCAATGACATTGTCAAATTTTTTCTTGAACTTTCTTGTAACAATAGAATAAAATTCAGTGATGAAGATGACAAAAGTAAGATTTTTTCTCTAAATCTGAATATTCGAAAATTATAGAAGTTTGTAATTTTTTGGACCGCTTCCTACAAGAAAATAATTAAAGATAGAAATTGTTTTATTGAAATGAAATTTGTTGTACACAGTTAATTCTTTAATTAATGTCCTGTCCATTTTTGGAAACGTTAGCATTTCTCGCTCAAGTTTTAGTGAAATGTGGGCTAGATATCATAGTAAATGCAGGTAGTAATGTAGGTGTGGTTGAACCGTAGCCAGTGTATTATTTGCCAAGATATTAGTATTTGGAAGTGAAGTTACACGAAGACTGGGTTTAAAGCATACGAATTGCATAATGTTTCTCTTCTTTATGTTAAAATAATTTAAATCAAATAACAGATCGAAGATAGATGAATCTTGTAGAAACCACATTGAAACAGTTGTAATTAGCATTAGTAGGAATTCCCAATATAGCAGAACATTAGAAGACGAATTTGTTTAAATTATATTCCCTATATTAGATGAAGCTCTGAATCCCTTTTTTGGGGAGGGGGAGCACCAGCCGCCACTGGTATGGAGTGATGCTCTATTTCTTTTCATCCTAAAATGTATTTCACGAAATATGTATGAACTTATCTGATCCTAAATTTTTGGTGCAAACCTGAAATTTCCTCCTTAGTTGGTTTGACATGAACACTTTTGAGAAGGTAGCCATACCCACAAACTTATGAATCATTTAACTACAAACTGTATATTTCGATGTACGGTGCAGATAAATGAATGCATCTGTACTAATATAATGATCACTTAAAATTACATTGTTTTCTTCTGCTTATATTATGTCACTGCAGAGCCCCCCCCCTACACCAAAAAAAATCAAGAAGTCAGCGCCTGTGCACACAAATACGTACAGCACAATGAAAAAAAAGTTCAAAATCATAAGAACGATGTTTTAATTGTTGTAGACTAATGTTGGAGAACGTGTAGTGCGATTTTTATAACGTTGCCTCTCAAGGCCCGTCTTCACGATGGCAATATGTCCACAGCATTTCTCATCTTTCTCAATCGTGCCGCTAGATATCGCATGATCGCGACTGTATCAGGCAATGCTTGCGATCACGCTACATCTAGCGGTAGGACCGAGAAAGACGCGAAATGCCGTGTGAATTCCATCGTGGCCATAGGGACTTGAGGGGCAGCTATACTTGTTTGTTTTTTTTATTTCTTGGCGCGTAGGGGCCTGTCTTCACGATGGAATATCTCACGTATTTCGCGTCGTTCTCGGTCGTCCCGCTAGGCGTCTCACGATCGCCATCAATACAATCGCGATCATGCGACTCCTTGCGGGACGACCGAGAACGACGAGAAATACCGTGAGATATTCCATCGTGAAGACAAGCTCCCTCGTGCCAAGAAACAATAAAAAAAACAAACAAGTATTTGTAAAAATCGCACTCCAGCTAGTAAGCCCCGTGAGGGGTTTCGCGAGCGCCAGCGACGTGCCGCGGAGGCTGACCACCCGGCTTATTAGTGGATGCGACGCGACGCGAGCTGTGAATCCCTGTTGCGGTACCTCTTCTTTCCCATTTGTCCGTTGCACCGTTACGCACGGCGCAACAGTGCAAATTGCGATTTGTACGCCTCCGAGAAAATTGCTTTCTTACTCAGGCACCGCCAACGCGTTCGCTCGTGGTACAAAAACGCGACTGTTAAAAAAGTACGCAAACCCTGGAAACGCATTGAAACAGCAGTAAACGCCGTTTTAGATTTAAAGTTCTGTCTCGCATGTATTGCCCCTCTTGAGGTGAAGACCATTCTAACGGTTCTACCGCGAGAGATGGCTCAGTGCGTCAACCTGATGTCACTGCAGCACCTCTGACCGGGAGGTCCTACGTTCGAGTCCCGACGGCGGCAGGATTTTCGACATTAGCTTGTCAGCTAGGTGGAATTCAGTCGCTTTCTGGAGGAGAATTCTAGCGGCCGGCTGCTCTGATCGGTAGTTTTCCGTGGTTTCTCCTATCAACACCAAGCGAATATCGGAGCAGTACCCTAACAAACGGGTCACGGACCGCGCGCGATATTTCCTTCCCCTTCCTTGTCCTATCCTCTCCTCTTACACACACACACACACACACACACCTAACATGCACTACACTACCACACATGCCGGGAGATCGGTCGGGAGCTTACAGCTTGTCCCGGCTGGGGCGGTGCCCCGCTGGTGCGAGATACCTGGTTGAGGGGAAAGCCCCGCTAGTCGACGGTAGGTCGGTGCCAGATCTCGCCATCCAGCGGGGAAAAGACCATCGCCACCTCTCGAGAGAAAAACACACACTACACTAACGGGACTAATGACCTAAGTAGTTGACGCGCCCGGAAACACGAATCAACCAACCAACTAACGGTTGTCGTCTGTCAAGCCGCTCGGAGTAGCGTAATGAAACATTCATAAATTTATACATTCATAGAGAATTGCTCTCGTTTACACTCGAGTAATTACAGCAATTAATGTTGGAAATCAATTAGCGTCGACCTGTAAAAAAGTCGTAGTATCCACCTTATTATTTTTTTACAGGCCTCTTCCATAGCTTCCAAGATATTAATGATTTCGTTCTTCGATCGTCAGAAACTTTGTTCATTTGTTTATACGTGACGAGGATAAGAGAAAAGTTCTGTGTCGAAGCTAATTAACATTATTCTTGAGTGTAGGATAATAAAACATGAGTTAGAAATGTTTGGATTATGTCTTCGACATAAGTAGAAAAACAAATTCTTAGTGCGACAGCTTTTTTCTGTAGTGTTGCCTTGGGGAGCCCAAATTCCAATTTATGTTGAAACTGTGTAATATCATTCCGAAAAACGAGGTTGACATTTGTTGTGAGTGTGATGGACTTTGGAGGGCATTGTTTTGTCTGGTCCTTCAGACAAAAGTGTATGTGAGCGTCAAGGTCAGTAGGCCAAAGGGAGTTTTAGCACCAGGCGTAAGGAGACTTCCTTAAACTCTATTGATCACTGACTGACGATTTTATACGGTCGTAATGAACAACCTTCAGAAGAGTTTTAGCAAATAGCGTCATTGCGCTATGCATAATGACAAAATAAGCATTTCAAGCGTTGAACAAAGAAGTTACATAATATATCAAAGAATGTAGGGTAGTGGTGAGACATTTCAACCACGATACGAGTCAAGAGTGTAACAAATCTACATTGTGCACTGAGTTTTAGATTTTGTGGCCCTCCGCGATGAGTATGCAGTCTGGAATTTTGTATCAGCTTTTCTTGAGAATGTAGGAAGAATCTTAAAACAGCGTTCGTTATAAGCATACGACATAACCTAACCCGAAGATATGATTTCAACTTCTTTTTCGTGAATTTCTTTCTTGTCACCTCTCCAATATTTCCCGTTAATTCTTGCCAACGTTGTGGAGTTGGTAAGGATTAATTGTAACTGCCTCACATACGAGAATCAGTTTATCAGAGTTGGAAAAATGCAACCTTTCCCGTATTTAGGCGGCCAGTTTGCCGCTTGTAAGGTGACCGTAGAGACTTCTACAGGCGTGCACTATTTATGAAGGTATAAGGTCATACCTTAGGCCTGAGGGTCCGTAACGTGACTATTAGTGCATAACGCCGCTACCTTACGCGTGACACTAAAACTCCCTAATAACTTTATTGATGGTCCTTATTGAGAAATTTTAGTTAATGTTCTCGCGTAGTAAAATGATTTTCTTGTAAATAATTTAATAAAGTAATCGTTGCAAACGAATGTTTGCTGCTGAAACAGCTGGTTTGCCTATACCGGGGCCCGCAGCCGACTCGGAATCGCATTGAAGACGGCCGCAACGCGACCGTAAAGGATTTACGCAGCAATTAATACTTGCGATACAACTACGACTCTTTTTATTATTATTATTATTATTATTATTATTATTATTATTATTATTATTCCACTACATCACGACTAGAGATGTTATGAGTCGGCTGAATATAAAATTTACTCCAGGTTGCAACCAGCTGCCTAAGGAGCAGTTCCGGTGACTGTTAGTGCTTGTACAATACTTTGCTCAAAATGTAGTTTGTTCCAAATAAAGCGATTTCTTGCACTTCCCAATCCTTTGAATGACCTGGGAGTTTAGACAAGTTCTTACACAAATTTTGCGGAACAAATCCCAGAGCTGTAATGACTATCGGTACGACCTGTGCTTTTACGCCCCACATTCGGCTGATCTCGATTTCCAAACTTGTATTTAAGACGTTTCTCTGCCTCCTTGGTAACGATGTTTTGATCGCTAGGTACAGCAACATCGACAAGTAGGCACGATTTGTTCTCCAAATCCCGGATAACTATATCCGGTTTGTTTGCCGCTATCGTGCGATCAGTTTGAATTTGTTGGTCGTACAGTATCATACACAATCCGACAGACGTCACCGGCTTTAGTGAGTGTTCGTACCACTTGGGGCCTGTGTTTGGAACTTCGAGGGCAGTACGGATCTGCCAGTGGAGGTTGCTACGTACCCTGTCGTGTCTGTTCAAGTATTCGGCCTTTGCTAGAATTGGACATGCTGAGACAATATGATCAGTGGTTGTTGTTGTTATTATTATTATTATTAATATTATTATTTTAAATTTATTTAAGGTTGCATCAACTACTAAGTCTTTAACGACCACTATTGGATTTAACGTTATGGTATGAGGATGAAACGATACGGTGATGATAGAGGGTGAAAGGACCAACACATACATGACCGGAGGCGGGACTCGAACCCACGGCCCCTCGGTCCGAGATCACTTCGACACTTCTGCCTTGGTGATCTCTGCCACGGGACCGACTAAGCCTCATATTTGGTTCTGTTACTTAATGTATATGGAGATGGACAAGATTTATCCTCTTTTTTGTTACCAAGGCTTGGCAATAAGTTTTTCTGCCGAAAATTCACCGTTTTTCCTCGCAGCATTATAATACTTTCTCTATACCGCGTAAAATAGTAGCGAGAAAGTAAGAATTCAAACCCCATTTTTGAGAAAATTTTGAAGATGTCCCATGGGTTTCATGTATAATACCCCCAAAATATAAAGAATGTGTTTCAAAATCGCAAAGTTGCGAGTCGGAGTTCGAATTAAGAAAAAAAAGCAACACTTCTTCAATATCAGGACACCACAAATCGTGGATTCTGACTACACAACGTGTAAGAAGAAGAAATTTACTTCTTATTGGATCAAGATTTTGCCACCTTTTCCGGATCAGCGCCACACAGTAAGTTTTTCTACCAAAAAATTGGCGCAGCTTTAACTTTCTCTATACTACGTATATTACTCAGTACAGTACATGCGTTTATTATATAATTTAAAGTGTACACGGCGGAAAGCGTCGGCCTAGCCGTAGTAGGAAGACCTGTACCCGGGCGCTAGCCCCTATGCCAGTCTGGACTACTGCTTAACAAATTCGCTTTGAGGAAAAAAGAAAAAAAGAAGAAGAAGAAGAATTACACGAAGTATGTATACGAAAAAGTGAAAGGCAGGATACGTGTGAATTTCACATTGGAAGAAGAATCACATTTCTCTCGCTGATTGCGACGGCGTGGAGACGACTGTGCTATCTCGGGTAACGTGGCGGTTGTCATAGCAACCACCGAGACCTAAGCCGACGCCTTGGACAGAGTGGTCTATAAAAGATGCCTTCTTCACTTCAATCTGACGCAGAGACAGCGTTGGCCGGCGTGGTCGGGGGCGCAATTATCGGCGACCAACCTAGAAAAATAATTAAATTCAGACTCCAATACATTAACATCTGGTTTTGTAGGTTGGTTCTGCAAACTCTTCATATAAAAACAATAAAATTGTCTCAATACGCAGGTGGAATCGAATACAGTAATCCCTCGACATCCGCGGATACGCTATTCGCGAGTTCCGAACATTCGCGATTAGAAAAATGCTACCGCTGCATTTTCTTTGAAAGCGAGTACATTTCATTTCCTTTATCATCATCATCATCAACTGGGAAACGAACTCGGCAGACCTCGGAGCTCAAAGTATAACTTTCTTCAAAAATTACACAGATGAAATGTCGATTCACATTTATAGAATAACACAATTGTAAAATAATTCAATTCAGTTGCGTGAAAATGGCGGTAAGGGTTTTGCCAAATGAACAGAAAAGCCATTTAGGATCTGTGCAACTCTCATCATAATGAGCTCAATGTAAGGAAGCTTCGGGAAATCATCAGTGAAGGAAACCTCCTCGACGGTCATGATGAAGTAACGGAAGCGAAACTGCGCCCTGGAGCAACTTCAATGTCAAAACTGTTGATGGCGTTCTAAAATCAACAAGTTGTGGTAGAACTGGCATTCGAATGTGATCCGAACATGTAAATAACTTCGAAATTTAAGAGAGAATAGAAGCAAGAACTCTTCCATATTTGGATATTAGAACAGCAAGAAAGATGATGAAACAAAAAAATTAGCAAATCCTTTATCCAATTATTTTCAACTTTGAAATAAGTTTCAAACATTATTTTATTTCTTCCTTTTGGAATGTTGTAATTCAACGGAATGTTGGGATTGTAAATTCAGTTATACTGCAATTGATTGTCAGATTTTTTCTTTCTGTTTTAAACTTTTTCGATACCCAGGAACCTAAACCACCTTTCTTCATTAAAAGACTTCATTAAAGAAAGCTTCATTAAAAAAGGTTTTTGGGGAACTTAACTTTCGCGAATGTTGAGGGATTACTGTACTTTCACGTGTCTTTATGACTGTCTCATGGAACTTTTCAAGTAAATAATCTTATGTATGGGTTTTTTGCCACGGGTGTAATTTAGTAGAAAATCCTTATTTAGTATACAATTTCTTTTAACGCAATATTGGTAATCCATTTAGAATTTGTCCGTTTGTATATTAAATTTCGTGTGTTTGAAGCCCATCCCCTTTGTTTACTTTCTCGCCTTACGAATACTTCGTAAGAAGAGAAATTTATGTTATCGTGCGCCGGAAAACAGCGAATTTTCGATAGAAAAACTCTTACAGCTGGGGTCTGGTAACGACAATGTGGGTAAAATCTGTTGCTAAATATAGAAAAGAAAATACTCTTAACTTGTGGTGTAGCCAACATCCGATTTTCTTTTTCTCTAAATACCTCACGTCGGCCAGCTGATCGAAGCCGATCGTCGGTCAGCTGTCCAGGAAAACCTTGTGGCCAAATTCCTTGAATTATACTGTATGTTAGTGAACGACAGACAATTTTCTGAATGTGACTTTACATAACTTTTTGTGTCTACCGCGGTAGCAGCTAGCGAGAAGGCAAAATGGTATTAAGGGAATGGCCGATTTGCTGAGGATAAGGGCGATCTCTTATTAGGGATTTACATACAATACATGGGTTTCAGTGACCGTTCCAATAGAAATCGGTCGGGAAGAGGGATAGTCTTTCGGAGAAACTTGACTATTAGGAAATTCCTTGTATAAAATTGATTATTGCACTGACAGGTATATACAGAGTATATACCTGTATACAGGTATATACGGTATATACAGTGATGGCAAATGGAAGAAAACGTAAGGCTGGAGAAAGGCATGAAAAATGGCTACAGAGCTGTAGAAACCACTAGATAGAGGTTTCATGAGTTGGTTGGAATAACATTCGTTTTTCATATCAAAAGGATGTTCTTATCTCGTTAAGCCAATCCCTGTACAGTATTTGTATATCAGAGTGTGCGGATGTGCAGATCCGTCTCTCACGGTTAGACCACTTCCCGTGCACCAATCGAGACATACGAGGTGTCATTCGACCCCTCTCGATCTCCTGATCCTGACTGACAATTTGTTTTCGGATCCGGCCGTAAGACTAAGAAATTTCTAAAAACGTGTTTTTTCTTGCCTTGGGGCTGCGATCTTAGTGAGAATGCCGGGAATTAACGCCACCTAACTAGATCTATGTGTAGGTGGCGTTGATTAAACTCCGGTACCCAAAAGCAATTTTCACTCCATACGCCATTATTTTCTTTCACGACGTTGATGACACTGATGATACCATCTTTAAGTGAACAATTGAATAACGAAGTGAATCGAACTGCAGATTTCAATTTTGATTCGAATTATCGTATTTTTGAGAATAAATTTGCGAAAAACCTATGAACAGTATTGCCACGAAACTTATTAAACTTGAAGAATTTCAAGTGAATACAGGAGAAAACGAGACTGTGAGTAATGCTAGAGAACGAATAAACGTTCATACGATCGACATCTCACTTTTACATTCACACTCTTACATAAGTGTGCAAATGCTGATTTTTAAATTAATGTGAATCACAATTTATTCTTATTTAATTTAACTAATACCTTATTCACATAAACATACAAAACAGTCGCCTTTTAATATTTAAAGAGATTCGCATATAAACGATTAATAGAGCAATTTCAGAATTAAAAGTGAACACAAATAAGACTGAGTTTGTGAAGTTTTAATTTTTTCAAAAATTAGGGGAGACAAATATGGCAGTGTTAAGCAAATCCGAGGAAGGCTCAAATGTTGTTGTAAAAGATTTTGCGACAGAATTTTTGGAACGAGTTGGGATGATCCGCATTTTTGCATTTAGCATTTGTGCTAATGCAAAGTGTGCTATGTTTATTTTTTTGCATATTGGGGTCATCCATAAATTTAGTAACGCTACAGGGGGAGGGAAAGGTCTGAGACAGCGTTACGCTGCGTTCAGTGGATAGGGAAGTGCGTTACAAAGGGGAGGGGGTATTGAAAATACTCGAAATTTGCGTTGCGTAATTTATAGACGGCCCATTAGCAAAAAATCGTAAAAATATAGCTGTACTAAAATGTAACTATTCGCATCATCAATACCTGCAAGTATTTGCCTCGGTGATTATAATTTTGAAATTGCAATATTATCAGTTCACATCCCGTATGGAGGTAACATACAAGGTCATTGGGTATTGATAACTTTTGAACGGGAGTATAACATTGTCAGCTTCTACGATTCATTGGTAAGTCCAATGCTGGATACTGAAAGAACATTTTTGAACGAAGCTAGGCATGAAAGAAATGAAGTATGAAAGAAATTTTCAACACACGAAACTAGTTTTATAACAGTCTACATCGTCGACAACGCCACCTTTTACTAATAGTAGATGATTCTGTGTCGAGATATTAAAAGTTTGTACATAGGAGCGTAACATGTTTCAATATTTGACCTCTCACCACAGAATTTAAAGGTTGGGGCATAAAATAGGAAACCCCTACACGTTATTGCTTTCTAGTTAGAAACAAATTAACATTTTGAATTGAGGGGTTTAAGGGATTAATGGATGAAGTGTATTAATGGAAAATAACTTCATGCAACCCGTCAAGGGATGCTCACTACATTAGCATGTTAACTTAATACCCTAAAGTATAATTTTTAAGTAACATTTTTGCCAAATTAGTAATTTGGCCTAGTAATTTTGTGTAGTTTCAAAGCTCTTCCTTGACTTGTCAATTTTGAAATAACTTGAGAGACATTTTAAGGAAAACGAAATGTAATTGAGTAAATTGCTATGTAACGAGATCACGATAGCTAGAGCGTCCGGGAAGAGAGAGGGGTGGGGAATAGGAACATTGGGAAGATTTGGCACGGCGAAGAGTTACAGCAATCGACGTTATCGATCTTCTGCGCATGCGCAGTTGGTGTTTCGCATTATTTTTGTGCATCTGCGCATGCGCAGAAGATCGTGATTGCTGTAACGCTACGCCGTGCAAAGACTCCCTATTGAGCACAGCGCACGCTGGGCCAGGAAGCGCCGAAACCTGGCCAAAACTCCCCTATCCAATATCCCGCGTTTCCAGGGAAAGGAATGCATGGAAATTGAATAAATGGTTAATGGAATGCATATAAATAAGTAATATCATCTGTTATTCAACAGAAATATATATGTATATTTTACACAGAGGGAAATTTTGTGCGATTTTTTCCCGCAATTTCATCTTCACTGCTTGAAATACTTGCACTTTCTTTTTCTTTCGAGATAAGGAATACATCTTTGTAAATAGTACTTCTCTTTGGAGTTGCTTTTTCTGCATTGAAGTTGTTGTCAGAGTGCCTTATACCTTTCCGTCCAACATAGAAGCGTGTCGTGGAAACAATTTAGCACAGAAGGTCGTCAATGGAAACAAGAGTGGACCTCAGTTATTTGATTTTGCATAAATTCTTTGTTTTAATAAGCTGAGCTGTTTCGATTCAGAACTGAAGCTTCGAATTGAAAATCTGCAGCAATGAATTGTTTGGGATTGAGGATTTTGTCATAAAACAGTTTTTGTTTCTAACGAAGTGACTGAATGTTGAATAGGTACTAAACCGGAAACAAACAAAACTGTAAAACTGAAATAGTCTCCTGTTTCGAAATATTTTTTGTACAGTGTGTCCAGTGGTACGTTGAAAATCCTACTTGTTTATCAAACCTAAGTTGATCGCCAAAAAGGCGAGTGGAAATTATTCGAAAAACGGTCTGGTCGAGTAGATGGGTTTTATTTCGGCAACAAAGTTCCGTAATACGAAGTGATACTTTTAGCTTATAACATCGTTCTTTAGCTGATTCGGATGGTATAACAGTCAGCGTATCGGATTGTTGTACCGAAGATAGCCGGATCGAAGCCGTGGATTTTTAAGGGCGAAAAAATCCTTCGTACGCTTTCCTTCGGAGGGGAAGTAAAGCCGGCTGTCCCATGTTAGTAGATATACTTGCATGTAAAAGATCCTCAAGCCTAAATGAAGCCTCTGAGCTAATTTCAAATCTCCTGTTTCGTCGCCCGAGATAATACCTTATTTCTCCGCTAGATGGTGAAAGGGGCGTAGTGACATTTGCGTGGTCAGACGGAAGAGCGGGCCTGATGGCCCGAGTCTCGCCACGTAAAATAAGGCATTAACTTAACTTAACTTCTTTAGCATCGTACTTCGTAATACGTGGGGCACACTAAGGCTCCCCTTTCTTTCAACCAATCTCGGACAGCCAGGAATTGGTGATCAAAGCTGCGCGTTGACCGTTAAAGATAACGCATTTTATGAGCAGGAGCAGGCCGAAGTGAACCTCTGTTCTAGAACTACTTCATGCACCTTGTATTTGTGGCCCGGGTTGCATTTCTCTGAGAAGTGTGCAAAGGGATTCCCAATTAATAGGATGCAAATTTTTGATTTTTGGTTCCGTTTTTATGATAGATTTATTTAAACTGCAATTGGGCATAACCCGGTGGCAGCTAATTACAAAAACATAAATATACAGCCTCTCAGTAACATAGAACACTAATACCAATAATAATAATAATAATAATAATAATAATAATAACAACAACAATAAGAATAAGGTAATATAACTAGCAAATTATATACTAATCGTAGTAATAATAATGGCAAAATAATGATAATAATATAAAAACTGACTGATTCATAAAACATTAAATTACATTAAGAGAGAAAACACACACACACACACACACACACACACACTGATGATGTATAGTTTTCCGGTCTCTATTTAATTTTGGACAGCCATAAATGATATAGTCGGGTTTCTGCCATGTCACATAATTTTTGTAAATTAATGAGAAAAACTATACAAGATTCCGATATGTTGATCACGTTGGGGAGGCAGCAACTGAGGAGTAAAGACTGTGTTGTGCTGTTAGAATTGTTTATTGTGGAATGTCAGATGTCCGCTGTTAGAATTTGGTAAAGTTGCGGATGTGAGCAATCAATATAATTAGAGTTATCCATGCACTTATGTTGGCGAATTATTGTTTTAGAGCTTCGTTTATTTTTAAAAACGGGTGTAATTTAAGTAATTTAGTTGTGAACTTTGACTATAATCCTTTCGCAAAACTCTTGGATGCAAGCATACCGCCCAGTTTGGAGGAGGAGACTTGGAGATATTTCGGTACAATTGATGTTTCCGGTAGGTATTGATACTTTAGGTTTCGATTCTGGGGGTTTCGGAATCGATACCTAGATTTTGATTCTGTTTCTACGTCGTTTCTTGTTGAAACTATTGTACTGAAAGAGACATTGAAGCTTGATGGGCCAATGAGTGAATCTTTTCCTCGTCCCAGTATCATGTTCCTAGGTTCTGCTTCCCTCTACACATCTCTCTACGCTACTAGAGTTACGCGTTTCCCTATCCGTTTCTGGCCGAGTAGTTTAAAACAAAAACGTTTCGACTTAACTCAAAAATTTATAAGTGTATTTTTTTAAATATTGATGTAGTGCTCAATTTATTTCTAATCAAAAACGGCTCCAATTTTCTTGTTTAAACTTTTGGTACTGTAGCGTCGTGGCGCGCTCAAACGGTGCCTACCTGCGCAGAGCAGGAAGTTGAACAAAGGCGCAGAAGATGGCACATTGGGAATTTCTGCCTAGCGCGGATACGGCGCAGAAGCAATGGGGGCGGCGAAAGACCAATATAACGGGCGAGAGCAAGGCCTCCTCTTCTTGTTCTCAGCAGCGTCGACGGGCAGTTGTGCGTAAGTTTGTGCGAGTGGCGCACGTGGGCAAGGGGCCGGCAATTCATTGTCGTGACGAGCGAGACATGCATTAGGTCTCAGATGTAGAGCGGTGTGGTAGCCGTTCGATTAAAATCTCTTCTAGTAGTGGGATCTATTTAGTTAATTGTAAGCAGTGAAATTTGTTATTTGTGACTACGGTCTAGTTTATGAATAAACTCTGTTATTACAACCCACTCTCGTCTGAGTTCTGATTACACCCGTATGACGCCACAATACAAAATGACATTAACACCATTTTTCGTTTTTTTTATTTTGTTTTTTTTTCTCTTCAAAATATCACAATGCTAAATTTTTTGACATCACTCTCGCGTCGTTAACATTTACATTACCAGTGCTTTGTACACATCATTGCACTTAGAAGTGTGTTTTAAATGATCTTGAATAAAGTTACTCGAAAACTCAAAAGTTTTCTATGAAAATGAGCGTAAAATTCCTCAGTTTTTGAAACTTTCAAAACGCCATTTTCTCAAAACTGGCTCCAAATATTCTCTTCGAACGTTTTATAAGTGTAGTGTTAAATGCACGTTTAACTGTTTAAGATGACATAGAAGTAATTTTGATGCATTCTTTTTTTTAATTACGCAATGTATTTTTTAAGTATCTCACGCCGTTAATATGCAGAAATCCAGCAATTTCTGTACATTATTACATTTGTGAATGAAAGTGCTTCAAATGACTTCCAATGAATTTTTTCAAAAATTCACAAAATTTCTTCCAAAACAAGCTTCAAATTTCGCAGTTACACTAATGCTTAAACGATATTTTCTCAAGAATGGCTGTAAAATTTTCTACCAAAATTGCCTTATAGACGAGGTTTCACTTATCTTATTTAAGTAATATATCGGATTCTACTATTACGAAACCAAAAAATTGAGAATTAAAAAAAAATGTACTGTGGGTGGCGATAGATGGCAGCTCGCAAGAGGAGGGTGACAAGACCGAAAAGCTAGCCCAGACCAAAGACATTAGAAAACTAACTAGTACGAGAAAGTCTGTGCCTTTCTGTAGCACCACTAGTTCCACAAGTTTATACGCGTATTCTAAGCCAATTAGACACGTGTTGTATTATGTTAGGGACAATAAATTTACTTAGAGGTATAATCTCG
Source organism: Acheta domesticus (assembly GCA_031308135.1). NCBI lineage: Eukaryota > Metazoa > Arthropoda > Insecta > Orthoptera > Gryllidae > Acheta > Acheta domesticus. Next base: position 178,378,643 of record JAHLJT010002406.1, read on the forward strand.
GTTGTTTCTCTTCCAACGTTAGTAAGTAAATCATGCAAATGGTAGCAATTACTTGGTGATATTAAATAAATTGCTGGATTACTGTCCTGTTTAGATAGGAGGACACGTGTTCTACTCGATTTATGACTCGGCCGTAAGATATTTTTAATGCCATGCAGTGATACTACCCGTTAACACACATTACTCATATAATCAGTTTTCCTGCCATAATATTACGAATATTATCGAAGTCTGAGGAACGCAGAACACAATTGAGTAATGTTTGATCATCCTAATAGAGAGTTACTTCGGGGTTCTTGGATATGAATGTAGAGAAAAAGTGAAAAGTAAGAATATGAAGGACAAAAACATGGGCAAATTACCAAATTGAGATTGCTGAGAATCACTATTACAGATCATCTAGGTCGCCCCGCAGATATCAAGATCAAAATAGCAATTGATCAAGCGAGTGATCAACTCTAACAAGCGTATTATTTTTAATTTTTAAAACCCCTGAAAGACTTGTTCAGTCGAATAGGTAGAAAATACATTTTAAAAATAGCAATTGTTAAAATTGTAAATCATTACGGTAACGCCTTTAAAGAAGGTCTCGCGTAGAGATTGATCGGATGTTTAGTATGAAGCGTGGTTCTATTTAGAGCAGAAGCATTGGCCTTAAGAGAGAGGATACAAAGAGTAGAAGAAACCATTGCAAGGATAAACTGATAGAGTAGACAGTGGAAATAATAAAGCGAGTAGAGAAGCATGCAGCAAACATTAAAGGGTAGAAAAATTAATTTGATAGGCCAGATGTAGTGATGAAATTGCATGCTGTAAGGAATGTTCGAGGAAATAGTAAAAGGAAAGGTTAAGAACGTGAAGCAGATGGCTGCAGTTTGTGATGATGTGAAGGTCGGAAAAGAATACATCAAGAAATGAGCTTCACAAGATCGTCAGCATTGGAGAAATTCGCAGAAGAGTTACAGATTATGACCGCGATGATGTAAGGACATTAATATTGAACACGATCCATGGTACCGGTGATTTTTGTTGCATATTTTATATGTACCACTAGGGCCGATGATGGCCCTAATATTTTACATGCAAATAATGAGTCAAAAGAAGCTATTTATAATTGTGCAATGATTTTGATTCATTTGCTCTTTTCTTGTAACAATAAAAATATAAACCACGGGGAATGTAAAATTTACAAAAACCGCAAAACTACATGAAAAGTCAGTGAACTGCGTATGATTCTTAAAATAATTATTATTACGTACTCATTTCACCACGGAGCGGCGGTGGCTCATCGGTAGGTCACTGGCTTCCTGACCTGAAGGACCCAGGTTCGAGTCCCTGGGATTTTTATCTGGTGCTTTCCATCCAGAGCGGCTCTGAGGTCAACTCAGTTTCTTTTCCTGGGGGTAAAGGCGGCCGGAGTGTTGTGCTCGCCACCCAACCTCCTCCTTGTGCCGACGGCGACGAAAAGGTGGAGCCCTACCTTCACCGCCCCTGTGGCCCACTCCGGGCTGTGTGCAATTGCCTTTACCTTTTATTCATTTCATTCATTCTCATTCATTCATCTTTACCTTTTATTCATTTCATACTTGGCATATGGTTGCATTTTTTCACACGTAGTATGTTTATTTGTTCTATTTGTTGGAATAGTTTCGATCTCATGGCTGCATCGTTTTGTGCAAGGGTGCCCAAGGCAAAACAAGAGGTGAGGGGCAGTAGATCCTCGGACTTATTTCAAACACACGTTCCGCCCAATCAAATACTTAAACAGAATTAATTTCTCCTCGGAATAGGAAGAACTTATAACGGTTAATTTGAATTTGAAGTAAATACATTTCTAATTTAATTTGAGTGAAAAACCAAATTCGCTGCTCGGGGCAGGTTGCCTCAGCCCTCACCCTCTGCCCCTCCGCGAGTGGGCGCCTCTGGTTTTATATTGTTTTGCGAGAACGACCTATGGATATGCCATTTCAAACCTTAGCCCTCTTATCCTGATTCTATTGGAAATGATATATTGTATTTAGTTTTCCAATTAGCTTTCCTTGTTTTGGACAGTGAGACGCAAACAAAACGTTTGGGATATAAGGACATGGATTGAGCACTTCTTTGCTTCGCTTTTAAACTTAAAATTATCTATTTTCACTTAAACAATGAAATATATATCTCATTCTAACAACAAAATACTTAATTCTAATTATCATCTGTCTTTCATTTACATATTGTTTGGCACTGGATCTTTCCAATCTTCGCCATGGGGGAGGGGATAAACTTTTGCACTATTTGTAATTAATATTTTCCGTTTCTGTCTATATTTTTAATATATATCAATAAGTTGGTCCATCATTTAAAAGACAGAAAATGTTTCAAATAAATGTTTTGCACTATTGATGAAATGCTATTTTACTTTCATGTTTTTCGAATACTATTGTCATTATACGAAACGTGTATGATCATTTAGCACGAGATTCGACGTTTTCTTCCCTTGGTGGTGAGCAGCTTGAGCTCTTGGGATCGGAGCTCTCCCGGAGTGGAAAGTACAAGTACACACGCGTCCTCATTCCGCCTGGAAACCCGGAACCGCCCGATAGCCCACGTTCCAACTCAGGGCCGGGCCATTATGGAAATGAAACGGACGGCTTAGCCCATTCACTCGGCGGCTATAGTTTCACTCTCCCAATATTTGATCGAAGAACGCAAACCGGGAGGAAAGTATAGCAGTGACGTGAAGGTTATTTACGAAGTGAAAGTCGGGTTTGCGCGGGTCGTGGCGCGAGAGGCGGGCGGGAAGGGAAGTCGTTTGCACCCGCTGTGCAACGCGTGGGGTGCAGATGGCGGCGGCAGCTGCAACTTTCTGTTGCATCTGGAAATTTGTAAGGTAGGAATACCGCCGGTAGAAAGCTTTTCTGTTGCAAGTACGCGTTTCCGTCAATGTTGTGAACGAAAAAAGATGTACTCCTCAAATTAGCCGGCGTCGTTAGCGAATTACTGAACTGCACTCCTTGAAGTCACGGAAGTTAAGCTACCACAGATTCCTGGACGGATGACCGTCCGGGAACCCCGGATACTAAGGGGCTGTCCATAAATTGTGGTGAGATGTGTGATTTCGGTCGACTTCCTCCCCCCTTCTAATCTCACGTGCGAGTTTTTCAAAATGCGTATTTTTAATGTAAATACATTAATTTGTGATTGATTGCATTGGAATTTACTTAAAAAACACAATTAGGTTAATTATATTTAAGACTGGATATGACTAGTATTTAGAAAATAGTGTCTGAATTACAATGAAATTATTTATACATCTAAAAACAGTGCCAGAAATTATTGTAATTCAGTCCACGGGGAGTCATGTGCGGTCTCAAGAGTGACTAATGGAACTAACATGTCCATATGCTTTTCCGTAAATTCATCTGCGCCTTCAACGTCGCTGTGGTTCAACCACTCTACACGGTCGTCGCTCGCACCCAGAAGCTCAGTAGCTCGACGTGTTACGATCAGTGAGGGTCGCACTTCGCGTGCTGGCGCAGCTGGTGCACTGTGGACCGCACGTCGATGCTCTGCAGCTCTTGTGATGGATGAAAAGTAGACCGATTAGCACTGTTTTTAGCGAAAAAATACGTGATGTGTGCCGAGACCCCTCCCTCTGTCCCACGTAAGATTAGGTGAAATTCGTTTGACCCCCTCCACCCCTTAAAGGCCTCAAGTAATTTATGGATGGCCCCAACGGCGTTGAGGCCATAGCCGAAGGGATAAAAGACTCTGACTGAGATCTGACGAGACAAAAAAGTTAAGGGAGAATTTCTCCAATATTCTCTATGCCCAAGAAGGTTTAAGAGAAGTGTCGAAAAAATGCTACAATTTTTTTCAAAAATGAGCCGAGAGTCCAGAAGGGAACTTTTGTATTATATTTTTATGCAGTTGTAGAATTCACATAGTTTGGACAACACTGCCATGGAAATAGTGAGTTGTTCGCTTCTTGATTGAATTGGATGTTTTCAAATTGCAATATTTCAATTCTACGTAGCTGTTTCCAATACACGGGAAATTATGTGCTGTTGTAGCACCACTAGTTTCTATACGAAACACATCAAAAATGTATTTACTTGTAATTCAAATTAAACGCTTTAAGTTATTTCTGTTGCATAGAGAGATGAATTCTGCTTCCCTGTAATGTGTGAGGGGGGGGGGCCCTTCGTGGATCCACTGCCCCAGGCCCCTTGCTTTGTTTCGGCGCCCCTGCAACTTGGAATTGCTAGGGGTTTAGAAGTGGAGCATAATTTCCTGTAAATTCTTCTTAGATGGAAAATGATTTAATTATATTATGGGTGCAGTAATAGATGAGTAGCACAGATATTCAGGTATGGTTGTGAGAACTTCTGTATGAAATGCTTGTTCTTAAAGATTCATAAAAACGCATTTGTTTTTTGTTGTTGTTTTTGTCAGGAGTATCAAATAATCGATTTTTAAACATAAACGGAAACATTTATTGTAATTTTTAAACACAAATGAATGTTAAAATGTATATTGTTTGTAATTACTAACTCTTAGCAGTTGTAAAAGTTTGACACAATTTTAAATAGAACTACGAGCATTTATTATAAGCCTTAACTGTAACATTTCCACAGCAGTAAATCATAAAAGAAACAAAAATCGTTATTGTCGAACCAAACACGTTCAGAAAATATCCGTTGATTAATATTAACGTATGTAATTCCATCGTTTAGGTAAAAGTTTCGACAAACTGGAAAAGTGGGGGAGGTCCCTTTCGGCGCGTTGTTGGCCCATGAAGGTTCCAGCAATAAAGGATCCTTTTTATTACTTATTTAAGATCGCTTTTTATCCACTAAGATTGTATAACGACCACTGTAAGTAACATCGGAGTCACGGTATTGTTATACGGACGTACAAACATCCACGCCCCGGGCGCAATTCGAACCCACGACACTTCAGACACGAGGCAGCTGGGGCTCCTCAGCTTTAGTGATCTTGGCTGTACTGGCCGGCTGACGAATCCTTATACATTTAGTATTGCAGTTGTACCACTAGTTTTTTTACGGCAAACAGCGGTAAAACAAACTACGCCAGTATTTCGTTTACTCTCATATGTTTCCATATTTTAGTGAATCAATAAGTGAACGAGAACTATTATTGTACGAGTATGTAGAGAGAGCAAGGCATTTGTTTTTCGCTGTAATAGGCTTGTGAAAAGTATTGAAAGCTGTTAAGTTGTATTGCAAGGAATGAGTTGTGTTGTTCTACAAGACACTAAAGAAGGTGGTGTAGATTCCAGATCAGCTAAGAATTCAGAACGCAAGTTTGTGCCAGAATTTGCTGTATTTGCACAATGCCATCTACAGTACTGAAGGTGTCATTAATTTGTATCCAATGTACAGTGCCTATTTTTAGGGATTCAAACAGGCCGAGAATGTGGAAAACACTATTTACCCACTCAAGAAAACTACAAGCTGTTCTCCAAGAAATTATTCCAAGTAAATTACCGAGTGGTTGCTGAGAATCACTAGGGTAGCCACTTTTCGTAAAGATACAAAACTGTGAAAAATCAGAAAACTTGTAGGAATCTTTAGAAGTCAAGGAAAATTTTGAGAGGAGTATACAAATGTAAATTATTCCTTAAAAACATTAGTACGGCGTTATTTTTCGCTGAGTTTTTATTTGTTGAGAAATTATTGTTATTTTGAACTTTGCCTTGAACTCAGATAGCCCGACCAATTGGTATGCCGGCTTTATTGTTTTCTTTAAATAGTATAAAATTACAAATTTTATCAGGCAAAAAAAGGAAAGCCGGGAATTGTCAGGGTAATTTGTTTCAGAAAAGGAGTGGCTACCCTGAAATACTGAAATGCCGCGATTTCATTACGAGAAGAATATTTGAATAATGTTATTATGTAATACACTATCTAGGGTGGTATCCCTTAATACCCGCTCACGGAGAGTACCACAGTGGTCATAAGGCTGAGAAATGACGACACCTAATATCGTACATTTCGACACGATGGTTTCCAAGCAACACAAAATTGGAAATTGCACGCCTCGCGACATACCGCGCGAATTCGCGTGTGTTTAATTAGCGAAAAAAACAGTATTCGCTCACTAGTACGACGTCTGCCATTTGAAGACAATGGCGCAATAAGCAATTTATGCAAAATTAGTTTTGCGGCAAGCAAACTATTACTATTATCTTTTCTGCGGACAACTGCCGTACCAGTGAACGGCGCCGCTCCATGGATAAGAAAGTTGGAAGGTCGTGAAATAACACAACTCAGGGTATCTTCACCTTTATTGCTGCTTCTCATAAAATTTTTGAGAGAACATAATCAAAATGTGCCCCGCGCTTATGGCAACGTAACAATGCACGCATGGGAGTGTTCGTTGCATTCACCCGAAAGTTACGGAGGCCAGGTCGGCGGCGGCCGCGTGGACCCATGTCAAGTCTTGCGCGTCGACCGGCGCACTGCTCGTGGGCCCGCCCTCCGCTGCTTGGAATAGGCCGGAATTACACTGTGAAAGACCTTCGTCAAAGATACTTTATAAAAGAAATATGACCGTGTAATAGCTAATTATTTTATAAAATTTCTTTGATAAAATGTAGCCTCAGACGTCCAAGTTTTATCATATATTTGATAACATGGCGTCCGATACGCGGGGTATCGCTTCAACCAAAGTTAAATTGCAGAGTATGAGCAGTTATAACGTTTAGAATGTTTATGTAATACATTTTATCCGGACTACAAAAATAAAACCACACTGATTGAAGCTCATGACATAGAGGAGTATAGTATATTATATTCATATTCCTCCATGTATATGGCATGTTTTCCCGAAGTGGAAAATGTGATATTTGGAAAATACCCAATTCATGAAGTTAATGTTTTTTAACTTCAAAATCAGGGCAACCAATTTTGTAAGAAGAAGAAGAAGAAGAAGAAGAAGGACAAAGAAAATTGAATGTTTCCTCGTTCATTCTCAAGTAATTCTTCATTTCCAAGTTCTTTAATTAATTAAATAAATAAATAAAAATAATGCTTCGCAATGTGCGACCCATGGTTTCACCGTGGATGAATACCATGGCGTTGTTCTGTGGCCTCACCCTCAAACATTTCCTCTTTACCTTTTACTTCTTCAGAATTAAACATATATTAGTTATTATTAAACATAAAGCATTATAAACACAACTGTTTGTGCGTCGTCGATCTTGAATCGCGAGCAAAATTTCATAAAATATTGGACGAAATGTAATACGGTCATCAAATTTCTTTGTCAAAGTTTCCTTCGTCAAAGTTCAAAACTTCCACAAAGTTTCTCCTCAAAGATATTTGTCCAATATCTTTTACAGAGTAATGCCGGCCACATTGCCACTCCGGTGGGACCAATACGATGACGAAGACGACGACGCGGACCTCCGACGCCGGCACTTGGTCGCGGAAGCACCTTCCCCTTATAATTTAGCACCAAGCCATGCATCGAGGCGCCACAAGACGTTTATTTATTTACTTATTTGCAGTAGCGAATAAGTTAATCTGAACACACGCTCTCCTTCAGAACACTTTATTTTCACACTGGAAAACATTCGAAACTTAACCAATGTGAATGTCCTCTTTTATCGTCTCCTATATTATTTCAGTAGCATACCTCCCCTTTGCGGCTCTCACACGCAACCAATCTTTATAAATGAGGGCTCCAAAGAAAGAGAATTTCACGGAGACTTGACGAATTCCATTTTGACTTTACAAATATGGATGATTTCTTTAAAAAAACGCATCGAAATATTCAAGTAAAATGCAACACGCATCACATGTCAACCTATATCTGCAAATAACTCATAAACGAAGCGTTTTAGAGCCTTAAAAAGTAAAATTTTGAGGCCAAGAAACGTTTTTCACATCATAATCTACAAGATGAGACATTTTTCGATCCATTCAATTAACTTTTCGGTTCCACGCTTCAATACTATCAAGGCCACCTCAATATTTCAGTCCTTCCCGCTGGTAGCAATTTTGTGGCGACACGCTTAGAAGGCTTAGATTCGACAATCTTTATTTACACATCCTGTTATTATAACACCGTAGTTTGTGCAGTCTGACGAGGTTTATTTGCATAATCATTAATTCAAGATTTGCTCTCCAGCAACAATTAGAAGTACTATTATAGTTGCTTGATACCTATACCTATAAAGATTGTTTCTTATGCGTGTAGTGAAACTATTCAATTAACGTTTTTTCATGGTCTATAAGTGCTGTGTACTTAATTGTGGAGTGATGTGGGTGTTCAGTGAAGAGTGAAGACTGTGTTTGTGTTTTACCCATAGCAATTTTTTCGTTATCATTCGATGAAATTTTCAAGTCAACGGGTTCAGACACGTAGCTTTCTCAAAAGTAAAAAGCTAATATTTTTGAGACTATCACGAAAAACTAAAACCTAATTGACAAAGAATATTGAATAATTACTTCAAATGTCTTTAAGTAAGTGTTGGGAATTGTTCCAAGCAAATTCTCCATGATATTGAATAAATTTTTACTGAAAATTTCTTTTACACATTAATTGCATTGTTTTTTATTTTTATATGTAATTGTGTTAGTACATTGCAAGTTACCTTTATAGATACAAATAAAAGTATAGTAGTATAGATAGTAGTAAGTAGTATAGATACAAATAAACACGTTTCGATAACTACTTTCCGTCTTAGAATGAAAATAGAAGGATAGGGATGATTGTGGGGTCTAACATGCGAGAGTTCTCGCACGGGTGTGTGTATATATATATATATATATATATATATATATATATATATATATATATATATATATATATACGCAGAGGTAGTGGGGGAAAACTTGTGCTATGGCACAACACAAAGAACAAACTTTTTAAAGTAGCTAAAGTAGAATAGCTTGAAATAAATGGAAAACAAAAATCAAAACGCGCTAGCCTACAATACTATGCGAATCAATTAAAAAACAACTAAATTTAAAATTATAGAAAGATTAGTGCAAGTCACCCGACAACTGCCAACGATCGCAGTCCAAACGCACGATTTAAATGTTGGCGATATCTGGAAGTATGTACAGTAACGCCCAACTGTAAACTCATATTGTAAATAAAACACCGTTTGATATTAAACTCAAGGTGTCGGTTCGTTAAGATATTAAAAATGGAAACATAGTTTGAGCAACATTCCCATGTACCGAAGTGGGCTTACTAATGCCTACTAAATTGTTTCTAATGCTAACAAATGGTATTTAGTACTCAAAGGTGAAAACTTTAGTTTGATTATTTTTTGGATCGGAATTGCTTTTCTTGAGGTACGTAGAGACTCAGAAAATAATTCAATACATTTTAGTAAACAAATAATTTTTCAATTTCCTCACCCCAGCAAGCTGGCACCCTGACTCTCCAAAACCCACTCGGTTCTTCATAAAAAATAAAGGAAAGTTAAATAATATTGCAATGAGTAGGTCTGTTCTTGCCCGATCCGGTATTTTCGCACTACTTTACTTGGCTTTCTCAAGAGTAAAAACTTTTCTATTATTTGACTATCAAGGAAAGCGAAAAGCTAACTCTCAAGGAAGGTTGAAAAATTTCTTCAAATGTTGTTTTTAAAGAAGAATGAATTGTTCCAAGAACATCTCTCTATAATGTTGAATAAACTTTAATTGAAAATTTGTTTCAAACATCAATTGCATTGTTATTTTGTTTGATATTCTGTAAGTACATTAGTAGTTCCTCTCCTTTATGGAACGGATAGACAAATGAATAGGGAAAGGGTGGGATTTAACATGCGAGAGTTCTCGCACGGGTACGGTAGTTGTTAATAAATTAGTTTATTCTCATTTCTTTAATTAATTTATTTGTCGATTTATCTATTGATTATCATTTATTTATTAATATAATTATTTATTATTAATTAATTTATTCTCATTCTCTATTAAAATTAAACAATTCTTTTTTTGGTTACTTCGTCACGAAACCGGACCAACTGACTCAAGAAGGTTTATTTTGTGTCACATTTCATTTTTCTGAGTCAGTTGGATATAGATCAGGAGTCTTGCGACTGGATTTAGATCAGGACAATTTCCTGGCCACTGGAGTACTTGAATATTGTTCGTTTTGAAAGAAATGGCAGCTTTCTTCCATGATTCGGTGCTGTTATATCCATTGTAATGGACAAAATTAGGAACAGACCGAGAACACTACCTACACCAAATATTACAATAAACTGAGCTAACCTACATTACAAAAACAAATGAACCACCAACAATGAAGGTTAAGATAGTGCAGCAATGAGTCGAACGAATTACACAAGACATTTGCTTTTCAAAACAGTTTTACCAAATAACGAAAACATTAGGACAATTCTCTATTCGAATTAATTTTTTCGCTACTGTATGTATTTATTTTAGGTCAAAACAGTTAAAAAGTTGTGTGTGACCTGCTAAGGGAAGACGTGTATTCTGTTCACGTTTTTTTAAATACCGGGATCCCTACCCTAAGCCATAATAAAGTAGAATTTTGAATACAGAAAGAAATGAGCGTTTTTGGCAAGGATTGATAAGGAAATATTCGCTCCCATGTAATAAAATGTATTTTCAAGTGCAAATTTGCTGTAGATATGGGCTCTTATCCCTCATCATGTCGTTCGTGGAGGAATATACCTGCCACGACAACATAGAGAATGATAATTGGAATAAAGATATTTCCCATTGAACTCTAGAAGACGTTCAGACTCTGGAAGTTCAGCCCATGGCACGTCTTTAAGGATTAAAGTGTGGACACGACGAGGAGGGGAAGATCGCATGCGGCTCATTGTTCATATTACTGTTGGAGAACCAGGTCTGAGAGATGAGAGCTGCAGCCTGCAGAATCCCAGTGCTTGTACTGGCCGGCATTTCCAGCCATTTCATTGAAGTTGATAATCCGCCACCTGAGGCCTCCCACTTGCAGCTTCAATCGCGGTGGAGCCCCTACTTGGGCTGTCGCTTCGGTGATGTCATCTGTTGGTTGCTTGCAACCAGCGGCCCTGGCCTCGGCAACTGACGCTGGCATACCGTTTCTCTGCTATTCGAAAACTTTCCTTCCACATTGTTGAGATGTACGTGCTAGAAGTGATAAAGTATTTATTATCGTCACCAAGATCAAAACGAAATGTTGGTAACGTTGATATTATCGATCAAATATCGCTACTTCCATCAGTGGTAGATTAACCAATAGGAAGTAGTAGACAATTGCCTCCGTTCCCCGACAAACAGGGATCCCAACGATATGAAACATTTTTTAAAAACTTTTTTTAACAATTAAACAAGTCGGGCACTTTTTTGGAATCGCGTATTAATTTTCGAGTAATTTTGAGTTATTAAATGCAATTGTCAAATTCAGTGACAGTATATAAAGTGAAAAGTGAGTACATTTTAAAACATGATAAAATTGTATTTTTATTACGAACACAAAGTCACTTTTTTTGTTACAGATTTTTCGGAACTTCAAAACTGGAATAAAATAAAATCTTGCTTCAAAATTTGTTAAAGAAATGTTGATGTATACAATACATTCAGAATGCATACCCTAAGAAGACATAACATCGTGAGGGGTACGGTCAATGAAAGCTGAGGGGGGGGCGCCCCCTTTTCAATCGCCTAGGACACCATTCAATATGAATCCCCCACTGCCTTTCAGTATTGATGGATACTATAAAAGATATACGATTTTAATAAGAAAATATGCATTTTACTGCATGGTCAAACACTTTTGAAATATTTTCATAAATTATGTATTATATTCTATTTATTTACCAGAAATCTATACATAAAATATTGGATGTTGGTATATATCTATGAGGTAAACTCCGTGTGACCGATCTCCAGGAAAGTTGGCACTTATACGTGTTTTTCACCCATAAGGTTTATGTGCTGTTAATTTCGTTGTAACTCCACTACATGGCGCAGTAGAACAAAATTAAATATTCACGTCAAATGCAACCTGCAACACTCGGTAGCATTATATCGTTAAATAACTCCTAAACGAAGCGTTCAAGGGCATTAAAAACTAAACTTCTGGGGCCGAAGGCCTCAAAGAAACGTTTGTCACACCATAATCTATACGATGACGACCTTCATGAACATTCTATTACATTTTTGCTGGTCCGGCGCTTCTCGATATTTCCTCACCTGTTCAGAGACGTGCAGAATCTGCAAGTAAATGTGAATGAGAGGGACAGAGGGAGGCATTTTCAGAGACAGAGAGACAGTCAGAGTCAGGGACAGAGAAAGGGAGATGAAGGGCAGAACAACGTCTGTCGGGTTTTCCTAGTATGTTCTGCCTGACCTTTTCCGTCAATTTTGATCAACAGGAGTGGAATGCAAAGTGCTTGGCCGGCTTAGAGTGATCTATTGGTCTATCATATACTCGAATGGGATATTCATGAGAACTTGTGTGCTTGGGCATATAAAGATAAAGTTTAATCAGTCTTTGGTCACAGTGCAGTACTCAACGTGAATTTCAAAACATTGTCATTGGCGCACTGTTGAAGCTGTCGATACTATCTTCCAGCACATTTTTTTCTGAGCGATGAGGAACTTCTTTTTAATAATACTCGGAGTTTACGATTTCCAAGGTATTTGTTTTATTGGCATCCGAGAAAGGGAGCGCAGCTCTTACATAAGATCATCCATGGCACTAGTTCTTGCCCAAACGGAAGACTGGGAACGGATGAATATATTCTTTATTAAAAATATAAACAGACACATATTTGAAAGAGGTTGCTAGTGGAACCTGACGAACATACTAGATTATTTTGGCAGAAAATACCTGAAGATCTGAAGAACTATGACGCCCGAGGCCTTCCCAAGAATAATATAGAGCAAACGTAATTATAGTGAGGAATTCTTAGTGAACTTTCATGGAAAAGTATAATATTTTGCGTAATAAAAGAGCACACCAAAGGAAGAAGTGATTTTTTATACTAAATAGGAAGTAGATTAATAGTAAAATATCCATCGCCACCCTCCCTCAATGCCCTCCTCTCTCTCTCTCTCTCTCTCTCTCTCTCTCTCTCTCTCTCTCTCTCTTTCTCAGTCTAGGGCGACTTCTGCTGGGGCTACTAAAAGGAAATATTCTCTGTAGCAACTACTGCGTAAAATTTCAAATCACGTTTCAGAAATATTTTTTACTCGGCGTTATTTTTAAATTGTTAACCAATGAAATATCGTATTCTCCTTTTCATGATTCAATCACTTGAGGCGAAAAACTATGTAGTTCCATTTAAAATATCAAAGACCATTTAATTTCTCCAAAACTGAAAATATTGCGATCAACATCTGTGGCTCGTATAACTTGCCCCATGATTCAGAATTATTGGGCGAAAACTGCATTTCGGCGTCCGGGGACTGGGAGAGATGGCTCAGGGCATCAACTGATGTCACTGCGGTCCCTCTGACCAAGAGGTCCTAGGTTCGAGTCCCGACGGTGGCAAGATTTCCAAGACTAGCTTGTCAGTTACGTCGGGTTCAGTCACTGGAGAATTCTAGCGGCTCGCTGCTCTGAGCGGTAGTTTTCCGTGGTTTCTCGGATCAACACCAGCCGAATGCCGGAGCAGTACTCCAACAAACGGGCCACGGACCGCAAGCGCGATCTTTCCTGCCTCTTCCTAGTCCTATCCTATCCCCTTACACACACTTACACTAACATTCACCACACATACCGGGAGACCGGTCGGGAGCTTTGAGCTTGTCCCGGCTGGGGGATGCCCTGCAGGTGGGATATACCTAGTTGAAGAAACCCCGATAGCTGACAGTAGCTCGGCGCCGGACCTCGCCATCCAGCGTGGAAAGACCACCGCCACCTCCCGAAGAAAGAACATGCACAACACTCAAGGGACTAATGAACCTAGACGTTGACGCGCCCGGAATCACTATCAATCAATCGATGTCGGTAGACGGTGTCGACGGAACGAGGGTGGTTCATAGTTCGAGGGATACCTGGGTATTGGAGAGGGGGACGAGACCGGGAGAAGACAGAGGCAGAGAGAGAGAGAGATATACAGACATACTGACACACACACGTTCCATCAACAAAAATTGCAAATTTCGAGATCTGAGTGCTCCAAAAATTGTTGCTATGCGGATGGAAACTGGGAAGGACGTTGCTGTGCGGAGGGTCTTAAGAAGAACGGGAAATGTTTGAAGAGTAGCTCTGCGGAAACTATAAGCGTGTAATGGAAGCAGAAGACAACTGGAGTTCGAAAAAGAAAAAGAAAGGAAAAAAAAAGTATGTTCAGAAGGTATCAAAGTGGTGGCGAGCTCTCATCTTTGCTGATGAAAGCATATTTAATTTATTTCAAGTTTCCTGGAGGGTGGCCTGAAGTGACTGCAGATCTCGACAAGAAAATATCTGCACGTACGGTGAAGCACGCTGGGAGCAACATCATGGTTAGGGAGTGCGTGTCGTCGCCTGGTGTAGGACAAATTACATTTGTGAAAATAAGAGTCTCCTCCTAGTATTAAGAAGGAACTATGGGTATTTGACTACTATGACAGAATTTATACAGAAGTGCTGAAAATTTGGAGATAAGGGAGTCTTTTATTTACTTTACCGAGGCAAGAAACTCGTGTTATACGAAAGTGATTGCTCCAAAATTGCCCAAAGGTTTTGAACTTTCCTCTTCGATCCCCGACATTGGAGAATCTTTACTAAATTCTCGATAAAAGAGTCAGGAAAACACCAAATTTCTTATAAAAGGAATTGCAGAGCGATAAAGGAGGAATGTCGAATTATAAAGGCAGAAGATACCGATAAAATTGCATTAAATATGTCACAACGTTTCCAAGAGGTAATTAAAGTAGATTGCCCTACTAAATATGAAGATCAACGTTGTTTAGTATCAATAACAAAATGTTCAGTGTGTCGCATGATTTTCACTCGAACTTAATTTTTTGAAACTTTAGATTGTGTTTGTAATTTTTCAGTTTTTATGTTTGTATATTTTACTGAAATAGCTTATTTATAGTCTATGAAGATTTTTTATTGTTCAACTTGATCCTTTTATGAAAATACAAAATTAGAATCTGAGGGGATCGGATATTAGTGAACTTCTGTAATTTTATAGAGGCTCACGTTAAACATCAATTCAGAGTATTCTGTTGGCTATCGCATTCTGAAGACAGGAACAAACACGAGCCGTTTTAATCATGTCGAGTCGTCGACTCCTCGGAGTAAAATGTCACCTTCCTGACTGGGAAAACCTCGACCTGAGCAACTCAAATAGGGAGAATGACACCACACACCAAGGAGGGCGCCACAACGCTTCGCGGCCGTTTTCCAGATTTAAGGTGATTAGTCAGCTGGAATCAACAAAATTAACTCGTGGATATGCCAACACTGTAATACGAAATTAATGAAATAACGCAAATAAAAAAGGACTCGAAATACAGCACATTTACCTGTGCGAAGTTTAAAGCTCCAGCTAAATTGCCTTTTCTTCCATTGGAGCTTTCAGAACTTTCTGTTGTAGCCTTGGAATGTAGATCGGTAATGGCTTGCTAAGTGTGGCGGAAGAAAAGTAGACATTCCAATCGCAACGCGTAATTTTAGAAGAGAATGCTTGAAAAGCATTCAGCGGAGCGAGTGCGCTAGCGATTGCTCTGCTTAGGCCATGGAAGAGACAGCGTAATGCAAAAATTCTCTGAGTAGCGACGGATGGTCATTTTTATCAGAATGTATTGGTCCTTTATTTAATGACAAAAATTATTTTAGTTAACTGTTTTATATCAATATTAAATTGATACATAATAGATGTAACACTGGTTAATAACTATTATATATCACATTTAATATTGATATAAAACCGTTATCTGAAAGAATTATCTGTCGTTAAATAAAGGACCTCTACTTTCTGATAAAATTGAAAAAAAATGTATAGATAGAGAAATAAATATTGATTTTCCTATGAATGGTCATTGTCTATGCACGAATTTTTTTCCACGGATCGTCATTTTTCTACATATCGGTATTTTGATGTCGGAAATTTGTGCCGATGAATCGTGAAATACCTGTTTTATTGTATAAGTGGTAATTGATTTTATTTGAAACTAGTGGTGTTACAGCAGCACATACTTTCTCACATTATTTCTAAATTCACTATTTTCGAAAATTCAGACTTCAACGAAAATGAGACCCGCGTCGTTCTTTCACGCGTCCCATCTTCAACATTCAAAGAAAAAAATTGGAGCGGCTTTTAAACGAAAATTTTTGTAGAAAATGCATAAATTTCAAGCACAAATTACGCGAAAACTACTCTTTTCTTCAAAAAATTGTACATGATCTTTTTTTTAAGATCTTTTATTTTCCCGTTTGCATACGTATATACGGAGTAATATAGTATATATACGGAGTAATGTAGGGAAAGTTATGTAATGCTGCGAAAAATCGATTTCGAGTTTTCAACGGAAATAAACGTTTTGTGGTCTTCTGATACCGAAAAAGTGGTTATTTTCAAAACGACAGTCTCGTCCGTCTGTGAACACCAGTAGCTCCTAACCCATGCATAACATTTAAAAAATCCGAAACATAAAGTGTATTCGAAATGTACAATTATTTCGAAATTTTTGGCTTACAACTTGTGGCATATTTTGCAAACAATTGCGTCATAAATAAACAAAATTTGGTGTTAATTATTGAAAATAGCTAGTCAAGGAGTTGAAGCCCACAGTGCAACAATTCTTGACTTTTACTACCAAGTAACAAGCAGATATTTTTCAAATTGATTTATTTGTTTAATATCATCTGTATCCGTATGTTGTTAAATAATGTACAGTGTATTGTATCTGATTATTTTTGTAGTGAGCTGTGGATACTGACACCTGATGAACATTACAAAATCCAGTTTTATTGCTGTAGATAGCTATTGATTGAAAATATTGTCCCACTCGTAAGTCGTTTTTGAAACCACTGATTCTAAAATCAAGAGTCACGGCAATAGCAGAATTTATAGTTTAATAAGGAGAGACTTTTAAGAATGCGGCTTGCTTTTTATTCGTACAATTCTTTTCTGTAACCTAAACGTCAGGGAGCTATAGGATGTGTTTCCCTAGAACATTATGCTCTATTTCAATATACACAACGAGCAAGAAACATCAGAATAAATACACTAGTATAATGAATCAATATACTAAATATATTATATTTAAATATACACATCGAGACGGAATTTGAAATATTTCTGAAGGCATAGCATACAGAACTTGATTTTGTGTTAAATTCATTTACGTGAATACCATTTATTGTTTGACTGAAATGAGACACCCAAAGCTTCTGTTAAATGAACATTAGACAATGGCACATCGTTCACATTCAGTCGAGTGCGCACTTTTTTAATTTGAAATGGAAAACTGCATTGAAACAGTTTCGCTTCGTTTACCATTAATTTCTTATTGCGGAACCATTATGAAACATTTGACATTATTCTAATTACTGTTTTTTATTGCAAAGAATTTTCGTATCATCCGCAAAGAGAACTGTTCCTCCGTTTCGGACCCTGTGGGACCCCACGTGCAATTGGCAATGAAAGAGAAAGGTTCTAATAATTAAGGTTCTAAATGATATAACAGTAACAATTTGCCTAATCAAAGATTCTGGGTGAAACGACGTTGGGTCTGTCGTTGACACGCCCTCCCCGTTTAAATCCATACGTATTCCTGAAAAACTAGTATAAATAGGTCTTTCTCCTTTGATAAGACACTTTTAGAAGCCCGACTGAACCTACCTACAATTTTACAAGAGGGGAAGGATTACCTCTTAAATTAGTGGTTCGTGTGATGCATCACAACGCAGAATATTTAATTATTTATATATCTGTAATTAGTGTTCATGTATTGTGGGAAATCAAAGAATTGTTAGTAATCGTGATGCAAGGAACCTTCACATCTTCCGACGGTATAGCCATTAGCACTCACGGAACACCTGACGCATATGGACGTCGACGGAGGAAATTTCGATAGTTTCTAAGAGAGAATTCCATTTTATTTTAATTGATGCATTAAAGTTCAAATAATTATTATTTCCAGTACATATTTCTGTGGAATTATATTTATATAAGCTATAGTATTCATAATTTGTTTCACTCAAAGAAATGTGATTCGATGCGTCTCCCGTTCGTATCAAGTCGCCACATTTTCATGACAGATGAAGTGTATCTGTTCCGGGGTCCTGAAAGTTGCAGCTGCTGATAAATTTCGTCTTTATGGAAGGTGTGGCGTTTTCCGCCATACGGTACTTTGCAATCGTGGGTCTGTGTTGCTTCATCATTCGTCGTAATGTCTTCGGTGACGTAAGCATTAAAACCCCGTTACTCAAAGGCTCGTGCTATTCAACACGTGTCCTTTGTTATTTGACTGTCCGCGGCGCTAGGAGGATCGTGACATTGCACTTGGTGAGCAATGTCGAGAATCGCTATATTTATTCACGGAAGAGTCATGCATCCGAATCTGCTTTTTCTTTTGTAAAGATTTCGTGGATTCACCATCGTTTTCAGTCGTAGATGAAACCGTGTAAAGTTGTGAACTGAGAGCTTCGTACAAAAATTGGTTGCGTGTTTTTGCGGTCGAGGTCGTCAACATGATCCCACTGTGTGACAAGTTTTCAAATGATTTCACTTTCAGATATTCTAAAATACTCAACCAAACGTCGCTGGATTTGCAGGATAATGTAAAAACTATGAAAATCTAGGGCAGTGACGTTCACATACAACGAAAACATGCTTGTGTAGCAATTGTATGGCTTTACGCTCAAAATTGCTATGGCTTCATTACGAGAGGATAGGCGATTGAGGAACCAACACCGATTCATAAGTGGGCAAATAGGGCAGACGACGTTCCCGTCAAGCCATCTTCTCTGGGAGAGGTGGCTCAGGGCATCAACTGATGTGACTGCAGTGCCTCTGATCGGGAGGTCCTAGGTTCGAGACCCGACGGCGGCAGGATTTTCGACACTAGCTTATCAGCGAAGTCGAATTCAGCCGCTGTCTGGAGGAGAATTCTAGAGGCCGGCTGCTCTGATCGGTAGTTTTCCGTTGTTTCTCCGATCAACACCAGGCGAATGCCGGAGCAGTACCTTAACAAACGGGCCACGGAACATCGGCACGAACACGGATCACGGCGATCTTTCCTTTCTCTTCTTTGTCCTGTCCTCACCCCTTGCACTCTCACACTAACATGCACTATACTATACTGCGATTTTTCTAACTTTGCCTCTCAAGGCCCGTGTTCACGATGGAATATATCACGGGATTTCGAGTCCTTCTCAGTCGTACCGCTAGATATCGCCTGATCGCGACCGTATCAAGCAGTGCTTGCGATCATATGACTTCTAGCGGCACGACCGAGAAAGACGCGAAATGCCGTGTGATATTCCATCGTGGCCGTAGGGGCTTGAGAGGTAGCGTTAGAAAAACCGCACTATATCACACATGCCGGGTGACCGGTCGGGGGCTTAGAGCTTGTCCCGGCTGGGGCGGTGGCCCGCTGGTTGGAGATACCGGGTTGGGAAAATCTCGTTGGTTGACAGTAGGTCGGCGCCGGATCTCGCCATCCAGCGGGGGAAGATCACCGCCAACTCCCGATGAAAAACATGCATGACACTTACTGGATGACCTCAGTAGCTGACGCGCCCGGAATCACTAAGTCAGTCAATGAAGCTATCTTGATATTGACCTCTGAGCGATACATTTAACCGCCAATTACAGTTCAAGAATTGATATTCAAAAGAAATTGATATTTACATAACTATTGCAGAAAGGGAGTCTTTGGCGCACAAATGAAATGTTGATGGACGAGGTGAAGATACGGGCTCAGTACGGCATTTTAAAATGAATACGCCAAAGACACTTTCGTATGAATTGCGAACTTTTTTTTGCCCAAATTCGTTGAAACTTACGAATGTATTACTCTTGGGATCATTCTAAGTACGCGAGGGGAGAGCTGTATTGATTCCTATTGCGCCCAGCGTTTTGTGTACTTTGCTACTCAATTAAAAAAAAAAAATTTAATTTAAATTTTTTTTATGCGGCCATGATCTCTTTGCGGCAAAGTATTTGGCGTATCGGTACCACAAAGTAATAACTCTTTCTAATCAATAAACATTGATGGTAGGTACTCGTTGCTATGCATGAGCGCTGAAAAAATCCTCGATTAATTGTTATTCCGGGCGTGGCATACTGCCAAGGTCATTAATCCCTTAAGAGAAGTAAGTGTAGTGTATGTTTGATAATGCGGTGTCGCGGTAAATGGCGGTGGTCTTCCCCCGTTGGATGTGCAAGATACGGTTTCGACCTACTCGTCGCGGTCGGTTTGCGGGTTTTCCCCAACCATGTATCTCCCACCAGCGGGGCACCGCCCCAGCCGGGACAAGTTGTAAGCCCCCGACCGGTCTCCGGACGTGTATGATAGTGTTGTGCATGTTAGTGTAAGTGTGGGTGTAAGAGGAGAGGATAGGACAAGGAAGAAGAAGAAAAGATCGCGCGCGGTCCGTTGCCTCTTTGCTGGGGACCTGCTCCGGCATTCGCCTGGTGTTATTCGGAGAAATCACGGAAAACTACCGGTCAAAGAGCCGGCCACTAGAATTCTCCTCCAGACAGCGACTGAATTCGATCTAGCTGGTGCCGAAAATCCTGCTACCGTCGGGACTTGAGCCCTACTACCCCCTGGTCAGAGGCACTGCAGTGACACCAGTTGCCTGAGCCACCTAAGCCAGTACAGTCCTCGAGCTGAGTTGCAACAGTAGGAAGACAAATCAAGAGCTGCGACTACGTGATGGCTTGTAAATGACTTGCGGCATTTCAACTGTCCGCTGTGATTGCTACTCAATTTGACAGGGAAAATGTTTCTATTCAGCTGAGCTCTCTTCAATGTACTCGATTGTTACTTGCATAACAAGGCCGAACAACTGACTGCGCTGACGTAATAAGACCGCCAAACTGTTATCCGGGCGTGACCTTCAGCCTACCCGACCATCTTTTCTCGATCCCGATCCTGTCATTACGAAATTCCAACCATAATTTTACTTGGTGCACGAAGCAGATATCCGGTCGATGTAACAGAGTACTATTTTATGCGCTGTCTGACCCTGAAACGGAAAACACGTTTCATTGATGAAGATAACGTTTATACGAGACGGAAACAAACGAAAATACAGGGATTTTTCCGCCAACAAAACTGTTTTGTTGAGATTGAAATTTACTGAAGCATTTTCGTTTAATTGTGAAAATTAAATAATTTTAAAAACTTGCGAGTTGTGGGGAGCATTTATTTAATCACCGGCATCAATAAAAAATTATCTTTGGAGTACAAATTATTAATAAATGAGAACCAAATTCTCCCATTAGTTTGATTTGATTGTGCCCATTCTTACTTCGCTTCCCGCTGACACAGTAGTGTGAACGTATTGCTGCAAGAAAAATGACGATTTTTCGACAGAAAGACTGATAAACATTAAAATATTTTAACGGACTTTCGGGTTTAGATTCTATCAGTGCTCGTAAATCTTAGGATAAATATGACTTCAACTCAAAACACAATTTTTGGGAATAAATGTAAACAATTGTCAGAGGAATATGTACTCAGCAGAGTTCCTTTCTCTTGTATATTGTTCACGGTCAAGTCTGCAAATTCTTATCCCCGGCAAGCACCAAATACTCCAAAAACAAGAATGACCTTCAAAAGCAGGTATATGAGCCATTCCACGTCAAATCGCACAAAAAAGACCAAAATTTGGCCTTCATATTTTTATTTATTTTCTAATTTTTTCTATTTGTTATATGGATCAAATAAGTGAACACGTGTATTTTTATTTTTTTCTAACTTTATTATTTTCGGAAATATTGTGTAATGACATTTGCTAAAATGACACGCATCACTAACTTAAAAATATCATATATTTGAATACACCAACTATAGAAATTCCGTTCAAATTCCATTCGAAACTTAAAAAACATGTTTTAATTTTTAAGATTTTGCAAATATTTAATTTTTTGAATTTTCAATTTTTTTTCAAAAACTGAAATTTTGAAAATTGAATATATTTGTAAACTCGATGAGCTAAAAATTTTTAAAAAATATTTATAAATGCACTAAAGTATTGATAATAAGTCCAGAAAAAATCAAAGTGGGATCTCAGTAACTTTAAAAGATATTAATATTCTACGAACCAGTGTGTAATAGATTGCTGCAATAGACACGTTGTTTGCGTTACTGGTCGTCGGTTTCTTTGGATGAAGCAGTAATTTAAGTTACTTCTTGAGGTGGTGAAAATTTCATGATTGAATTTATAAATAATAATATTTATGTGTATTAATATATATAAATAATATTAATATATTTATAAATAATTAATACATTTATAAATAATTACATGACGGATTCTTGACTCAGGTTTTGACTGACATTTTGAAATTTTCTGGTCCCTCACTACTCACTTTCAATGCAAGTACTCGCTTACCATAGAATTCCTGAACTTTCGTCACAATGCACAGATTTAATGCTTTACCGAATTTACTTCAGTTCTGGACAAAATTCCATTTTTTTCAGCCAACGTTTTAGACTCTTTTATCATGCGTTCAGTTGCTGCAAAAAGTCGTTTAATTTTATTGTATATCCAACTTTCAAAATTTTCAAAATTTAAATTTTCAACATCATGGCATCTGTTGAGTGAAAGTAATCGATAAGTTACTAAATAGTATCTTTGTCTGATTTTTCGATGGACGTCGAAGGATCTTCAATGTGAAAAAACATTTATCTGTGTTGGCACTTTGTACTTACTAAAATTTCTCATGGGGATGCCATTTTGTTCCAATTTTCTTTTCTTGGCGGGGGTTTCTCCTATTGCAATTAAACTCATGTTTATCTTCTCTTTATTTATTTCGCAGACACTTGACGAACTATCTGAAGAGCTTAAATTGTCCACTTCCTTGATTTCCACTTTTTTCACTGGACGTTTCGTTACTTTCGTTAATGCCACGGGAGCCACTGATCTCGACGCTATCTTCATTAAGAAAAGGCAGTTTTGGAAGCCGATTCCCTTTCTTCCGAAATGAATCACAAATTCGCCAATCTAATAACTCCTGTAAATTCACCAGCAAATCATGGTTTACGCGTCTTGGAGATTTTCTTTTTTATACATCGTGATCAGAAAGTTTAAATGGATTAAAACATCTCTCTCATACACTGATCGCCATTCATGCTGCACAATGTACATACGATACACAGAACAAATACTAGCACTCTTCTCTTCATAAGTATTGCGTATTGCGACTAATGTTGAGAAAATTTTACCATGTCCCTTGACAAGTGGTTGATTGTATTTCACGAGCAAGGTCAGGATGGCACCCCGTTCCTAGGACGCAAACTTTTTTCTTGTTATGTTTTGTAGAAAATTGAACAAGAAATATGCCTATTGTTTTAAATTTTAATCTGAGAGAGTTCATAAAGAAATTTTCGTTTTTTAATACATTTTACAATTTTTTAATGAAATATATATTTTTGAGAAAGTAATTTACAGATGAGTAAAATACACATATCAAAAAATTAAACAAAACAAACCAGTAATTTTTATGTGAAGTACATTCAGAGTGTCAATTAATCATATTTTGCGAAGTACGCGTAAATTTCAAAATATAATATAGACAAAACTACACAAATAATCAATTTTCAGTAAATAAAGAAGCACGTGCCTCTTTGTTTGATGTCCAGAATGAATGCCATATATTTGTGTCGTTTATTTTTTTTAAATAGTCGTGTCAATTCGAGGTGCGATTTGACGTGGAATGGCTCGTATTTCAATTCGTTTCGCTCTCACCCATAAGAACATAGATGACTCACTAGTCACCCACGATGTTACCCACAAAAATATGTATGACATACATTCTGGGGGCAGAGTGAACATCTGAAATCCTAATAACTCTTGAAACCCTTATCAGGCAGACGGTCATTCTTTTTTTAGTTCTTCAACACTTGCATCAAAGACTGGCCGAACACAATTCGTTAGTGCGTGCGTAGGCAGAGCGCGCCCTCATACTTACAATTGATTTTCTTAGAACTGTATATTTGGAGTGCCCACTTTTTTCTCTTTGTATTTTATAGAAAATTGAACAAGGAACACGCCTATATTTTTTTCAAATTTTTATCTCATCGAGTTTATATAGAAATTTTACTTTTTTTGAAAAAAATACATTTTTTAAAATGAAAAAAATATTTTTTTTTAAAATGTATGTACAGAGGAAAAAATACACATTTCAAAGTATAAATGACACAAACCAGAAATTTTTATATTTGGTATATTCGGAGAAATAGTTGATCTTATTTTGTAAAGTACCTGTAAATTCCAAAATTTAATATAGCCATAACTACACAAATAAACAATTTTCAGGCAAATAAAAAATACGTGTCTCTTTTTTTGATGTCTAGATTTAAGAAAAAAAATATCGTGCATTTAAAAAAATGTCGTGTCAACTCTTGTGCGATTTGACGTGGAATGGCTCATATGTGATCGTCAGCCTCTTGTAAGAACTTAGTTACTTGCTATTCTGATTTTTAGGCTAGTAATTCGCTTAGATTTTTTCTTCAAATATTCAATAACTTTATAATGGTATATTCAAATAAATTTTAAATAATTAGTCTTCAGTATTTACTGTTATGTCAAATTATAGGGAATGAATAACTTACGTGGATACTCAGTCTTCTCACGTTCGTATTTTTAAACATTTTTTCAGCGTGCTAAAGTACGAGTAGAAACTAGTTGGTTTTAATGTTTTTGATCGTTCGTTCAAAAATGCTAGAATAACCTCTTCGTTAATGCCACGAACGTTCCTTTTCGTTCGTCAATCACAAAATAAGTCATAAGCTTTTTCATTAGTGGTTACAGATTTAGAAGGCATCAAAGTATATCTTGCATAGTCTGCTTCCTCCAGAATAACATTGTACGAAAATATCTGCTGATACTTCGAAATTCCCGGATTTTTTCTCAATCAGCTTGCATTACCAGAAAAAGCATTCAACTGTTTAATAAAAAAGTAACCAGTACAACCAACCTTTGCTACAGAAAACAAAGAGTAATGACAATTTTTTCTTAACTAATGAAAATGAAAAAAGTTTATTTTCAATAAGCGATAATCTAGAAATAAAAAACATTGAATGTGACTCGTCCTTTATTAGACTTAAAGGACTCAGCCAGAAGGTTAACTGCGAGGCGGAGCGATAGCGAAGCCGAGTAGTTAACCTTCCTTAAAGACCCATTTAGAGGACTGACTCGTTACATAAATAACTATTAAATACCACACGTGCTTTGGAAATTCTCAGATAAATCCCCTCCTCGCTTCGCAAGTCTGAGATTTACCGACAATTTCCAAAGCACTCGTGGTATTACCTATGATTATTTACACATTTTTACAATTGTGACTAAAAGTGTTTCAAAAGATTTATTATGACATTTTCCGGAAACTGAAGTTTTGTGTGAAAATACGCAATAAACAGCGCATTTCCAGAAATACTCAAACGACAAAAATGACTCCAAATTTTTAAGTGGAAATTTACGTTTAGAACCAGGTTTTACACTTCGATAATATTCTTAAAGTCGTATTTTAATTTCACTTAGAGTATCGAAAAATGGACAAAATGTGAAAAGAATGTCATTTCTGGCAACCACTAGTAAAATATGTTACGGCATGTACATCGTGCTTTTGTTTATTTTCTGCCACTACCACATAAAGTTTGACGATGCTCAAATGTTCAGATAAAACTGAATGCAACAAAGAAAACAAAATACTTTCGTCTGATCGCATCTGGTTTAATATAATGGAGTATATAATTACGTGATTTGTATACGTTAATTAAAAATAAATTGAAAGTCAGCACGACTGTCTAAAAAATACTGAAAGAAACACGTGGTAAAAGTAATTTTATTTTCCTCTTAGGATTGCGTCTCGGCCTATTCGACTCGCGCCTCAACCTTTCCTACTTGCCAAACGAAATACCACTTTTACCACTCGCATCACAACTGTAAGGCACTGGTAGAGAGCAGCTCGGAAGAGGTTTGAGCAAAGCTTGCCCAGACCCAAGAGATTAGGCGACTGACTAGTACGAGAAACTATGTGCCATTCTATAGCACCACCAGTTAAAAATGGCGAAGACGAGCACATGTTGAATGTGATCGGTAGACATCGGATGTTTAGGCACTAAAAAATAGTCTTTTAGGCGCCTAAAAAGGCACTGAAAATGTCAAGAATAAGGAGAAAAAAGGCACTGCTATAAATTACATTCACAATAAAATTAAAAATTATTTGTAAAACTCCATACATATTTACATCTCTTCTACATTTTATTCTTAATAGTTTCCATTGCAATATATTACCAGTAACTTTTCAAGGATCGCAATTTCAAATCTGTAACGATTAGGAGACAAAATCAGTTTGAATACAGAGAAGGATTTCTGAACACCTACTGATGTGTTTGGCATATATTTTAGAAGTCCAACATTAGCAACACTGAAACCTTCTGGGAATTTACATTTATTTCTACTCAAAAGGTGCCCTCAGTGTATTGTCAATCGATTATTTTCTAAGAACATGGCTAGTATTTTTGAAATAGGGAAATGGAGAAAACGGTTTCGTAATGAATGGTCGGGTTGGACCATGGTCGATTTTCTGATATCTTAGCATTGTATATAAAAATAATACATAAAAGGCAAAAACGTTCAATAATTCTAAAGAAAAGACATTTATGCAAAAAAGGCATTTATGCTAAAATAAGCAAAAATAAGCATTATAAAAATTCGCCATATGTCATCATTTGTCATGATTCGTGCACATGTATTTTCAACCTTTAATTAAGTTCGCTAGAAAAAATAGGCATTTCCCTAATCACCTGATGTCTAGTGACTGGGAATTATTGGAGATTGCTTAATAAAAGGAACTGCTACGAAGTGAACTGGAGTTTTAAATATCCACGTTACGTAAAAAATTAGCTTGTCTTCCGTTGAATAAATCCGTTTTTTGTAAGAACTAGTGATTTGTTCACTAAATGTGCCCACATGTAAGAAACTTTCGTGTGTGGGGAAAAAATTATTCTTAATCGTACGAATACGCTATTTTGGATCTTCTCTCGTGAACCCTAAAGTTAAAATTCTGAAGCACATAATTTGTCAGTAGTTTTACTAATTCTGTGGCTGCATCATAATGATGTAGCAATCGTCAATTTTAATTCGTAGACACTATACTGCGATTTTTCTAAGAGCGACCCTCAAGGCCACTCAAATCCCATCTTCGCGATGGAATATGTCACGGCATTTCGCGTCTTTTCTCGGTCTTGCCGGTAGAAGTCGCATGATCGCAAGCACTGCTTCATACGGTCTCGATCGTGCGAAATCTAGCGGAAGGACTGAGAAAGACGCGAAATACCGTGACATATTCCATCGCGAAGATGGGATTTGAGTGGCCTGGAGGGTCGCTCTTAGAAAAATCGCAGTATATAGAGTTGACAACAGCCGGCTCTGACGAGGTATCTAGAATAAGCTCTGATATGATATTTTGTTGTAAAGCGTCTCCTTGTGTACATCTTGATTTGAAAATCGTTCCATTTTATTTTCTCGCGCCTACTTCGTGAGAAGAGAAGGTATTGTAATCGTGCGCAGGCAAACAGCGGAATTTCAACATGAAAACTCTTATTACCGGGCCTTGGTATCGAAAACGTGGATAAATTGTGTTCACAAATATAGAAAATTACTTCCTCTAACACTTGTAGCCGGAATCCATAAAGTGTGGGTCTTTGATAGCGAAAAATCAATCGACGGCAAAACTCAGTGTATCTGTCTGTAGTCAAAGCAAGCGCCAAAACCCTTTCGCCGATTTGCTCCAAAATTGATATTCCTCGATCAATTGTACATAAATCAGGCCCTCTGAGTTTGAAATGGACATATTTGATTTTTGGAAATATTTTGCATAAAGCCTCTGCCACCGTTTTAAAATTTTCTCAAAAATAGCTCCAAATTTTTTATTTAAATTTTGTCTTCGGATATTGTAAAGGACGCCTGGAGAGTCTAAGTCGCAGGACTAATTTTCTTTGAAATCTCTAGTTTTTTTGAAAATTTTTTTTGAAATGGAAAATTCAGATTTTTTTGGCTTCGTCCTATACCTACAATATTTTTTCGGTAATAAAATCTGTTCTTTAAAAACAGATCTTGAAAATAGGTATAATGTTTCGAAATTATTAGCAGTTTTCGCGTAATTTTGGATGGATTATAGGGAATTTTTAATTTTTTTCTCGAAAACAGCTCCAATTTTTTCTTAAAAATTTCTTCTCGTAAGCATCAATGGACTATAAAAAAATCCTTGTTTTATTTCCGGTGAACTCATTGTATTTTCTAAAATCACAAAAATGTAACATTTCAAGCTACAAAATTGAAGATAGAGATTTTTGTCTTAAACAAAATCTTTTATAAAAGAGTAGCTCTTTAAAAAAGATCCTTAACATTTTTTTTAAAAAAAGCAGTTTTCGCGTATTTTGTGCTTGAAATTAATGCAATTTATTAAAAAAACGCTCCAATTTTTTCCATGGTTATAACATGGAACGCTTATTGGTTTAGTGGTGAAATGTCGTTGGCATTTAAAATTAAATGATCACAGGTGTTGTCATTGCCAACAATGTTATTTATTTCAAGAGCAGCTTTAGATGGCTTAACCATCATCATCATTTTTCTAGAATAAGAAAATAGCAAACAATTAATTAAACAATTAAACAAGAGATTAACATTAGGAATGGCAGATTACTAATAATTTAAAAACAGAATTAACATTTTGTGAAATGAAACCAAAGGGAAAGAAATAGGGGGTATTAAAGCATTTTTATATTACAGTAATTTGAATCTACGCAAGAATCCACTTTCTAAGCCATCGAAAGCTGCTCTTGAAATAAATAACATTGTTGGCAATGACAGCACCTGTGATCATTTAATGGAGCGCTTAAACAAGGAGCGCATGTCTCATTATCGTTGAACTCTGTATTTTCGACAATTGCAAGTTAAGAAAGCATGTGAAAGTATTTGCTGTTGCAGGACTGGCTTTTATTTTCCTACGTAAAACTTGTGTGTCACACTTGATGTAATAACGTTATCCAGACAGAGGAGGCAGTTGTAATTTGGAGATTAATTTGACAATGTATTGTGACACTTGAGTATTTTTGTGTTTTCCATTTCAGAATTGGTCGAACAACGAATTGGACCAAGACGATTCTTCGATTGTAATTCCGTTTGTGAACCGAACCCGGGAAATTCAGGATGTCATTAGCGAGCAGAGACTTCTCATTGCTCAAGAAATGGAGGGTTACAATTACCCCGACGGTCAGCACAACATAACTGCCAAGTGAGTAGGAACTTGTAACATAAAATCTTTTAAATCTACTTTTCATTCCAACATCGTAGGATCGAACTACAGTCTTAGTTATAATTTTTTTCGTAAATATGGTAAATCTCAAATAAAGAAGTTAGTGATGATGCAGTAGAGTATTATAGCAATGCAAAAATTAACAAACATTCTCCAGACTTTTGATAACTATGATTATAACCTAACTTTTATTCATGAAACAGAAAACAACAATCAGATTCATTATTTAGATCTAACCATCATTAACAATAATGGCAAGGCTACCACTAAGTGGTATCAAAAGCCTACTGACAATGGGAAAGTATTAAATTATCTTTCTAATCATCCCATGAAACAAAAAACAGCCTTATTGACAGAGGCATTCCAACTAATCCACGCCAAATATAAAGAAAATGTAGGTAAAA
This sequence comes from Acheta domesticus, assembly GCA_031308135.1. Classification (NCBI taxonomy): domain Eukaryota; kingdom Metazoa; phylum Arthropoda; class Insecta; order Orthoptera; family Gryllidae; genus Acheta; species Acheta domesticus. Next base: position 178,408,469 of record JAHLJT010002406.1, read on the forward strand.
GCATTGATTTTCTTAAGAATAACAACTACCCGAAAAGGTATATTAAAAAATGTATTAAATCTAGAATGAACAAAATCATATTTCGAACAGAAAAACACACAGTAGACAAGGATAAGGATAGCAACACCCCCTAACATTAAAAACTTTCAATTGGGACACAATATAAGTCATAAAATGAACAATAAATTAAATCAGTGCATTGAAAGGAAATAAAGACTCCATACCAAAGAAAGAAAACAAATCAAATCAGCAGTTCATTTACCGTTGAAATTGTTTTCTATTACTCGGGAACGAAAGTGTCTAGTTTTTCAAATGTTACTAATCTCGCGGCTGTTGTTGCTTGTTTTTTATTCTGGACCTCAAGAAAATGTGCGCAGAGAATCTCTTCCCCCATATGACATACACAGTTTTTACTGTTTTTTTACCAAATAAATAAAATAAGATTAACATACATAATATATTTATGGTTGCCTGGTGTTCACTATTTGAGCGGACAGTCCGCTTTTTTCACATGATGTTCACTATTTTTCACAAAATAGAGGACATAGCTTTATGATTAAATAGTACATAATCGAAAGCTGTACAGTCTAAGAGATTAAGGATAGGAAATTTGTAAGAAAATATATTATTTAATAGTAATTTCTTTTTCTATTAACCTCGTCTCCTCCCCCCTGTCCCGCTTGTCCACTATTTTTTGGAAGCAGACCTGGCAACCCTATAGTGTATCAGATTAATTGAAGCCAAGAATGGTGTAAAGAAAAGTATATAGGCACGAGCAAAAGAGATTATTATTAGAAACGAGGAACACATGAACAATATCAATCACAATGCAAACACAACACTTTTACCAAAGACACATTGAAGTAGTAATACCAACACATACTGCATTGGAATGGGGTTACAATATTAGACGAAGATGACAAGGAAATGACTAATATCAGAGATTTTACATGTACACAAAGCCGATAATACTCCGAATACACAAGCGGACACCAGCATATTACAATTTATTTACAAAATAATGTTTAGATGACCGAGTTGTGATTCAATGTAATAAAATCATTTAAGTAGTACCAACCACCTCATGTAAACAATAGTTGGTCGGGAAATATTGTTAAGTTGGTGACACCGTAACTTAGAAAAACGTAATACGAATTACATTTACACACAGACATTAACAGTGACCACCCAATATTATATTCTGTACGTTTTGGAAAGCTTTGGGTGAATTTTTCAACCTACATATCCATTTAATAATTATCGACTAAGGTGATGAAATACCACAATTGATGCTGAGCTGTCTTAATAATAATAATAATAATATCATTTGGAATAGATTTCGTAAATTAGTTTTAAGTGTAGCTATGATCTTTTTTAATTTATACAACAAATTTACGTGAACTTTGTGAACAAAGTATTCGAAAGGTTATGGAAATTTAATAAGAATAAAGTGTCTGTTTCATAATTGGTTCAAAATTTTCCACATTAAATACTGACATAAATCAATATCAGAGATGACCTAAATAAATGGTACATAAGAAATCAGAATTTGGCCTAAATAAACAAACAGAAACAAACAATATTATATTCTGCTTTCTCAGTTTTAATTTCTTTTATTAGTAGTAATTTTTAACGTCAAATACTATTTAAAATCATTAAAAATAAATTGAATCGTAGTTTCACTTTGATCCTATTGACTAGCGCAGTGGTAGTTATTGGAGAGAACATTTGACGAAGATTTGGTTAAGATCTCAACGCAAGTCATTTTGGGTTGTATGTTGCTGCCGTGTGGTTCTCCTAATAAAACGCCTAGTTTAAAATGTCTAGTGAATCAAAGATGGACTTGACACATCCAGAAATAAGAGAAAAGCAAAAATGGTGACGTCGAAATTATCGCAGCAATTTCTGTACTCCCTCGCAGGCGGTCTGCTAAAACAAAGTACCGGTGGTGGGTACGGAGCTGTTCGCTAGGTGGCCTTGGCTGAATCCTGCATGCCAATTGCTGTGAAATGATTCAATGTAAAAGTTTCGCTTATAATAAAAGTGACTATAAGTCGTAGAAAAAGTACCGTATGAAACTCGACGTAATGGGTATTAATACACTCGTGTGAATACACTCGTGTACGATCCTCGCTCGTATCGCGTTCTTCGCTCGTATCGTAATATCACACTCGTGTATGAATCGTGTGTAACCCATCATTACATCATCGTTTCATAATGTACTATTAATGTACTTATTTCGTTTCAATGTTTGAAATAGGGGACATCTCGACGCAGAGCGAAGTCGCTCGCCATTAACCAAGAAGATCCGGGTTCGATTCCCGGACAAGTTCATGTGAAATTTGTTCCAACAAAACGAGTGTGCCTGCTTCACAGGGTCTAGACCAACCCCTGTGAAGTGTCCTGAACCCCACCCCGATTCTAAATCCTTCCCGATTGTGACCGCTGGGTAGCGACGCAGGAGCGCGTGGTGAGGCCCGCACGCGGAGATGCTACCTGGCGGTCCTCTTGACAGGTGACTGCGACGCGACTGAACACTAGATACAAATATAATATAATGAATGTTAACGGAGGATTACTCCGTAGAGCATGCACTCAACGCTCGTTTAGGGGTTTGGAGACGCGTTGCGTAAATGTAGACGCAACATTTATTTATTTATTTGTAATGTGATGGAAACATTTGTTTGCTTTCAACTTTTCTAGTGTTACAAATAATTTTGTTTATTTTTAATATTCCTACTTTTATGTGATGTATAATTCTTTACGGAAAGGTGAACACTGAAAAGAAAGACCTCTGGTAAAAGGAAATGTTAAAATACGTACAACGAACGTAAAAATAATATCGAACAATTTATATATTGGTCAATGGGTCTACTGAATTTATTTTCAAAAATTGACTGTTTTTTTTTTTACAGATCATTGCAGGATCTTGCACCTGAGTCGGGCGGTCAGCCAATCAGAACTTTGGTGGTGACGACGTGGCGGTCTGGCTCCACTTTCCTGGGAGATGTTCTGAATAGCCACCCTGCAAATTTTTACCACTATGAACCGCTATTGGATTATGAAATAATTCAGATACGCGAAGAACCTCTTGCCTCAGAAGCAGTTTCAAAGCTGAAAGCATTACTTAATTGCAACTACACAGGTCTTGGTATGTAAATACTTTATGGTATTTCTTGCTTCAAATTGAATCATTTTTAAAGTTTTTAGAAATATTTTTTAATTAATTTATTTATAGTCATCAACATTTTGGTTATTAGCGGATAAAGATACATTGCAAAATTTCAGATACAACATTATTCAAGCTTAATATTACAATTGGATACAGAGCTAAATGACTACGTATGTAATTGGGTACAATATTAAATCAAAAGAATAATGCAATTCGATAAAATTTAAATCAATATAAAATAATGCAAAATGGAAGTTATATTTTCATGTACCAATGGTGTCAAATTTCCAAAAAAATATTTGTGACTTAACAGAAGTTAATTATGTCGTTAATCAATAAGGCTGTTTTGATGAAAAAAAAGTTTCGCAAATTTATTTTCTATGCAGTTTATCGAAGACTTAAAATACTTTTCTTAACTCTCAATCTAACTGCTGGACGTTTGTTTTGTATAACTTTACAAGGTACGATTTTGCTATTAGGATACATTTGAATGTGTATGAAATACGCAATATAAAATGACGTGAAATGGTGGAAATATAATTCTTCTAATTTTACGTAGTATACATGGTGTAACTTCTGAGTTTTTCGATAGCCTCAGATATTTAGTTGCCATCATCGCGTAATACTTCTTCTTACGACAAATAATCAAACTAGGTCTTTGTGGTATTTCATTGTTGTAGGTCCCAGAGCAATATTAAAACTTTGTTTAATATCACCCTACCAATACGAAGTTAAATGTTATCTTCTGAATTATATTCGTTTCAGAAACTTCTTTGAAGTTTTAGCGACTTTTAAGCAGATGCAGAACTCATTTTATCTCTAGCATTGCCTTTCATGGCAATCAAAACTAAACAATTAGATGTTAGTTCACAAATAGTATAGGAACTGAATATCGCGAGTACCGAACACGTTTGCGATCCTGTTCTGAAATATTTTAGGCTATACCCGAAGGACTTAGGATTCGATAGGATATTTCCGATATTAGTTTTATTTTTGTACATAGTCTCCGTTGGGACTAAAATTAATCGAGCGATGTTTAAGCTCTAATATTTTTCCCCCTTTTTTTTCTCTCTCGTGAATCCAAATGATTTTCTGTCAAGTTTACGCGAAGTGCAACAGATTCGTAGGTAGAGTAAAACCTTCACTTCGTACTTTGTATATTTACAAAATCGTGATCAACATGATGGTGTTTAAATCTTCATTTTAAAACCTTGCAACCTTGCAATCCCTTATGTGCTCGGAATCCAATGAATGCACTCTTGTACGAAGGTGTAAGTGCTGTACTTACGATAAATAATCATATATTGTAACTATCTGCTTAAATATTTCTTTTTATTTAAAAAACATTTCCTCCAAGGAGACTAACAAGTCATTCTTTTTATTTTTTTTACAGATCATTATCTCACCTACGGTCAATATCATATTGAACTGTTTGCTCATAACACAAGGTTATGGGCCCAATGCCAAGAGCATCGGGATCTTTGTTGGTCCCCTGATTTCCTCTCTCCTTTCTGTCGTCTGTTCCCATTCCAAAGTATGAAAGTTGTACGATTAAGGCTCAAATTAGTAGAAGAATTTCTTAAAGACCCCAGGTATTTTCGAATAACTGTAATTTATTGATTTGTTTTGAGGCGAATATTTCTAACATTTGATTAACATTATTGTATTATTTTTTCAGCCTTAATGTTCGAGTATTACTGTTGGTTCGTGACCCACGGGGAACTTTACAGTCCCGAAAGCATCGAGGGTGGTGCCCCAACCATCCAGATTGTGCAGAACCTGCACTTCTCTGTTCGGATTTGGTTGCAGACTACAGTGCAGCTGTGGAATTGAACGCCAAATACCCGAACAGGTTCAGGTAATTATCACACAGAAAGTGTGTAATATTGATCAGTAAGGACCTCCGGTTCAACCCTTCGGATTTAAAATGAACTTTTTTAATTTTTTAAATTTTTTTAAAATTTTATTTTTGCTTGCTTGCTTAGAGAAGAATGCACTTATAAATATGGTATAGTTGCAATTTTCATTCAAACATCTGAATTTTACAAAATTGCTGAACTTCAATTTTTTACTTTCTCACTTTTTATGCAGCATATAGAATACATATTATGTAATGATGCGGCAGAGGAAACTGTGAATTTTTTACAGAAAAACTCTTTATTACTGGGCCCTGGTAATGATAAAGTGAATAAATCTTGTTCCTGTATGAAGCAAATTACTCGTACTTCCTCTAACACGTTGTGTAGTCAGAATTTACGTTCGGTTGGTTATTGATACCGAAAAATTGATTGAAGATTAAACATCTGCCCATTTGTCTTTCAACGAATGCTAGTGGTTAAACCATAAGTAGTATTTTCAACAAAAGTTATATTTCTCAATTGATCTGACTCACGCGCGGCTCGTCATTAGCGTCTCACGCGCGGCTCGTCAAAGGCTCCGCGGTAAGGCGGAGCCTTTCCTAGAGAAATCGCCCTCCAAAAGAAATTTAAAAATATGTTTAAAGATGTATTTATTTATTAATAATGAATTTCTGAGTTGTATTATGTAACAATCATATCAAACTTTTTCTTTGTCGGTTCGTTAACGGCCGTCCGTAACGCATTTGAAGCTGTTGACAGGGAAGAGAGAAGCGTTAGGCTCCCACTTCATTCCGCCATAAGGTCTGTGTAAAACGAGGAGGCAATGACTTCATGCATTCCCTGCACAGGCTTACCGGCGGACGAAAGGCTGCAGACAGGCAGCCTTTAAGGGTGAGGTCTAGGGTCTGAAGAAGGGCGTGCTCACCAGATGGCATTACTATACAGTTCAGCGGCTAGCATTGCGTTTCAACTAGTTTTCCCGATACGCGGTAGGAGCGCTACTCCCTTAAGCCTGTATCAGATTTATTAATAGAAATACAATACAGGCAATGCAATGCAATGCAATGCAATATAATGCATTTGCAGCCTTTCCCCGTTTATAAAACCACGAGCCGCGACTGATCTGACTGATGTCACTGACCCTTGAATTTGAAACGGATATTTTGATTTTTAGCGGTTCTTTATATGCACCATCAACAGTATTTTCAAAATTTTCTCAGAAATGGCTACACAGTTTTTCTTTAATTATTTTCCCCCTGTTAGAACAAGAGACAGATATCTTTTCCCCCTGTTAGAACAAGCTTTAAGATATGTTATAGGTCACATTTTGCTGAACTCCCAGAATTTTCAAAGATTGCCGAAGTTCAAAACTTTTTCAGCGTCTTCCTATAACTAAAATAATGAAGTTGTTTTTTTTTCTTCTTTTTTTTCTTTTTCTTTTTTTCCCCCCCCGTCATTAATGAAATCTGGTCATCAAAAACATCTTTAAATTTATGGCTCTATGAAACACAGTTTTAGTTGTCGAATTTGTGTTGATGATATAAGCCTTAAAAGAATTACTTATTGTACCTAATAATTGATGATTTATAATGATTTTTCAAGTGACGACTGACATGTGTTAATATAGACAAAAATTGCGGTTTTATAATATTACATAACTGTTTCTGAAGAGAGAAAGTAAGTGTTGTTACAGCACCTCTAGTTTCCTAACTGAAACCTCTTCTTTAAAGACAGATTTTGAAAGAAGTTTATATACAAAATTTTCCAAAATATGTTTAGTTTTTGTGTTCATTTTCATGAAATACACAATTTTTAAACGTATTTTTTCAATTTTTTCCTTGAAAGCATCATAGTTCCCTTGTAAGATAATTAGTGTGCTACAGAATGACACAGACTTTCTCATACTAGTTAGTGTTCTAATTTCTTTGGTGTGGGCTAGCTAGCTTTCTTGAAATTGTAGGGGTACTTTATGTGAAGCCCCTGGAACATTTCCAAAATTTTATCAAAAATGGCTCCAAATTTGTTCTTTAAATTTCTTGTAAGAAAAGAGAGAAATACACTTATAAAGACGGCATAGGTCCGAATTTCACTTTTACTCTAAATTTTCAAAAATTGCAAAAGTCTGAAATTTTTTCGGCGTCTTTCGACAGCTATAAAATTGAAGATGGGGATTTTTCCTTCAAATTAAATTTGTTCTCCTTTATTAGTTCTTTCATGAAAGTCATGTGGTTTCCTTTGAAAATTTTAGTAGTTTTCACACCATACGTGCAATATTAAAAAAATTACAAAAACAAGATTTTCTCAAAAACGGCTACAAATTTTTTCTTTAAACTTTTAGTAAGGATAGAGCTAAATGTACTGTATATAGGTAACATAAACACCATTTTGCTGTATTCTTTTGTTTTTTCAAAAATTACAAAAATGTGTTTTTTTTTAAACTTGTCTCTCACATCATTAATATTTACATTAGCGGCAATTTGTTCATAATATTGCATTTATGAGTACATGTGCTTAAAAAGATATCTTATAAAGTTTCTTGAGACCTCAAAAGTTTTCTGTGAAAATGTGCTCAAATTTTTGCATTTTCTGAAATGTTCAAACTTTTTTTTATCAAAAATTCCAAACTTTTTCTTCAAATTATTTGTATAGATAGTGCTAAATGCACTGTACAAGGTGACTAAAATTCATTTTGCTCTATTCTCTTCTTTCTGTTTTTTTCAAAAATTTCACAAATGTAATTTTTTTGAAAAACTTGTGAAATCTGCGAATCTAATTTCTTTGAAGTTTTCTGTCAAAATATGCTTCAAATTTCGCATGTACAGTAATGCTTAAATGACATTTTCTTAAAAGTGGCTTCAAATTTTTCAAAGAAAATTTCCATCTAGGAAGAGGCTTTACTCTTCTATAATTTTATTAAAGTAATGTTTTGGTTCTACAATTAGGAAATTGAAAAATTGAGTTAAGAAAAAAGAAGTACTTGAGGCGACAATAGATGGCAGCTGGCAAGGGGTTGGGGGAGTACCGAAAAACTAGCCCAGGTCAAAGAAATTAGAAAAGTCACTAGTATGAAAACGTCTGTGCCATTCTGTTGCACTACTAGTTGAGAGTTGGGATGATGAAAAATAAAAATTAGGGCCCTGCTTAACCAAATGTTTTTTATGCCAATTGGAAATAGTTTTGTTAACTCAGAATTGTAGCCACAACTCAAAAGAAAATGGAGCAAACTAGAATGAGAAAGTCTCTGCCATTCTGTAGCATCTTCAGTGTCCTTTATTTTACTCAAAACAACAAAGAAATACCAGGTAGATCCCAAGGACAAGACTCCTGTCCACCAGTATTTTCATAAAAATATGAAATAAGAGATCATATAATGCCTCTATTTTATTATCTTCAGGAGAAAAATTAGGTGCCATTGTATTTATTAAAAAAATCTATAAACCTCATGCTTGCAGTAATGTCAGATTTTAATTCTAACAAATAGTATCAAACCATTCAATCACACATATTGTAAGTAATTTCTTTCGTATACATTTACATTGATGTTCTCTAAATATTTTCTTTGTTTATAAATTTATGTATTTTCATACAGGGTTGTACGTTATGAAGATCTTTCTGTGGAGCCATACACTGGGGTTCAAGATCTCTTTGATTTCTTTGGCTTGGATTTCCATCCCAGTGTGCAACAGTTCCTGGATACTCATACAAAAGTTGATGTTGGAGGTGTTTCAAGCACATACCGCAATTCAAAATCCGCACCATTTCATTGGCGTCAGGATTTATCTCATCAAGAAGTGAGAAATATTCAAAGAGTTTGTTGGCCTGCAATGGAGCGCTGGGGTTATCTCCTTGCTGCCAATAGTACACATCAACGTGACTTCAATCCTTTGGGTTCCTTTTCACTGACACTGACATAGCAGAGAAGAAATGATGTCATTTTGAGATCATTTAGACTATTTCACTGCAGAAAAGCAATTAATGAGATTATTTTAGGTAATCATGAATGTATTGATGATGTGGCATAAAGACTTACAAAACAGAACTACAATTGAAAAGGTAACCAACATTATCTGTTGTTTTCGTGAAAATTTACTGTGTAATGCACAGAGTAGCTCATGTACATAATTATATACTATAAGCATACCTCATTAAATCTAATGTTGGGCCAGGTCAATTGTTGTTTCTGTGTTGTGATAAAATGTTAATGGCAGCTACTGTTATGTCCTGTCAACAATGTCAGTTAGCTACATTCACAAAATAGTGATGGTTGTGACAAGAATATATTTTGAAACATGCAAACTTTTCAATCAATGAAGAGAAAAGACATTCTGCATTGTTTCGTAGTTTTATAAAAGAAAATCTGCCTTAACAGAACTGCATTCACTTTCACAATCTCATTTTTGTTATCATTCCATTGTAATGTTAATACCACTCATCTGACTTTTAATGCATTGTGTGCTGATAATGGTGCTTTTTCATAATGGCAATATTTACTTTATGCATTTTAAAGCATATCCTCTAGTGATTGACATGTAGTATTGCATTTGGTTGACAATGCAAAAGTTAATGAAGAAAAGGATACTCCACATTTCTTGGTAGAACATTCACATATCAAGCTGATTTGATTCGTAGTAACATATCATCTTCCTTGGGTATTTTAAGAAATTTCACTTGTTGAGATCCAGAATTCTGATTTTATGGGATATTCACATATTTCAGATCATTAGTGTAAGCGAGTACCATGCCATGTTCTGGGGTTTTATGTATGACATTCCTTTAGAATCATATGCAAAGTTCATTTTGATTGTGAAAAATGCGTAATGTATAATGTGCCTCTTATTAAGTTTGCTCATTGAAAATTTGCCTCGAAAAATTTATAGCACTCATTAAAGAGGTTTAGTAGTAGGTAAGATTGAGTCCCTCGAAATGATTGTATTTCTCTTTCACTAATATTATTCTAGAACTCCCTGGTAGTCAATTGAGACAAATTACAAAAAGAGTGTTTTAGAAAAATATCAGCATGGCTTGTCTGGAAAACAGCCTGTAGTGTATGTCCCCGTGCAAATCATGACATGAAATGATATTTGAATGTTAAGTTTGGTCATAACGTGACTTTGATCCATTGTGATTTAATTATTATGTGTGTATTGAGTGTGTTTTATATTTTCTTTTATCATTGTGAGTTTTTGTAATTTGAATGTTTTACAAAACTGAGAGGAATATTTATTTGATTATAGTGTAATAATTTATTGAACTTTTAAGGTTTTAAATATTATGTTTTAAGGTAAGGGAACAGTGGCTGATTTTGCTTTTGCACTTCGTGGGATGGGAGACGATACAAAATCTAGCTCGATCAATAGCAATGCCTTACCTGAATATTGGTGCCATTTACAACTATTATATTTTGCTGTGGTGATTGTGTGGACCTTCAGATTTTACATTACTTTCCAAATAATTCAGCCCTGCTGACTTTCAGTATTAAATGAAATATCAATGCTATTGCAGATGAGAGGTATGGAGAAAGAGAAAACCATCGAAATTGATTGCAAACCTAATTTGAAATGAAACAAATTTCAATTGGGTAATTATATTTAATTGTATATTATGTATTTATATTATACATATTGCTTTTGTAATTGTTGTGTATGAATTATTATACAGTATGTGCATGGGTCAGTGTAAGAAGTAGTTATTGCAAATTTTGTGGGAATGTTTTCAGTATCTGAAAATTTTAGTATGTTACATCTCTTTTTCAGTATTCAACCATCTTAAAAATATGTACTACTCAATTTTCACTGACACAACTTGTTCCTAATATGAAGGTATTTGAGACGTTAGTATCCAAGAGTTTAGTCTTAATGGATGGTACATTGAAATTCATTAAACCTATTTTAATTTTATGATTGTGTCATAATATTAATTTGTGAAATTCTTAATGTTAGATGTCCCAGCATCGAGTTGTAAGTGTATGTGTTGGATATGACCCAGAATATAGTCTGAAGTATGTGTGATATTGCTCATTTATGTTACTATAGGAAATTCTTTAGAAATTATTTGTACATTATCACTTCTGGTGATAAAGTGAATGAGGAAAATTACAATTTTTTATTTTTATTTTTTATTTTTCACATTTGAAAATGGAACAATGAATGTAAGAATTTTAAAAAATATATAATAAGTGAAGTCCCAGTGCATTATTGGTACTAAACAATATTCTTTTATATATGACACATAGCTACTGACTAATATATACTTTGTGTTATTTCTTTTTCTCTTTTATTATTTATGTTTTAAGTTTATAACCATTTTTTGTGTACATTATCTTGTGGTGAACTCAGAAAATGAACTGATGGGCACTTAGTTTCGTCTAATCAATATTTGTGGAATTCAGTTTACAAGAGATTTGATTGAATACAAGCCCTTTAAGTGAAAATCTCTCTCTTTTTCAAACATCTTGTAATATATTAATTTTTAATTTCTATATCTGTAGTCTGTATTAATGTTTAAGAAACAAGGATTGCAATATACTGCTAGTGTAATATATCTTTTCCTTTTTTTGTTGTGCAGGTACTACCAGTAAGTAAAATTAGAAAATGATGTATCTCAATTTTTTGGTATTCTACTAATGATGGTTTAAAAGTCGGGAAACAGAGAAACTACTTTTTTTCAAAATATATTTAATAGGATCTGTAAGTAGAAATAATATGTTTCCAGCAAGTTTGCATTGTGCAACAAATTATAAGAACTGGGTGAGAGTTTTAAATTTAGTTTGGTTTAGTTCAACAAATGAATTCTTTGTCAACTGTATTAATACATTGTCTTTTGGAGTCTTCTGCATGAGATTCGGAATGCTCCTTTGTTAGTTTTTGTCTTTTACGTCTGTTGTAAAGGTCTGCATAAAAAGTTTTGAAGAAAATTAAATATAAACGAAGATGGTGCCTCACATAACGAACATTCATAGAAAGGTGGCAATGATATGCATTTCAATATGTGTGAAAATATTGCTGCACATTATTAACCTTATTATTTTACAATAATAGGTGGAAAGAAAGAAACTTATGGCCAGTTGGAAAGATCAAAACCTCTCAGAAGAAGTAACCAGGGATTCAGGCCATTGTCAAGCTCTTTTCATCTTAGGTAAACTGAGGTGATGAGGGAAAAGCAAACTACTTAATTTATCTTCCAAACATTAGCTGAAATCAAAAGTGGGTCATTCCATGTCAAACCGGCCAAAATTTGCATTGTTTTAATGTACACTTCCTTAAATTGTGAATGTGTAGTTCTTTGAAAAGTCAGCTACTACAACCGCACAAAACTAAAAATATGACAAACAATATCTCTAAAGCGCATTACTTGTCCCATGATTTTGCATTGATGAGTGAAAACTGCTTTTCGATGTTGGGAACCGGTAATAAGATAAGAGGGTGGCTCACAATTGGTGGGTCACCCGGTATATTTAGAAGTTTCTGCCTTTGAAAATATGCTTCAGATACATTTAAAATGTATGAGAATTAATCACTAAATAATGAAAGCAAGATTTACAAACGATAAGCATTTATATATGTATAGTTCTACAAAGTCCATAAAAAGCAAAAATGAAAATGTAACTTTAACTGGTAATAACTTTGGTAAATTCAAATTTACCGTTGAGATTCTTTAACTACTATAAACTTCAATGTCTCCACTTCAATTTGACAACAAAAAGAAGAAAATCGAAGATGGAGTATTTCAGAAAATAAATTTTGAAAAAAATTTGTAATTATGTACTTTGGCCTAAATTCCGCCTTATTAATGCCATTAAAATTAGGTTTATCATATCAAACCTTTAGAATGGAATGTACTCATTAGAAATATAAAGCAAGTTGCAAAGTAAAATCAAATTTGAAGATATTTTACTAGTTTTTTAGATAATACCCTCTGAAACTCATGCAAAATATCATATTTCAAAATTTTCAAAAGGAAGTAAAATTTAATGCCAAAAAGTCAATATTCAGTGTTGTTTCGTCATTCTAAAACAATTTTAAAAGTTTCAGTTGAATCGGAAGATGGTCGGGAAATTTTGGCCGATTTGACATGGAATGACCCAAGTCTGAAGATAGAAGTGTAGAAGGAGGGAAGGAAGAAAGAAAGAAAAGAAATGGAAGATGCACTGAATCCAACACAGTAATTCAAATACTTTGTATAAAACTATTAATTCATGTAAAACTCCAATTGTCTGAATCAATTTGGGGAGAAAAAAGAAAAAATGAAAAATATCACTATTGTGGGAAAAATATTAATTTTGCTGCAGGAAAACTAGATAATTCTTCAAAGTGATTGGGTCTTTTCTTTTAGTAACTAATTTCAATTAAGGGGACTTCCATCAAATACATAACACTAATGAGGGGGGTAGGGGGATTGAGGCAGTGTTACATTGCTTTACATAGAGGTAGGGGGGTTTTAATGTTACGTTACATTGATATTTCTTTTTTAATTTTTTTTTTAAATTTTTAATTTTTCAATATTTGCTGAAATAATTCCTTTCTTTGCTTCCTTTCCTAATAATTCTTTTCTTGCAATAAAACATTAAAATATTAACTAATTAATTTTAAAAACAAATCAAAATTAAAGTTATTATTTGTAAATTGTTACAATAAATGGAAATATTTTTTCATCTGTTTTCTGTTAATCTATAAGATTATGAAGAAAATATTCAAAACTGATATGTAGTGTGTTCTAGAATCCATTTAAATTGGCGCAGTACACTCTTGCCCAAGTGTCAACTAAGCCGGCGCATATGCACTGCTTGTAATCAGAAATTTTCTTCCCTATTCGTACGTCCTTCATTCAGAACTTGTTCCAGTCGTATTGTTAGGTGCAGTCAGCATAGCCAACTAATTTGTGCTTTAATTATCATTAATTTTAATATAGAAGTAAAATGAATAAAAATTGTTTGTATTGTGCTATAATTTATTTTCATTTCTTCCATTTATGAGAAGGGGGTGTTGTCGCAAGCGTTACGTGATTATTTATGGGAGTTCAAGCGCATATTATGGGGGGAGAGAAGGTATTGAAAATACCCCAAATTTGCGTTACATAATTTATGGACGGCCCGTAAAGTGAGGTATGTTAAAACATATTGTGATGTTCACTAGTAATTGTAATACATAATTATGTATGATATAAACAGGTCTTGATTGCTGGCAGTACGCTATGGAACAGCGTTCCAGAACTGCAGGAATAATTATTAAATTGTAATATCAACCATTTCCATTAAATTAATCATATTTTTGGGTCGCTTTCCGGAAGCTAAAATTTTATAAATCAAGCACTATATATACATAATTTAACATGTTCAATCCTGAGGGTTATGATTCATGTTGAACTTCTGTGTCCTGAGCAACATAACTGTGATTCAAAACTTCGTAAAAGAAAAAGTCATTCACATACATCAGTTTGAAACTGATAAAATATTGTACTATTGTCTTTCCTCTTTAAAGTCTGTATATATTTTATTGTCTTTTGATTATAAGATAGTAGCTAGATTGGACATTTTTTTATTTCTGTGGAAAGTAACAATGTTACAAAATATGGGCAAGAATGCAGTGAACTTAATCCCACAACAATACTGTTGCAGTATAATTATATTGTCTTGAAGTTCAGAAATAGTTCCATTTGCTTATGAGGCCTTTATTTGTAGAAATCTACTGTGGTAAAAAAAGGATGAAAAAATATAGTTTAGTTGAGTCTTCATTTTACAGGAAATTTTATTTCACTGGTTTACTCAAACACTGGCAATTCAGATTTTTCGTTATTTTCCCCCCATTCGAAAGGATATGAAAACTCTTGAATTTGAGAAGACTCATCAATAGAATCATTGACTCCATTGTCAATTTCCTCTGTATCATTTTCACTACTCAAACTAGTCAAAAGCCCAGGAAGAAAATTGTTGTCCTCATTAGAAGAATTCAGTTCTGGTCCAAAATTCAAAAACTTAAATTTTTAATGTTGAGTGTCACTATGAATTTGATACCTGTACGTATATTCTAAACATCAATGTATTTCACTGACAGCATGAACACTACATACAAAAAAGACATCCTGAATGTAATTGACAATTCCCGCAAGTATCTCTAATCACCTCCAGGAAAAATTGCAAAAACTGGCAACAAGTAGAAGCTCACATTGGCAATGGTCCTGCAACCATCTTAATGACATTACGGACATTTACAGCCTGTCAATAAAGATGGATGTAGAAGTACGTATGACATACATCCATAGCACATAGCAGTAAAATGAAGATGACTTATCAGATATGTTCTTAGGATTGAAAGATTGTTGTTGTGTAAATTTTATAGTATTTTTAGTTTTGTGTTCTTAGATTTGTTGAACTTAATTTAATGAATTCAAATCAAGATATTTTTTATTTTTTCATCTAATATCTCTTTAACTTAATTTTTGAGTTTTATCCAATCATCCAAAATCCCTCATATCCATATTCAAATCCCTGTTTAATTTGGATAATAGGAGTTCTACTCTGTGTTTGTTGTTTGCTATCCCTTGAACACTCATGATTTAATAGCAATTATGGGCAACATTCCTCTCATGACGGTCACATCTTACTTTTTTTTTCTTTCAATTTTCTTTTATTTTTACTCTTTAGTAATTTTCAAGATATTCTCATTGCACATAAGCAAAAAAATACAAGGTATGAACTTGCACATTAGCAAAAAATTAAAAAGCAGTAATTTCAATTCAGATTGTACATCTTCCCAAACGTCACAGTTTTCACCATTTTTAGACAGTAAGTAAATAAACCTGGCAACAACAGTGCTCTTTGAATTGGATAATTTTACTTTTTTGCCTTACGATTTCGTCATAAGAAGAGAAAGTTATGTAATTGTGCGTCAAAAAACTGTGATTTTTTAATGTTTGCATAATTTTTACACTTACTAACGTAAGAAGAGAAAGTATTGTAATCATTCGCCGGTAAACGGCGAATTTTCGCCACAAAAAATCGTGTTGCCAGGCCCTGGTAACAAAAAAAGTGGATAAATCCAGTTGCTAAATATAAGAGAAAAATATCCCTCTATTTACGTGGTGTAGTTAGAATCCATGTTTTGTGCGTCTTTCATACCGAAAAATCGATTGATGGTAAAACATCTGTCAGTCAGTCCATCTGCACAACGCATTCAGCCGATTTTCTCCAAAATTGATATTCCGTGATCGATCTGGCTGATGTCGCTGCCCCTGGAATTTGAAACTGATATTTTAATTTAGGGGGAGAACACTTTACATGAGGCCCCTGGGACATTTTCCACAAAATTGCTACAAATTTTTTGATTAAAGTTTGGTGTTGGATAGTGCAAAGGACGTTTAAGAGAATGGTGCAGGTCTCATTTTTGTTAAAATCCCCTATTTTTCAAAAATTGCATCAAAAAAAGTTACAAAATTGAAAATAGAAATTTTTGCCTCAGAAAAAGTTTCTTGTACAAAATTAGCTCTTTAAAAAAAGGTCAAACAAATTTTTTGAAAAAACGAGTAGTTTTTGCATAATTTGCGCTTGAAATTAACGAAAAGTCTCTTTCTCGAAAACTGCTCCAAATTTTTCCATTAAATTTTCTTCACATGCATGATAAGGGACGTTAAGAAATATAGTCCCATTTTCGAGTATTGATCTTTTTTTTTCTTTCGAAAATTGCAAATTATCAAAAAATTAAAAACTACAAAATTGAAGATGGAGATTTTTGTCTCTGGCCAAGTCTGTTGTACAAAATTAGCTCTTAAAAAAGGTCATGTACAACTTTTTGTAAAACTGGTTTTTGCGTAATTTCTGTTTGAAATTAATGAAACATGCACAGGTATTCTGTTGTACATAACGGTACTATTGTGATATTGTGAGAAAGTATGTGCTGCTGTAGCTCCACTAATTATTTTTGTATGTGTAGTATTAAAGTTTACTCGCGTATTTATTTGAAAAATAATCACAAGTATCACTTGAGATACTGAGCTTTTCAGATAAATTAAAACCCTACCTCTTAGATTGTAAATTTATTGCAAATATTGTTTTATTAATTGTAGTTATAAATGATCTTGTGGTAGTAATAAGTTCTTGCACTATTACTTCTTTTATAAAAGAATTGAAGAATTTAATTTGCTTGGCATTTCATGTCTTTTTTTATATAACTGATTGCACATTGAACACAAAATCTCTATTAACTTATCAGCATGAGTGCTGTGATGTGAAGAAATTGAGTTGACTAATAAACGAACTATTGAAGTGTAAGTACCCGCACAACTATATGGCCAGATATGTTTCGTTTAAGAAAAGGTTAATATTTTTCCATGGAATACTTGTGCACCAGTGTGCACTCTGGAGAGTACAAATTAACAAACAAGTCTGAGGTTCTCCAACAGTGGATAACAGGAATAGGATTTATATGAAAGTAAATACTTGCTTGTTCATTAGTTACAATCAAAATGTCACATGTTTACAAATTAGGCTTTTGATGTATGAAACATATTTGATAATCTATATTTGTCTGCGTTTCCTGATGTAAGACATATATAATTAAGTAAAACATACATATCATAGCATATGTGAATATTTTATACACAGAATGTTCCGTGTATAATTGTTTTGAAATTATTCTTGGAAGATTATGTTCAACAATTTTAGGCCTAGAATGTATTATTTTCAAGTTTGACATGATGGTAAAGTGGGTTGCAGCTTAATGTGTGTTCCATGTACCTCTGTTTTCACTCCTATTTTATAATCTGCAAACTTTCTTCTTAAATCAAATTGATGCAGGACCGAGGCCTTAATTCCTTATCTAGCAGTAACACACTTACGGTGTTTTATATCAAAGGTTTCTTACAAATGGTACAAAATTTCATTTCCTATAAATGGTACATCTTTCTTCAACTTAAAAACATTACTTTTAAGATAGGTAGAATGCTCAATTCTATGCATTATTTTGAGGTGTAAAACTGGAGAATGTGATCCTGCATTTTCAATGTTTGAGCTATCAAATGCTATCTTGACAGAATGTATTCATTGTGTATGGCACCTATGTATTTTTCGAATTGCACAGTATTATTTGTTTGGGAATTTATTCTGTGTTATTTCTTTTCAAAATCTGATGTATCATATAATAAAATGATGTGGGAAAGAAAGGTTTATGTAAATTGCACTTTCTCTTTTAATATACTTATCTGCTTTGAAATTATCTGAAAGAAAGAAATATATATATTTCTTTCATTAAATGTAAAAAGAAAATGAAAATCTATCATTCAAAACATTTTGTTACTGTGTATTGTGGTTTTGATTTTTTAAGTTTTTAACAATGCAGTAGATTGTTTTGATAATAAAGATTATTCCCAAAAATGTTGACTTTTACAACAGACTTTCTTCCATTAAGTACAAACGATTTTTAAATTTCACATTTATGTTGTAAACAATTTTAACGTATAAAAATTGTAAGGTATATTTATTTTGATGGTTCAAGAAGAGGGAAAGGAACTTGCCTTAGGCCCAACTTCATTGAGGCCTCTTTTTCTTCTTCTTTCTCCTGTCAAAACAAATAAACATGTATTTACTTCTAATTTAAATTAACTACTAATAGTTTCTGACGCATAAGGAAACAAATTCTGTGTATGTGAGGGGGCAGGGATACTTGTTTCAAAGAAGGTGCCCCTGTGGATCACTTGCCCCAGTCCTTGTGTTTTGTTTGCACCCCCTTATTGAGTATTAATGAGTACTAATAAGAATTATGTATTACTGTGATATGTTTCAGATATTGCAGAATTATGAAATGATTCAATTGATTGTTTTTTGTCTGAGTTTTCATGAACTGAATGTTTATTTAAGTAGTAATTGAGTTTTTAAAAGTGCTGGGACACGCCATCTTGATAATTCAGATGCGTTAATCATGAGATTATTTCTTTCATTTAGTAATTTATTTTGAACTCATGAACTATCATACTTTATCTAATTGTAGCTGGGGTTGTGATAGTAGATATCAATAGTAGTTGTTTCTAATGATGGCAAGATAAGAAAATTTGTGCTTTCCTGGTTTCAGCCATTGTGGAATAAAATGAGTGTTGAAATAATTGCAAACTTTTCAAATCTTGTGTGTTGGCCACAACTTGTGATGGGTCAGGTGACAAAATTCTTTGTTTTAAGAACAGAGAACTGGAAATGGGAACATTCATGTTGAAAAATCTATGATTTCAAGGGCATAGAAGACTGGATTGTGAAGATTATGACAAATAAGAGAGGAATGGACCAACACCAGTGCAAGAGACTCTGTTGATCAGTTTTTGAGTAAGATTCCAATAAAGTATTTTAACTTTTTTCTTATATTTCAATTAGTAGCTGGTGTTCCTGGCATGAAATAAAAATGTTTATAGTAGTTGGGGCTGCTGTTAGATTAAATGTAGTATTTTCTTTCATTATTTCCATGTACTTATTACTTCCTTTTATCTGTTCTTAATATTGTCTCATAAATCTGAGAGCCAGTATTATTTGACATTCTTCATCGTTAATAATTTACTGGCTTTCAAGAGTTTGACTATGATTTTAACTGTTATGTATAACAAAAGTGGAGTTTTAATTTATTTGAAAGAAGTATAAAATTTTACCACTTTTAGCATTATTGAGAATATAAAACTAACAATTACATTAAATTATTAATATTTGTGAGGTTAACCCTAAAGAAAAGAACTACAGTGTAAACTCTTTTTTCTTCCCCTAACATTAACATTACTTGAGTTTGGTTAATGTATGAATAACTTGTAAGTTTAAACACTCTCCATGTAACAGAAACTCTATTATGAAAGACAATGTTCAGTCTATTGAGTTTTAATTTAACCAATTTGGTCTGAAACGCTTCCCTCTCTACCCATAGTGCCTGAAAAAATATTTGATTGTTAATCTGCCCAACAACCCAACAGTATAATTCATAGCAATAAATTATAGCAATGTTGCATGTAAATAAATTATTACAAGTGTTCCTCTGGTAATTAAGTGTATTTTTGGTATAATAATTAATGAAATTGTTATGCATATTATGTGAAAAAAATTCTGCTGAAAAACAAGTTGATGTATTATTGACCTCTTCTAAAAATTCTGGTACAAAAGTACACAAAAATACTTGTATAAAACATTCAAGCAGTCTCTATATTCTGTACCACATTGACTTTCTCCAGTATGTTGTAATTTCATTAAATCAGCTCACAAATCAGAGAAGCACTGTGAGCTTTAACAAAAAATGATATTTTTTGGGACATGCAGCTCTGAAATACAGGTGGGAAAGTATTAAAGAGTTTACACTGTATTTACCTTAATTTTCTCTTCAATGTTCAAAGAAAAGCCATGATTTAAGACAAAAAGAAACATTAAATAATACTTGTTTTATAATTGTGTAAAAGAAAAGAAAACTATTATTTCAGTATTATGATTAGGAATTGATTGTTATGAAGTGTTGCTCTGTTGGCTTTGCCATTATTATCAAAATAAATAATGCATTGTAGTGAAAAGTCATGTACAAATGTTGCCTTGAAAGGATACAAATCCATTACCAATTTTATATAAGAATAGCCTTCCTGTTTATGTTTTGCTGTGATGAGCTCAAAGATTTGTCAGACTCAAAATCTTGAATTAAAATTAAATTCCTATTAATCGGGTGCTATTTGTCTCAAATGACAGTTTAGTCAAGTATGATTTAATTAAACAATGCAAACTATTGTGTGATTACAACTAGAACATTTTACAAAGCTCTTTATAGTGCCTTCAAGATTTCAGCTTTGTTACAGTTTGGAGGAGAGCTTTTCCTAAAGTCACTTTGTACAATTGAAAATTGCATGTTTTGCCCAGGTAATAAATAAACTTCCTCATTGATTATTGAAAATAATCTTACAATTCATGGCGACATTAGGATATGGACTTCTTTGAATGTTTAGATTTCCAAACAGAAAAAACAGGAGAATTATGGAAAATGTTAATCTTGTTGATAAGTTTTCATGTAAATAGAATTTTACAAGTCTGTACATTATTCTATGCTCACTAAACATTTTTGCCATTTCTCCCCCCCTCTCTTCCTTCTTCTTAATGCAAAATTTATTGGGGTAATTTTATTTTTTATTTCTTAATTATATGATCGATAATAATGCACATTTGCAATACGTAATATGTACAATGATATATGCATGCAGAACAAATATACATAAATCATTATTGTGGTTTATTTCAGTGTTCTAGATCTGTATTAATATTTCTTTGAGTAATGTGCCATATTGTTTTTCTCAAATTGTAATGATCTTCTTTATCTAATTCTTCATTTTACTTATATTTAAGATTTCATGCATCAATTTGGAGGGTGAATTAATATTACACATATTTTTTCATTTTCTTCTACCAATTGTTAAAAGATACAATGATTTTGAAGAAAATTAATTTTGTTTAGTACTGCAATATTTTTTTTTCTAACAGTACCCACATGTGCAATGCTCAGTGCTAAAAACGATAATGTTGAAAGAATAGATTAAGATTTTTCTTTCTAATTTGCACACACAGTATAATGTATCTTCTGCTCTTGAAAATAAAAGTAGTGTACTATAAATTTCTTAAATGTACATTTAGTTAACTTCATGATTTGGGCAAAGCAATTATGGAGCAACATTTAGACGGTATTGGTCACTGCCGTTGCCTGTACAATCATGGCTGAGAAATGTAGTAATAAAAAATGATCTTCCTAATTATGTTCCATTTAGTGTAATGTAATTATATGTCTGATAATATTGCACCATCAGGTATAGAATTGATTAATCTGTATCTTTGTTAAGCATTACGAGTGTATACTGAAGTGTGTAAAGAAATACCCTTCTTCTGAGAATGTAAGTATATATTCTCCAGTGTATTCTTCGTTGAAGGGATGAAGTTGTTAAACACATGATGTGGCTCAAACAAATTTTATGGATTATTCATTAGTGTTAAATATCACTTGCCTAACTCCAGTGTAAACAATTACTTCACGTGGGTGTCATTGGGAAATGATGCTTTGGATGATTCCTTGTCATTACATGTGTTATTTCTTATACCAATGTAAATTAATTGGATTGTTATTTCATTTTTGCTATGAGATTATATAACTGTTATTTCATTGTTATTAAAACTTCGCAAGTTCATATTTAAAGGCTGTGTTTTAACACTACAAGAGCACGTCAATTCTTTTCTCTTGTTTATACATTTGTATTGGTTGACATCTAAATTGTTTTTTCCAGATACAGATAGTTCATATTCAGGATGGTTATAAAGTAGGCTTGAGAGCAGGAGATGCTAGCTCACTCTGCAGCTCTGAACATGTATATGTTACAGATAAAGTGTGAATCTGGCTAATTTTTTAATTATCCAGTTAATGTTCACATTATCCAAATGGGGTTGAAAAAGTCTAAATAGGAATACCTTCAAAGCATACTTTGGACTTAAATTGAATGAAACTGTCATCAACTTCCACAAAATGGTTAGAGTGCATGGAATATGATACTGATGAAGAATAGAAGAAATGTGATAAACGGATCAAACTGATAGTGGAAAGTTTCTAGGTCTAGTGAAAGACAAGATTTGCCATTTTGAGTTCCACTGTGTCAATTGTAAATTTCTATTGACGCAAAACCACAATAAACCTCAGTTGGCCCTTTGCTACATATTTCCAAATTGGCGACAAGGCTCTGAACGTTGGCCTAAGTAATTTATGTAAAACAACAATGAGTCTATGCAACACATAATTTTCAAGTCATTTTTATGCCAAAATATGTATTGCAAACACAAAATGCCTCACACTTGGACAATCACCTTACGTTAGACCATCAGATGAATTCCACAATGATCCATTCGTCTTCATTCACTCAGCTTATTCCACACTGTATGCCGTATGTGCAATTTAACCAACAAATAGTAACATTGGCCATATTTCAGTCTTTACCTGTGACATATACATACTATGAAATGAAGTTAATTATACCATAAATTGAATCAAACAGTAGGTAATGTAATAGTTTGGTTCCTCAATTTACATTTGGTTTATTTATTTTATTTATTTGGCCAAGTATCAAAAGGAGGTAATATTGACTCAAACTTTCATCCCTAGTCACGGGGACTTGTAAAAATGTATCACGTTTTGCACTTGAGAAACACTGAAATTTTGTATCTAGAAGGTTTGTGTTAAATTGAAGTTATTTTGTAAAAACTTTGTTACTCAATAAAAAAAGACAGCCATGAGCTGTTACTGTCAATAAGAAATATAGTATGCCAATATCTACCTGTCATTTTCTAATTATTCTCCTGCATTGATAATGATAATTTTAAGCTATAAGATACATATTCCACATTTGACTTGTTTTCCTTTTCCCCAAAAAAACAGTAAAAATTGCATCTGATGTATAGAGGAGAAATTTAATCTGTATGTTTCCTTGAGCCTTCTGCACCCTTGTACTATTCATAGTTGAATGATGAATAAAAATACAATGAAGCATGGTTAGCAACAACTGAAAGTTGAAAATTAGAAATGTTCATTTGTGAGTAATAGAAACCCTATTTAAATTGAGAAACAAATTATAGATTTGATTTTATAGAATTGCTAACATACAAACCAACATCCTCAGCTCTATTCCGAAAGGAGATCTCAACAAAATGGGCATATAGTGAAACTAAATTTTTTGTTTCATTAATATTCTAGGGTCAGGATGTAGGGAAAATGTAGCAGGCGGAATATCAAAATTTGGCAGCCCCTGAAGGGAATACAGTCATGGACATTTGTGTTTCACTGTTAGCTTCCCTATATGAATATCACTTGTTAAAATATTTATATTAAAAAATAATTGAGAGAATGAAGCAAAAAAGGAATTGTTATAAAATATCGATGGCCTAGTTCTAATACAACATAAGTTGTCTACATATAAATGTACTTCAGAACAGAAAAACATTTTCACATTTTCACTCTGAGAACATTTCTTCTTACCTAGCTTTTTAAAAAGTTTTGGACTGTTATAATAGATTAATTTTTGGCAACATCATGACTAGTTTCTGAAATATTAAGCAAAGATGTGTGTTATTAGAACATTATTTATATTAAGATACATGTTATTAGAATGTAGAGCATAAGTGATACTTCCTTTAATGCATGTAGTAATAATAATAATAATATGTTACATATTTATTGTAAGATTCTTTTAATAATAATAATAATAATAATAATAATAATAATAATAATAATAATAATAATTTATTGAGTCACATATACAATTACAATCGTGTATGACGAGTCAATGTATATTGGGTGGAGAGAGGGAAGTTACATTTACTGTCCAGAAGCAAAGCAAAGGGCCATCTCAGCATTTGCTCAAAAGACCAGGGAAACTGGACAGAAAAATCTGATCGAGATGGAGTCATTGCCCTAAGAATTATACTACAATACTTTTTACAGGTAGATTAAGATATTATACAGTATACAATTATTTTTAGTAGCAAAATATTTAACATTTTAGAATTGTAGTTTTATGTTTAATGTAAAATTAAAATTTACTTGTTACTGTCATTCTACTGCTACTATAATATAATAACTATAATATAATAATAGTAATAGTAATAATAGTAAAAATAACACATAAAATAGTACATAATATTAATTATCATAACAGCTACATATAAGTAATAATGTTAGCATATAATTGTCCAATCTTGAAATGGTGAGGAGCAGGAGGCAGGTTTTGGCCAGGTTTTTTCTATTCCTACACCTAGTCCTACTGCAGCACCTGAAATCAGTTTGTACATATTAGTTACTGATGTATTCCTGAACATTATAAAAAGTTTTTGGCCAAGGAAGTGTTTAAGTTTATTCTTGAAGTTGTGTATTCCTGTTATGTTTCTCAGATATATAGGTAATTTATTGAAGAATTGTATTCCTGTTATGTTTCTCAGATATATAGGTAATTTATTGAAGAATTTATTCCTGTAGAGAATGTACCCTTTTGGCATAGTGTACTTGTGCACAATGGTCGATGAAGGTTATATGCTTGTCTTGTGTTGTATGAGTGTAAGTTTGAGTTAAATTTGTAAGGTGTGTTGTTGTTTATTATATTTTTCTTTACAAACATGAGAACTTCGTAAATGTATATACAAGGCAGTGGAAGTATGTTAAGTTTCTTGAATTGAGGTCTACAGGACTCTGTTATTTTGTATTTGTTATTGTTCGGATGATTCTCTTTTGTAATTTGAATGTCTGCTTAGCCTCTGGTGCTTGGCCCCACATTATTATTCCATATTTGAGAACAGAGTGCACATTCGCAAAGTACACTGTTCGGGCTGTTTCGATGGTGCTGTTTCTAGTTATTATTCTAAGAGCATAATTAAGTTTGCTCAATTTTAAATTAATATCTTGTAGGTGTGAATTCCATTTGAGGTTGGATTGTATGGTGATTCCAAGAAATTTTGTATTCTGTGCTTGTGTTATGCTGTTGCCCTCTAACATTAAATTTGGTGAGTATTGTTGGGAGTGAGTGTTGCGGAAATGCATTGTGATTGTTTTGTCTTTGTTTAGTACTAGTTGGTTTTGGTGGATCCATTGAGTTAGTTTGTTAATGGCAGAATTGGCTTTGTCTTGTAGGGATATTGTTGTTCTTTCTTTGAATATTATATTCGTGTCATCAGCGAAAAGTACTGTTTTGTTGTTTTCCATTATTAATGGCAGGTCATTTACAAATATGAGAAATAAAATTCGGCCTAGTGTAGATCCTTGCGGGACCCCATAGGTCACATCTCTTGGTTCTGAGTGATGATTGTTTATTTTGTTATCTTTTAGGTAAGGTAACACTACTATTTGTTTTCTGTCTGTTAAATACGATTTTATCCAGTTATAAGCAATTCCCCGGATTCCATAAGATTCTAATTTTGACAATAGAATTTTATGGTCTATTGTGTCAAAAGCTTTTGACAAGTCAAGGAAAGACCAACAGGAATTTCTTTTTTTTCTAGTGCCATAAGGATTTCATTAATAAAGGCGAATATAGCAGTTTCAGTTGATCGATTTTCCCTGAATCCATGTTGTGAGTCAGTGATAATGTTACAGTGTATCAGGTAACTTTTTAATCTTTCATAGAAGAGTTTTTCTAATATTTTTGAAAATCCTGACAAGAGTGAAATTGGTCTATAATTCATTACATCTTGTTTGTTACCTTGTGAATAGGTTTAATTACTGCAGTTTTTAATATGTTTGGGAAGGAGCCCTGAGTTAGTGATTGGTTGTATAAATATGTTAGTGGTTTGATGATGTATGGAGTAATCTTTTTTATTAAGGAATCTGGAATGTTGTCTATCCCAGCAGATTGTTTATTTTGCATTTTATTTATAATTTGAAGTATTTCCTTTTCTGTTGTTTCTGTGATATACATACTAGAAATCGAGTTTTTAAAGAAAGGTGGTGATTGTTGAGATGTAGTTTTTGGTTTGCTTGTTTGCAGAAGTTTGCCAGCTATTTCAGAGAAATGTTTATTGAATATATTCGCTGTTTCATTAGGGTTTGTTATTCTTTTGTGTTCATGAACTAGTTCAATATTTTGTGTTGTTTTGTCATTTGCTGTTAAGGTTTTTTTTACAATGTTCCACATGGCTTTTGTTTTATTTTTAGATTTTTTTATGTACTCATCATTTGACAGTTGTTTGGCCTTTATTATAACTTTTTTAAGTATGGCTGAGTATCGCTTATAGTAGCTGACTATTTGTTGATTGCAAGAGTGTTGTTTTGTGAGTGTATGAAGCTCTCTTTTTCTTTCACAAGAAATTTTTATACCTTTGGTTATCCATGCTTTACTGTTTTGTGTATTGTTTGTTTTGTGATACTGTAGTGGATGTGAGATGTTGAAATGATGTTTGATTGTATTAAAGAAGGTGTTGAACTTTAGATTGATGTCAGATATTTCATATATCCCTGACCATGATTCATTAGTTAACATCGTGATGAGTTTGTTCAAGTTTTTTGCATTAAATTTCCTAGTCTCCTTTATTGGGTTTACTTTTATTGAGGTGGAATTTATTTGAAGAGTGAGTATTTGTGCATTATGGTCACTGAGCCCCGTATCATTAGTGGTGATTGTATATGTGTGTTTTGTTTTGTCTAAGAAGATTTGGTCTATTGCTGTTTGCGTGTTCTTGGATTGACTGGTTGGTGTGTCAATTATTGCATCAAGATTATAGGAGCGTACTAAGTTTATTAGTTTGTTTCTGTCCTTTTCATGAATGTTGTAAGCTGTAGATAGGACACATTTCTAACTTCCTGTGGTGTTTCAGAACCTTGATCTTTATAGCACTTGCAGAGACTTCTCACTTGAAGTAAAAGTGCTTTTTTTAATTGAATTGTGTGCCATCCACTTTTTGATTCCTAATGTGTTAAAAAATACCTTTTGCACATTATTTTTTTAAATCTCCCGAATTTTCAAGAAGATAGACAGTGCCTAGATTCTTTATTTTTCTTAAGGCTGTGCTTTTTTTAAATTTTAAATGTTTTTTTTTTAAATTGAGCTGCTTGTTAAGTCTGCCTCTGGTCCCAATTGAGATTTTCCAAAAAATTGTTAAAAGGCTTAACTTTGCATTCTCAGCAAATTCAGAACAATGCCAATTATTGCATAGAAATGAAGCCCTGGAACTGCAGGAAGGACCCATCTCTCTGGCTCTGCATCCAGGTGTCCTGGTCACAATGCATTCTTTACTTATGCAGTATTCTAAATATTCCTCACTGAGCATTCACTGTTTATTAAGTATGTCCTTTTTTCCATATTCTATATGATTTTCAATCTTTTTTTTCTCTTCCCTTTCAGTGACTGTCTTAGAAGCTTGATCTGTTTCTAATCTCTCTGACAGACTCGGTTATATGAGACTCACATTTGAAGGGTACTGAATTACTTTCAAAGTGATATTTCCCTATTTATGTTTTTATTTGGGAAATATTTGCAACGAAAACCATTGAATGTAAATGAATAAATTTTAATTTTCAGAGAGTAATTTTTCTAAATTCTTTAAAAAGGAATAGAGTAACAGGCATAACTTTTTCTGTGCTTTTGCACATAACATTGTAATTACATTATGTAAAATATCAATGATAAGTAGCATGCCACTTAAAGATACACCTTTCTACAAAAACTGGAATTTTGGATTTTGGTACTCAAATGTATCATGCTTTAAAATAATTAATAATACTTTACTATAAGTAATCATAAATGCTACCAACCTACATTTTGTTTATAGATTGAGAAGGTATATGATAGGGTAGGCAGAAGATTGCTAAGGAAAATCGTCAAAGGAGAGAAAATAGAAGACCTCCTAATAAATGCAATGAAGAGGTTATACAAAGATTCAAAAATCAAAATACAAAATACGATGGAAATACATCAGACGAAGTAACAAACAATGTAGGACTATGACAGGGGTGCGCATTACCCCCAATACTATTTGTAACTTAAACATGAACAACATGGCCAAGACCTGGAAGAAGGAAACAGAAGGAGGCATCACTCTGAAGAAGGGCCTGAAAATAAAAACAATACTATCCGCAGACTACTAAGCAATACTAGCAACCTTTGAAGATAAATTATGAAGAGCAGCTCATGAATTAAATAAAACTCACAATGGAATATAAAATGAAAATATTACTCAAAGTCCATGAGATTGATAAGTAAAGAATAAAGTAGAATAAAAATAGTCATAGAGAAAATAAGACAATAAAACATGTGTCAACATGCACATACTTGAGGAATAAGATATCATTAATAGAGGAAGATATGGAATCAAAATTAACAAAGAACAACAAAATATATGGATGCATCATTAGGCACTTTCAAAATATGAAAATGGAGACAAAATTAGATTACATAATATTGTTGCAAAACCCACAATATTATATGGAAGTGAAACATTGATTCAGAAGAAGAATTGCAGTGGCACAAATGAGATATCTCAGATGAATTGTAAAAGTTTCCACGAGAGATGATAAGAAACGAAAAGATCCAGAAAACACTTAAAAGTCAAAAATAAGAAATTACCAACTACCAAAACTGCCAACAGGAATGGCAAAAACGCACAAAATAATGAAGATAGAAAGTTTTCCAAGAAAAGTCCTCCAAAACATACCTAGAGGAAGAAGAGACCCTGACAGATCAAGAACACCTTGGAAACAACTGAAGGGAAAATTGATAAACCAAGGAGCAGATTAACAAACCTATGTAGATCTGGTTAAGGTATATACCTTAACCATTCATGGTGATGATGACAAAAAAGAAGAGCATCAAAGCAGATAAATGAAACTACAGAAAATATTAAAGTGTTTTTGAAGACGGTATTCTGATGCCTGATAAAAGGATTGTGATCTTAAGGAAAATTATTCTAAGACAAACAGTTCATTCTTTGTAATTAAAATTAGTTACTTTGGGAATTTAAGAAGAAAAACTTTACCATTAAAATTAAAATTGCAAGATCAAATCAATCACAGGGATTTTTGGTACTCAGAATGTCATAAATAGGGGCAGATTTATGATGACCTAAAACATTGCCAAAAATGATCAATAAAATGCTCTTATAATTATTTTTATAATGCCCTAAAAACAAAGAAAAATTACGTAACAAATTTGATCAAAATTACTTCAGATAAACAACTCAAGATTTTGATATAACGGAGGCTTCTTCCTTTTGTTCAAGTGAACTCAGCTTGCAAACTTTTGATTTCGACAGTCCTTTAGAAAAAAAATCTGTGCCTTCATTTATCAAAAAAATGGCTGAAGTGACAACGGCGAAAATAGGCATCACAGGAACCTCAGAGTACAGAGTACTCACATCAAGGGACATTACAATACATGAGCAAAGAAATCGAATAGGCTACTCAGGAATTCTGTGGTGAGCATTTGTTGAATCTCGTAAATATTGTTTGAAGCAAGTACCATGAAAATAATATTAAAATTGATGAAAACAGCAAAAAATTGATTAAAAATTATGTAAAAAGGTAAAAAATGACTTATTAGTCGAAAGTATGAAAAATGCAAAAAAAAAAGTTGACAAATAAAAATGTGGCATTTCCTTTTGTCATAACATAAAATGAATTTCTATAATAAATGACAGTGTTCTAAAATGAAAAGAAAAAAATTACATTTCATTAAAATCCGCCCCATAGTCATGAATGTGTTACCAGTAGTAAAAGGCCGCAAATTTAAATCATTTTGAAAGATTATGTACAAAATAATGCTACACATGGTCTGCTTAATCTGGTCATAAACAAATTGATCTATTTCTCTGATGAGTCAAGAAGCACATACAAAAACAAAAATAACTTTATCTAGATGTGCTACCATGGAGTTTTCAACAACAACAATAACGGAAAAAAAGTCTAGTTTATGCTGAAAACCTCTGATTTTTCTAAAATTACAAAAGTTCAAAATTTTTCCCTTAATGAAATATGTTGATGAAAGGCAGATGTTGAAATAGCATCGTGGAAAATATTTGAAAATATGAGTAGTTTTTACATTATTTCGCCTTAAATACAAACAATTTTTAAACATTTTTTTTTTCTAAAATGGCTTCAATTTTTTCTTTAAACTGTCGCCTTGTATATATCAAAGGATGATATTAAAATGGTTGCTGATCCCATGTTAGGCAAGCCCTCTGTATTTTTGAAAATTGCAAAAAGTTAACATTTCGAAAATACAATATTGAAGATATAGATTTTTGTTAAATTAAATCTGTTCTAACCACCAGATCTTTAAAAAAAGGTCATGTACATTTTTTTGAAAAAGCGAGTAATTGTTGCGTAATTTCTTGCATGCAAAATACATGTCATGCAAATTACAAAAAGAAAAACTTTTCTTATAAGCCGCACCATTTTTCTCCCATGGATAGAGCAAGGAACGCTTAAAAGAATAGCGCAGGTTTCTTTTTCGTTAATATGTCTGAATTTTCGAAAATTGCAAATTTAGAAATAATGCGGGAAAGTTGATTTCAACCAGATCGATCGAGGAATATCAATTTTTGAGAAAATCGTCTGAACACTTTATATTAGGCGCAAGCGCTGATCGCAGAACGACATACACGTACATCTTGATATCAGGGCCCCATAAAAACAGTTTTTCTGGCGAAAATTCGCCTTCATTGTTATTATTATTATTATTATTATTTGCGACTTAATTATTGTACTTTATCCTAAGGAAGTAGTATGCGAGAAGATGAAAATGGATGAGGACTTCAGGGACCTTCTAAGTATGAGCCATCAATTACATTTTGTGATAAAAGCTCGGGAGTGTTCGCTTATCCCTAAACAGTTATCTCTGAAGCACTATCGCAGATTATCTGAAATGGCGTCACCTTCCTCACGAGAAATTTGAGTTACAAGTTACATCGATTACACCTTGATCTCTTCAATATCGCTAAGATAACAGAGCGAATACCAAATGGATATGAGGGGCATTCCCCCAAGAACACGAGTGACACACAAAATTATTTCTTGAAATTGAATTGAATGAAATTCAGATGTAATAAGGGACTGTAAAAAATATGGTCTAGTCTAATTTTTGGCTATCTCTCCGTTCTTTCGAAAATTGCAAAAAGTTATTTCAAAACTACAAAATTGAAAATTGAGATTTTTGCCTTAGACAAAGTCTGTTGTAAAAATCAGCTCTTTAAAAAAAGAATGTGTACAATTTTTAAAAAAAACGAGTAGTTTTCGCGGAATTTGCGCTTGAAATTTATGCAATTTCGAAAAAAAAATTATTTTCTCAAGAACCGCTCCAATTTTTTTCCACGGATAGAAGAGACGCTTAAAAGAATGGCGCGGGTCTCATTTGAACTACATGTATTTTCGAAAATTGCAAATTAAAAATTAATGCTGTTGTAGCACCACTAGTTTCTATTAGAAATCAATTAATTTTAAAATCGTATATTTTAACTGAATAAATGACAAATTCATCATTTTCTTTTTTGTAGTTACGAATATTATTCTACCGTTGTTCTACCTGTAATTCTTAAAATTATGTAATGTCTACATTTAAAGATGTCGTTAAATGAGAGACAAACCACTTCATGGACAATATTTAAAAAGAACGGACAAGGTGCAGATCAATAAAGATCAATCATTATGTGGCTTGGGGAAGAATGAAACCTGAATCGGAAGCAGTTCTAGTAGCTGCTCAAGATCAGGCGTTGAGAGCACGACATACCTTTACTGGTAGATCTGTATCGCCCTCGAAGTTCCAAACACATACCCCAAGTGGTACGAACACTCACCAAAACCGGTGACATCTGTTGAACTCTATACAATATTGTACGTCCAACAAATTCAATCGGATCGCATGATAGCAGCAAACAAACCGGATATTGTCATCCGGGATTTGGAAAAACAATGTGTCTACTTGTTGATGTTGCTGTGCCCTGTGATCAAAATGTCGTGACCAAGGAGGCAGAGAAACGTCGTAAATACAAGAGTTTGTAAATCGAAATCAACCGAATGTGGGGCGTATAAGCACAGGTCGTTCCGATAGTTATCGGAGCTCTGGGCTTTGTTCCGCAAAATTTGTGTAAGAACTTGACTAAACTTCCAGGTCATTCAAAAGACTGGTGTGCAGGAAATTGCTTTATTTGGAACAGCTCACATTTTGAGCAAAGTGTTGTAGGAGGCACCGACAGTCCCTAGATCTGTTCCTTAGGTAGCTGGTTGCAACCTGGAGTAGATTTTATAATCAGCCAATTCAAACATATTTAGTCGTGATATAGAGGAATAATAATAATAATAATAATAATAATAATAATAATAATAATAATAATAATAATAAACGCTTACGCGGTAGAGAGAAATGTATGTAATTCCACAGAAAAAATCTTATCATAGGTAACGAAAGGTAACATAGGTAACATAGATAACGAAAAAAATGGATATATCCAGTTGCTCAATTTAGAAAAAAATACCCTTAACACGTGGTGTAGCCAGAATCGATGTTTTGTTGGTTCTTGATACCGAAAAGATTGATGGAAAAACGTCCGTCTGTGAACAACGCCAGCGGCTAAACCGTTCGGCCGAATTTCTCCAAAATTGATATGCCTCTGTCGATCTGGCTGAGGCCCCTTGAACTTAAAACCAATATTTTAATTTTGGGGGGTATACTTTACATAAAGCCTCTGAGGCATTTTCAAAAATAATGGCTCCATCGTTTTTGGTTAAATTTTGTTGTTGGATAGTGTGAAGGACGATTAAGAGAGTGGTGTAGGTCTCATGTTGGTTGAAAACCCTAATTTTTCGAAAATTGCAAATATTCAAATTTTTTCGGCATATTCCTACAACCACAATTATTAAGATAGAAAATTTTCCCCTAATGGAATCTGTTTCGTTAAGATAGATTTTGAAATAAGGTCATGTACAATTTTTCGAAAATTTAAGTAATTTTGCGTGAAATATAAGCAACTTTCAGTTTTGTTTAGATAATTTTTCAAAAAAGGCTCCATCGTCTTTGATTAAATTTTGTTGTTGGATATGTGAAGAACGTTTAAGAGAATGGTACAGGTCATATGTTCGTTGAAAACTTTTATTTCTTGAAAATTGAAAAAAATTCAAAAACTTTTGGGCGTTTTCCTACAACTACAATTATGAAGATAAATATTTTCCCCTAATGAAATATGTTCAAGAAAAATAGATCTAAAAATAATGTGACGTTCAGTTTTTCGAAAAGATGAGTATTTTGTGTCGAACATAGGCAATTTTTATTGTCTTTAAAACATTTTTTCAAAAAAGGCACACAATTTTTTTGATTAAATTTCGACCTTAGCGAAAAGGACGCTTAAGAGAACGGTGCAGATCTAATGTTCGTTGAAATGCCTGATTTTTCGAAAAAGTCTTGTTGATTTTTTTTAAATGCGTGTTTTTTGTGTAATTTGGCGACAAACGCAGTCGCCCGCTCCGAATTTACTGCGCTTCGTGAACATAATTTGAGAGGTGTTTGGAAGCTATTGCTTTCTTATAAAAGAAAGTAAATTGGAGGAAGGTAATAAATTTAACTCAGAACTTACAAATTAATTCTTTACTTCAAGAAATTTTGATTGCTGATTATGGTTTGTTTACTAGCATTACTGGCCATCGAAATAAACGCAGGTATCCACCACAGACGCTTCCTTTGAATTGGTTGGGTTTGCATTATATTATCGTTATTTCTAGTACTTTACATGAAAGAAAAAACTGAACTACAACATCACATACTTTCTCGCGTTATTAGAAATAGCTACGTAAAATTGTGACGTCTACGTGAAATGTCAGCTACCATTGTTTCCACCCGAACTCCTCAATTGTACTTATTGTAAATGTAAATATTTTAGTGGTTAGGCGGAAGAGCAGGCCTTATGGCCTGAGCCTCGCCAGAAATAAAGGCATTTTATTATTATTATTATTATTATTATTATTATTATTATTATTATTATAAAATTGAAATATTGCATTTTCAGCGCTGTTAACACTTCAGCTATTGATTCAGAAAATTAAAACCAAAGCTGTGATTGTAATCCTCCTTTGAGAAATTACTCTCTGAAATGAATTTCGTTCATTCACATTCCATAGATTTTATTGCAAATATTTCCCAAATAAGAACATAGAAGGTATATCAATATTTCTCTTTGTAAGCCAGAGTAGACCGAATCCAATGCTTTTTATTTTAGAATGTCAGAGCTGAGTAATTTAGAAAAGAGTAAATGTCTGCAAACGCGAAAAACGGCGCAAGGCGTAAAAACATGGCCGCCATTTGCAAACCAGGTACAATAAAAAAAAAATTAAAGATGTTTTTGAACAGCCAAAACATAAGGAAATGTATGTACAGAATATGATTTTTTCCAGATTGTCTAGCGACCAATTTATTCAATTCTGGACCACTTAAAATGGATTGACCCACACTTTACGTCTTTGGTCAATTCCACAATAAGTTCGTCAACTAGCATAAGGTAGCTGCTGATTCAAAACATATCTCTATCAGTCATTTGCACTTTGTTGTTTCCAAAACTGCGAACTTTTGAGCTCATTTTCGCAGAAAACTCTTCAGTTTTCGAGAAACTTAATGACATCATTTAAAGCACATGTACTCATAAATATGATAATGTGAAAAATTGCCGCTGGTGCAAATATTAACGACGTGAGAGACAGGTCAAAAATATAACATTTTTATAATTTTTGAAAAAGAAAAGAATAGAGCCATATGGTGTTTATGTCATCTCATAGAGTATATTTAGCACCATCCCTACCAAGAGTTAAAAAATGGAGCAGTTTTTGAGAAAATATTGTTTTTGTAATTTGTTAATATTGCACGCAATATTGACGTTACACGAATACGTTTTGAAAAAAACACTTGCGTTATAAGGGGACCCCGAAATGTGTATTTCCGTTGAAATCTCGAAATCGATTTTCGGCAGCATTACATAACTTTCTCTGTACTACGTATATTACTTCGTATATGTACGTACATATACGAAAAAGTAAAAATATATTCAAACAAAAATCAAATCATATTTAAATTTAAAATAATAGGACTCAACTCTGATTTTCCCGTTTAAAAAAACGATACAATATTTCATAAATTATCAATAAACTAGATAATAAAGTTTTACAAAAATATGTTTATTGAAATCACGTAAGATTCCGACACGAAAAGTGAAATTTCCGCTAAATATCCTACTAAACCATACAATAATTTTTTTCTCCACCGACTACATTGAAAAATCGCAAAAACTTGGCGGAAAATACGCGGATTTGGCAACACTGACCGCGGGAGAGATTCCCGATAAAAGTATTCCTAACTGGAATCGATGTAATATTAAGACTCATTTTCGGTAACTGTAATTAAATCTTAATTGTATGACTTCTAAAAATGTAAACATCGCTCATTTTGACTCATCACAAGTCATTTAGCAGAAGGTGATATCAGGCTGGTAATAAATTAATTTGTGTATTTAATATTTTTGCCCCAAAACTCATAGAATACAAATTTTTAAAAAAATTCATGCGACAAAGAAAAGGCTCTTTAGGCACAATTTTAGTCCACAATTTTGCTCCGCCTGCGCCTTAGGCAAATGCCTCCTGTGCCTCTTAACAAATCCGGCCCCGCCCACAGCTGCGACTCTTCTACAATTAGAACAACACATACTTTCTCGCCTTTTTTATTTTCGAAAATTCAGAGTTAAATGAAAATGAAACCTTCACCAGTTTTTAAACGTCCTTTGCTCTCTTATCCGTGGAAAAAAATCAAGAAAAAGCTTTCTGCCGTTTTTGAGAAATAAATATAAATAACTGTTCTTCAAGAAAAAATTACGAGGAAACTACTAGTTAAAAAATATTAAATGACCTTTTTAAAAACATAATTTTTTTAGAATAGACTTCATTCAGGAAGAATATCTCTATCTTCAATTTTGTCCTTTTGAAATGTTAATTTTTGGCAGTTATCGAAAACACAGAGAGTTTGCTGATAATGCCACTTTTATGTGTCCTTTTCTCTATCTGAGGGTAAAAATTAAAAAAAAAATTGAGCCGTTTTTGAGAAAATAATTGTTTAAAAATTGCCTATTTTCACGCAAAATTACGTCAAATCGACTTAAATTTTCAAAAGTTCTACATGACCTTCTTTAAAGATCTCTGTTCAAAAAGCAGATATTATTTTGAAAGAACTATCTCTAATATTGTAGTTGTTGACGCTGAAAAAATGTTGAACTTTCGCAATTATCAAAAATTTAGAGTTTCTAG
Organism: Acheta domesticus; assembly: GCA_031308135.1. NCBI lineage: Eukaryota > Metazoa > Arthropoda > Insecta > Orthoptera > Gryllidae > Acheta > Acheta domesticus. The sequence continues at coordinate 178,445,269 of JAHLJT010002406.1, forward strand.
GTGGATAGTATCAAGGACCCCAAAACGTAGCTTCTGACTACAGAGCGTGTTAGAGGTGGTAATTTACCACATGTAGAAACAAAAAAAATATATTAATTTTTGGTATCAGGAGCTTACTATACCAATGTTTCTTTGGCAAAACCGCAGTTCATCGCTGCCGCATTACGTAGCTTTCTCTGTACTCACTGGCGCAGCTTCAGTTGGTGTCACCTGGAGCGAAGCTAATGGTGTCACCCCCGTAAATTAAGTATAAAAATATCTATTGCTGCATTGATTGTACATTATTTTATTAAAAATACAAAAATATTCGCACATGATAGATATTTATAATATATTAAAAATTCTATGTAATTAAGAATAATTGCAATATAATTGCAGTTAAATCATAATTTATGTTGATGATTTAAATGCAGACTTATTAAACTAATATGAATAACTTTTAACTAAACCATAAAAATTATATAATTCTAAAAATAAAATTTTCAAACTACTACAATTAAGAAAACTATTAATACATAAACAATTTTAAGTAAATGATTTAAATTATATAATTCCATCTATAAAATAATTTAATTGGTGGCACCCCTAGAATGGTGTCACCCGGGGGCGCGCCGCCCCCCTTGCCCCCCCCTAGCTACGCTATTACTACTTACATAGTATGCGAAAAAGTTACTAATACTCTATTACTAGGCATTCTCATTCTTAGTTGTTTTCTATTCTCTTGCGTCTGGTTGAGCCCTAATCTCAGAATAGTAGTTTACGTAACAAGGGCGCGAAACCGGTGATTCACTCACGAGTCGAGTTTGTCGTCCGAGCGTAGAGAGGACGACAAACGGACGAGTGCAGGAATCATCTCGCGCCCATGTTGCGTATACTATTTTTTAACACGCCGCGAGCGAAGCGCGACGCGTCAAGTAAAGGAATATAAATTAATATCAAATAACTAGTAATAAGTAAAGCAATATAAATTCAATATCAAATAACTAGAAATACCTTACTTGTACAAAATGGATTCCAGTCAATATCATAACAGTCCCCTACTATCATAACAGTGCCCTACTATACCTTCGTCCCAGCTGCCATCTATTGGCGCCTAATATATATATTAACATTTTCTCAGTTGTTTGACTCCCTAACGGTAGAATTAAAACTTGACTTTAGGAATATTATAGAAATGCAAAACCTGCTCCTACATGCAAATTTCTGAACATTTGAAGCCATTTATGAGAAAATGTTTGAGTTTTTGAAAATGCGCCATTTGAAGCTTTTTTTACAGAATACTTTTGAGCTTTCGAGAAACTTGTTAAGTCATTTCAACCACTTGTACTTACAAATGCAATCGTTTCCTAAATAATTTCCGTAGTATACCTTCCCTTTGCGGCCCTCACACGCAACCAATCTTTAAAAATGATGTCTCTAAAGAAAGAGAATTTCACGGAGACGTGAAGAATTGCACTTTGACTTTAAAAAAATATGAAGGATTTGTTTAAAAAAACGCATATAAATATTCGTGTAAATACAACCCGCAACTCACGTCAGAATCTTTTAATCTATATCGTTAAATAACTCCTAAACGAAGTGTTCTAGGGCGATAAAAACTAAACTTTTGAGGCCAAAAGCCTCAAGAAACTATTATCTAGGCTATCCGAGATGAGCCGCATTTCTGTTGTGGTGGCTGTCGTTTCGGCCAACACGTTGTGGCTTTCCTCAGAGCGTACTGCTCAAGAACTAGAACAAGTGACGGAGGATAAGAGGGTCTTGAAGAAAAATGTATATTACAGGTTTAATATGGAAATGGAAAAATAAGGAAGAGGGTGGGGTATAGCACGCAAGAGTTCTTGCACGGGTACGCTAGTAATGTATATACTGTGGTCGCTCATAACGTTTCAAATGAACCGCCGCAAGGAATCGACGGGCACTGCGCGGGTCAGGAATCTCTTTCTGCGGACGGCAGGGAGCGTTCGTTAGAGCAACTCCATGGTGTAAGAGAGTTTATTTTTAGAGATTTTTTGCACCCTCGAACGTGAAGCACCATCGATCTTCTGCGCATGCGCAGATGCTCTAAAGTGATGCGAAACTGAAACTGCGCATGAGCAGAAGATCGATAGTACTTCACGTTCGAGGGTGCAAAAACTCTCTTTTTGCTGATACGTTATTACCTGTTATTGCCTTGGATACGGAGGTCGATATACACTGCTTAAGTTCGATCCAGATCGAGAGGATTATGGTTACGAGAGAAATATGAAAACAATTGAATGATGCTATTTGTACATGTTTTCTTTTGGAGGGAGTTATGGGAGGGAAATATGACAAGACAAACCTGAGAAAACATTGAGAAGATGATTAAAAGGCAGTAAAATGTTCGTATCTATTCACACACTACTTTTTGTGGTATCGATGTCGGTTGCATGTCATTGAATTTACTTTTATTAGTGTAAATTTCACTAATGGTTTGAAACATATCGATAAGTTTGCGAGTCGCATAGTGAAGAGACACTTTTTCTGGCAAGGTTCATGTGAAGATTATGCCAGTATAATGTTTTTTCTGTTCGGTTTCGTTTCTGAGATAAGTTTCAATTAAAACAAACGTCTTGTCCTTAAACTTCAGTACAAAGTCAGAGTATTAATAATTTGGTAGACAAAACAGAAAACATTCTGTCTTCACCTCCAAGTCTAAATAAAAAATCTTCCAATTTTTGTTAAAATAAAGAAAAACTATCCAAAATCAAAAAAATGAAATGTTTCCCATGGTATTAAGTAGTAGTGGACGGCAGTAGAATGGTAGACGATACATACAGCTTACCATGCCTGAAAACAAATTGTACAAGATGTTATTTAAAGTTGCATTTTTGAAGAACAGATTTTATTTCGAAAAAATATTGATACAATTGTAATTTTAAGAAGACATCAAAAAACTTTTAACTTTTGTAGCATTCGAAAATTAAGAGAATCCAACGAAAATCGAACCCCGCCACTTTTAAATGTGCACTTTACTCTCTTCGAAGATAAAATGTAAAGTAAAAATTTAGAGACACTTTGAGTTAGGGCTTCATGTGTAGTTCCCCCAAAATCAAAATACCCGTTTCAAATTCAAGGGTCATAAAATATCCAAGCAGAAGTTTTCCAAAAACAGCATGATATTTTAAAACTCTTTTTCGAATGTAGCAAAGTATCGTTGTAATTAAATGTATGGCAACATGGGTAACTCTTTCTCGTATTTGTTTTCATTGCAAACCGTTTTGAATGTAACATTTCATCTTATATTTCAACTGATATTATTTCATCTAAGAAAAACTCTTTTCACCGCTGCAATGGCACCACACCATGTTTATTTCCTAACATATAATAATCAAAATTATAGGTTAAAATATTATTTTTTAATGTTATTCTTTCGTAAGAATCCACGTCGTCACACAAAAATGTATGGTCTGATCTGAAAAGGATGTGAGTCGAGTCATTATGGGTGGTGATGCTGGAATTATACTTGCGTACCGCAGTTCATAAATATTTTGCTTTTTTCGTAGATAATGTGAGATACAATTGCAATTGTCCTGGTAAGCCGTCTAGGCGTACTGGTCCTTAACTTGGAAACCAGGGATCGATTCTAAGGACAATCATTTTTACTTTCCCGTATACGTACGTATACACGGAGTGATATACGTATAGTATAGGGAAAGTTATAGTATAGGGTTATAGGTTAAAGTTATAGTATAGTAATAGTATAGGGAAAGTTATGTAATGCTGCGCGAAACAATGGCCAATTTTCGGCTGAAAAAAATTAATTGCCGGGCCGTGAAAACAAAAAAGTGGATAAAACTAGTTGCTAAATTAAGGAAAAAATCCCCTAACACGTGGTGTAGCCAGAAACCCTCTTTTAAGGGTCCTTGATACCGAAAAAACAAATGAAAGGAAAACGTCCGTCTGTCTGTCCGTCTGTGAAAACTGCTAGCGCCTAAACCATATGTACGATTTCTTCCAGAATGGATATTCCCCAGTCGATCTGGTTCTAGTTGAAGCTTTGAGATTTTGAAAAAGATTCTTCAAAATTTGGAGGCACTTTATACGAAGTCTTCCAGGGATTTTCAAAATTTTCTCAAAAACGGCTCCAATTTTTTTCTTTAAATTTCTTATATGAATATAGTAAAATACACTTATTAACATGGCATAGGTCCGATTTTCACGAATAACTCTGAATTTTCGAAAATTGTGAAAGTTTGAATTTTTTTCGGCGTCTTTCTCCAACTACAAAATTGAAGATAGAGATTTTTTCTTCAAATAAAATTTGTTCTGTATATTGAGTTCTTTCATAAAGGTCATGTAAATGTTTTTCAAAATTTCAGTAGTTTTCGTGCAATATTGCGTGCAATATGTGCAATTTTAAAATATTACAAAAACAAGAATTTTTCAAAAACGGCTCCAAATTTTTTCTTTAACATTTGGTAGGGATAGTGGTAAATGTACTCTATCAGATGATATAAAATCCATACTGCTCCATAGGTTGTTTTTTTCAAAAATTACAAAATTGTAAATTTTTTCACATGTTTCTCACGTCGATAATATTTACATTATGATATTGGCGATTTTTTTTACATTATTATGTTTACGAGTACATGTGCTTTAAATAATGCCAAGTAAAGTTTCTCGAAAACACAACCGTTTTCTGTGAAAAGTAGCTCAAAATTTTCGCATTTTCAGAAACGCTCAAACGCCATTTTCTCATATATAGCTGCAAACATTTTCTTGAAACTTTTGTAACGGATAGTGCTAATTACACTCTTTAGTATAGCGTAAAGTTTATTTCGAGTTATTTTTTGTTTTTTTCAAAAATTACATAATTGTAATTTTTTTGAAAGATCTCTCACATTTTTAATATGCACATTACCAGCAATTTGTAAAGATTATTATATTTGTGAGTGTAAGTGCTTCAAATAACTTCAAATAAAGTATTTTGAAAACTCAAACATTTTCTGTGAAAATGAGCTTCAAATTTCGCATTTTTAGTAGCGCTAAAACGCCATTTTCTCTTAAACGGCACATAATTTTTAAAAGAAAATTACCATTTATGACTAGGTTTTTGTGTTCTTTAATATTCTACAATTATTGTTTCCGTTCTACCAATAGGAAACCGAAAAAGTAAGAAAATGACAAAAAAATGTACTTTTTGGCGGCGATAGATGACAGCTGGCAAGAAAGAGTTTGTGGCAATTCCGAATAGCTAGCGAAGACCCAAGGAAATAAAAAACTAATACGGGAAAGTCTGTGCCATTCTGTAGCACCACTAGTTCTTAACATATTTTTCCTCGGATGACATGCCCTTTTAAATACGGTAAACTGGAACCTAATCGTGTCTCTGGAACTTAAGTATTAATCTCCCGCGCTTTTTTTTGTTGCGTTTTTCAAGAGATAACTGTAGAGTTTGTAGGATTCAAGTGGCAATATTTTTTAGTATGTAACCGTTACAAACATTAAAGAAAGTTTATGCTGTTGGAGTAGTAGTGCCTCGAATCAGTCTCAAAGGAATATCCCCAAGGCCTTACAATTACAATGAAACACTTTCGTGTGGTAGATAACGACCAGACTGAACATTTGTAAAGGAAAATGGTTTCCTCTCTGTGATTGATTAAAGTGTTTTCAGTCTAGGGTCATTAGTCCGGTTAATATAATGAATACAGTGGACTCTGGTTATAGTGAATCCTCGGTTATAGTGAACTTGAGTCACTGGTCCCGTTTCTCTTACATTTCAAATAAGCATTAGACAATTCGATTACAGTGAACTTGAACCTCGGCTATAGTGAACGAAGGAAATAAGTCCTGGGTGAAGACTGCATTACGATACTTAGAGACAGACGACAATACAGAATCAAGAATGGAGAGAGCACGAGCAGAAGGATCTAGAGAAATTACTAATGAAAAATGAACGAAGCAAACAATTGATATTAATTGATTTTTTAGAGAAAATAAAGATTTTGAAATTTTCAGTTCGAGTTTTAAACGAATTTTGCTGTATCTGTATATTAATTAAATCAATCATTGTGGAGAAATCCAATTTAATTTTGACATCATCGGACGTAGTGAACCTCTGATATAACGAACCAAGCATGTTAGTCCCCAGAAGTCCACTATAGCCGGTCTGTATTATCCTGGCAGGTAGCAACGTTCCTTCACCTCCTCTAGATGGCGAGATCCGACACCGACCAACACGTCGGCTGGTGGAGGACACCCCCTCCAGATATCTCCCCGCATCGACTCAACCGGAACAAGTTCCAAACTCCAAACTGGTCTCCTGACATGTGTGGTAGTGTAGTGCATAGAAGTGTGGTGAGAGAGGAAAAGATAGGACAACGATGAGAGAGGAAAGATTTCGACTACTCCCCCCCCCCACAAACATCTCCTTTGTATACCAGGGGGATGTATCCCCAGTGGACACAAAAACTCGCGCGTAGTCCGTGGTCCGTTTGTTCGGGTACTGCTCCAGCATTGACCTGGTATTGGTCGGAAAAAACACGGAAAACTACCGATCAGAGCAGTCGGTCACTAGAATTCTCCTCGACGGCTGAATTCGATCTAGCGTCGAAAATTCGCCATCGTTGAGACTCGAACTAGGACCTTCTGCTCAGAGGCGCTGCAGAAACCACAGAAATGCTGTTCCTAGCTCACTTAGCTGGTCCTTTCCACGAGAATCCCTGATTGAATACTTCGTATTCCGTTTCACTTACACAATACTTCGTATTCCTTTACGGCCCGGGACTTCATACATTAAAAGGTTAATAATATGCATGCAACCATGCACTTAAAATAGACAATACATGTTCTTAAAACTAAGAATATGCTTTAAATAAAAATATAGTTAGCAACACTTAACATTTTGTTTATCATTAATAAACTATTAGTTTTTTCGCTTAAATGTTTTGTTTATTATTAATAAAAAATACTAAGCGAGAAAAACAATAGGACTGATACAGATACCGAGACATTCAGCACAGTTCACTAAGTTCATGCACACGAATTAAGTTACAGGAAGCAAGTCCATTCTAGCGAAAAAAATCTTATCAGTAGATTATAGGAAATAGTTGGTATAGTAGCATTGACATGACTGCAAAAGAAAAGTTTTTTTAAAAGAGATATACACGAAAATATCGGACTTCGACCCATTTCTACACAAAAACCTGAAATATATGCACTTTAATATGCCGCATACGTTTACATACGCAATTAAAGAAAAAATCTCAAAAATACGCAATTATGCAAAATAAAAATGGGCTAGATTGGTTTAATTTTTGGTGATAGGTAAAGTTATATACATTTCTTTTCGATATGCGCAATCAGAAATAATACGCAATTGCATGAAGTTCCGCGGTCTATAAATAACCCTTTCGTTTAATCATTTACGAACTGCTTAATCGCAGTATGAACTTCACACAGGAAGGGAAATGTGGCCTACGAAAAGTTGCACTGCATTCTGGGCCCACATCCGCGTTGCAATTACGCAACACCAACTGTATTATCGTTGTCAATGGTGACGTGGGCCCGTGGCGGCCAAAGTCAGGAACGCGATAGATTGGCTGAAAGTAGCTTTATCTCACGTATTCACCCAAGAGGCTCTATTCCATTTCATCGTGAGAGTACTAATAAAAATGTTGAATGGGAACGTGTCACGTAATCACTCAGGTGTTTGAGATGTAACGAATAACAATACTTGACAACCACTCCACTGACGTGACCTTGGAAAACAAACTCGAATGAGAAGGCACAATTTACTCTAGTATGTTCAAGCCAGAAGTTTTAAGTTAAAAAATGTTTAAGTTAAAAGTAATAATTTTGAACATTAAGAACAAAGTAATTGATCGTACATGAATGACAAAATAAATTTTACTAACTAGAGAAAGACGTTAGCCCTTGAGGCGACGATAAGAATAGGACTGGACTAATTTCCACTTATGTGTTTTTTCATTATTTTCATGAGAGTGTTGTCACGGAAATAAATTTACCCATTTCGTTATTTGTAAATTGTATTTTTAGGAGAGAAATAAAATTCATCCTCATTAAATACAATAATTATTAAAGACTTCAAATTTTTATTTAGTTGTTCTTGGCATGTAAACGACTATTTATTCTAAAAAAAATTAATGTCTAGCAATTAGGGACATGAAATCGAAGCGAGAGTTCTCTATGCCGCCCATTCTAAAAACATTGATTATTCGAATGAAATTATGTTCATTCTGAAAACGAGTTGGACGCGCAAATTAAGTAAGACGATTTAATGTAAGAATAAAACGTCTGCAACTCTACGCGCGATGATTTTTTTTCGGAGGTCGCTGTCCAAGACGTCCCCAGGAGCAGCCACCAAGCTGATTCAAGACGGTCGGCGACGGGTAAATACCCTCGGTCCAAACAATTTCATCTCTAGAAAGCGTGCACGCTCGCCCACGTCATTGTCCGCAGAGTCTCGTTCCATGGGAGGACTTGCACATTCTTACCGGCCAAAGTGGCTCAAGGCATCAACTGACCCACTGCAGTGCCTCTGACCGGGAGGTCCTACAGTTAAGAGTTCCGGCGGTGGCAAGACGTTTGGCACTAGTTACATCGTTAATTTTAAATGGAAAATTAATACTAATGAAAAATATATTACAAAATAATTGAATAATTCCAGTTACATAAAATGTAACATTGTACACCTAGACGAAATAGCCTTGAATTTGAAGTTCACCAGCACATTTTCTTGCTTGGAAACCTTCCTAGCAGCTAGTTCCCGAGTGACTAAATGTGCTGGTGAATTTCAAATTCAAGGCCATTTCTTCTAGGTGTACAAAGTTACATTTTATTTAACTGGAATTATTCAATTATCTTGTAATGTATTTTTCATTAGTATTAATTTTCCGCTTCAAATTAATGTTTTTCGTGCAAATTATGGACTGTACATACAAGAGTGTTACCAACGGTAGGTCGAGTTCAGGCGCTGTCTGGAGGACAACTCTAGCGGCCGACTGCTCTGAACGGTAGTTTTCCGTGGTTTCTCCAATCATTACCAGGCGAATGCCGGAGTAGTACCCTAACAAACGGGCCACGGACGGCGCACGATCTTTTCTTCCTCTTCCTCGTCCTTTCCTCACTCCTTACTTACACACTTACAATAGCATGCACTGTACTACCACACATGCCGGGAGACTGGTTGAGGATTAGAGGTAGTTCCGGCTGGGGCGGTGCCCCGCTGGTGGGAGATATCTGGCTGGGGCGTAGTAAGCGCGTAAGCCAACGTAGGTCGGCGCCGGATCTCGCCATCTAGCGAAGGAAGATCACTGCCATAAAACATGTACTACACTTACGGGACTAATTGTCTTAGCCGTCTACGCGTCCGGAGTCACTATTCAACTTGCACATTCCTGTAATCCCCGTCGCCCGATGCAGTAGCACCGGCGGGGGCGAAAGGGTGGCAACCACTGTACGATCTCTAGAGGGTTTTTATTCTTCCAGCTTACAATAAGTATAAAGATTCTAATGATCAGTGGCGAATCCTGAACATTATTTTAAGTATACTGCACCTTACGGAAACTTGCCATAGTTTTGGTGGTAAAAGTGAAAGGTACGTATCACACATGAAGCAAGGAAAACTGTATTGTCGAATCCTTCTTTTGTCGAAACGTTACTACACTTAACACTGCTAAAAAGACAAGGTCAGCTAAAAATGTTCCTTTAATTTAGGGTAACCCGTTACCCATTTGTGTCTAGAATAATTAGAAGTACAGAAGTGTCTGTTGTTCTTTCGCTTCCTGTCTTGACATTTTGCAGTCAAACCTGGAAGTTCTGGTGTGGGCCTTCCGTTGAGTTTTGTTTCGAGCTTTTCTGAAAACAATGAAATTCAATCCTTACTAATGATTCTATAATACAATCACACGAACCACTAGCTTCTGGAACATTAACGCACGTCATTTTCACAAAAATTTGAGAGAAACGAAACTTACGAACGACCAGGGAAGGACTGTTCGCCGCAATATTATGCGGTGCCTACCGACCGTCCAGCCGCGCATGCTCCCCTCTCCCCGCCCTGGAACATGAGGAGCCGAAGGTTATCGCGGTTGGCATGCGGTCCCTCCCCTGCGCTAGCGAATTATCGGGGCAGCATTAACTGTTTGAAACTTCTCCTCTGACTTACTACATAGCGCTGAAAGTTACGGATGCGGAAGACTGGCTCTTGGTAACAAAACTGCAACGACAATTAAAATCTCAAAAACGTTTTATGGGACCACCACACTCATGAATAGGGCCCGGATAATTATGTAATTACATATTTCCGTACGTTAACTCTATCAAGTCAAAAGCACGATATATTTACGTTTCATGTCGATTAATGCATAAACACGTTGACGTTTTAGTACATATATTTACATATTTTACTCAAAGGTACATATTTCTTAATAATTCCGTTTTTCTGCATTCTTTTTGAATAATTATTTATTTATCCTTTATGTTTTTGATAAGGAATCACCCAAACAATTCAGCATTGTCAAACACAATTTTTCTGCAGCGTCTCTAAATTGGCGCTATTGCATCGCGTAAAAATATTGATATTGCAGCTCGCAGAATCCTACAAAAGGGCAAGGCGTTGTTGCACTCCAAAGCTTCCAGTGCCTAGATTTCAGCGCGAGTATAACAGAGAACAAACCCTGCTCGGGAAGGAAATTGGTGTATGGAAATGATGTCTAGCAAGCGATAACTCACGCCCGCAACGCGTTTTCCACAGGTCTCCGTTGACTTTTAATACCCTTCGCCAAAATTTATACGCAACAACGCAATTCAGAAAGCGCCATTGACAGTGTTCTTTCCGCATTTGTTACACGCGAGCCTAAACCCTTGATTGTAAAGTACCTCGGCGAGGTGAGAATCTGAAGTAAATTCATGATGTGGTACTGCAGCTTTTGGATAAGTAAAGGACAGAAAATAATTCACGACGATTGGCTTAAACCTTGTCCTAACGCAGACTTTTCCCTTGTGGTAACGGAGAATTTGCCACAGGCAAAATTTGGTGTATCTTTTCAGAGAAGTCTAGCAATAGCGTCTTGGGTAAGAACATTATAAAAGAAAGCGGAATTTGTGCTAAGATTCAATTGATTAAATATCATCCAACATTGTTTTTATTCCCTAATCCGTAAATAGCATTGAACAGTGACATGAGACAAAGTTTAAATATACACCAGTAACTTCGTGCGTTAGTCAGTTCAACGTCCTCGAACAGTCAATAGAAAAAGTTTCATTTCTAAGTATTTGAAACAAATATTTGTTTCTCATTGTTACAAAGATCATTGTAAATAACAGAATTATGAGTAGTATTGTTTTAATTTTGCTATTTACGAGTATATTAAGTCTACAGATCACCATTTAAGGAAAATAATTTTATTAAAACGAATTGATATAATAATTAAAGTGTTATATATTTCTTACTTTTTAGTACATATTTCTACATATTATAACATACATATTCCTAATTTCTTCTTCTTCGACGGTTTCTACCCCTAAGAGTTTGCCGTTTTCGATTTCCATATTTTTCGGTCATTCCATTGACATTCTTCTAGTCCTTTCTCATCCATTACTTTCTGTACATACGCCTTCCAGGTCAAAACAGGTCTGCCTCTTCTACGCCTTCTTTCAGGTATCCAGTTTAAAATTTGATTTGGCCATCTCTTATTTTGCATCCTCTGGACATGTCCGTACCATTGAAGAGCTTTATTTTCTAGTCTTCTGGTTATGGTTGTTTTAACCCCAGCTCTTTCCCATACCACTTCGTTTCTTATCTTGTCCAGCCTTGTTATTTGCAAAGATCTTCTCATAAAGTCGAGCTCTACTGACCGTTTTTTGACTCTACGGCTTTTTGTTAAAGGCCACATTTCTGCTCCATGTAGTATAATATTTTCCACTACATTGTGGAATATTCGTCTCTTTCTGTCTTGTCATAACACATTATTCCATATAAGGCCATGTAAAGTTTTGATTGTATTTCTGCCCATTGCGAGTCTAGTGGTAATATCTTCATCAACTTTCCCATCGTCGGTAATTATAGTCCCCAGATATTTAAATTTTGAACAGTTAGTTATTTCGTCATCAGCAATTTTTATATTAGAGGTATCTCCTCTAATGCATAAATATTCGGTCTTTTTAACATTAATTTTAAGTACCCACTTTTCGTATTCTTCTTTTAATTTCCTAAGCATAAACTCCATATCTTCCCGATATGATGCCATAGTGACTTGATCATCTGCATTCCTAATTTTTAGTACATAATTATCCGGGCGCTACTCACGAAACATTTCTTACACACTTCGAATTACTACAGGTATACGCGTGTATCGGAAAATTCGCCACTGCTGATGATCACTTCTAATATTCATTTCGCATTTTGATAACTTCTTTTTTAGGTCTTCTTTACCAGTACACTACACGCTGCATGTGTATTAGGTCTACAAAAAATGGTAGTATGGTACTGTAGATCGACGTCGATATTTTGATGATAATATGGTTTTTAGGAGTCCCTGATTCTACAAATGTGGGTTTTTTTTCAAAACGTCTGCCCGTCCATTGTAAAACTTTGTTTCACGATCGGTGGAATTTTTTTTGTGTAACCTTGTTTCGGAATATATCCTACACCTTTTATATTAAAGACAGAGATTTCTTTGTTAATGCAATCTATTTCTCAACATTAGATCATTAAATTAGTGGTGCTACAAAATGGCCTAGAGTTTCCCGTACAATTTCCAACGGTAAAGTAAATTAAAATAAATATTGCAAATTGTATCTCAAATTGTACTTCAGCTACCGTGTGCAAAACTCTCATCAAATAGGTTAAATGCGAACACACCATTTCTATTATTATCTGGTATCTTATAAAACTCACTTTGATGTAAAAATGATCTTGTTGTATACATGACCAATAATGTGCTTGTTAATACTTAATGTATTTATTGTAATGATTTTCAACAACATTCAGTGCCTTAAGCCGGGTTTAGACGACAATTCCGACAAAACGTAACGACCTCTGGCTAACACGTTCCATCTTGCATGCAACGTTTTGTCGATGGCGACAAAGCGTTACGTTTTATAACATCGATTTCGTTTCGTTTTAATTACGTTTTATGACGTAACGATTTCGTTTTCGTCCCATCGATCAAACGTTACACGCAAGAAGGAACGTGTAAACGAGAGGTCGTTACGTTTGGTCGGAATTGGATCCAGGTTGCAGGTTAGTGCGAATTTCAATCAATTTCTCTAGATCGTAGCGACAACTCCGTGCATGTAAACGGTGACTCCATCTTATCGCTGTAATCTAACCTCACTTTTGTTGTACGGCTACTAAGAGTAGTGTGGTATACTTTTTAATTTTATTTAATTAATTTTACAATGGTTTTCTATTGTATAGTGGTGTTTCTTGAGAAGTGTTTTTGTAGTGACATCAACCAAAATGTCAGATATGCTTTAAACCTCTCATGAGTTTTTGTCAGAATATATTGAAATATACAGAAGCTTCCCATGCTTGTGGAAAGTAAAAAGCAAAGACTATTCAGAGAAACAAAAAAGATCTAGCTTATGTCGAATTGGTTGCTAAATACAAAGAAACTGATCCGTCTGCAGACAGGGATACAGCTGTGAAGAAAATAAACTCATTCAGAACAGTGTTCAAGAAGGATATGACTAAAGTTAACAAATCCTTCGTACGTACTCTCTTCGTACGTTTCGTCATTCATCCTCGAATAGATCCTCCAGTCAGAAGGTTCACTCCGTAATTCTTTTAACAATTCCACGCTGAGAAAACTTTTTGAGTAGCCAACTTCGACACCACTTTTTTTAGATTTTCTTTTCTTTTTTACTCTTGTTGCAAGGCAAAAAACATAAAAAGACCACAAAAGGATCTCCTCCATTACGTAATACAACACACAAAACACATAAAATTAGACTACTGATGTTGGAGTACAAAGACTGAAAGTATGAAAGGCACTCCCGATTTTCGACAAAACCGTGCATCTTGTCCTTGCAAGCAAATCATTACATTTTATTGTATCGTCTAAACAGGCTTTAGCAATGATGATTGATGGTTTCTTTAACTTAAAACTCGTTTATCCTCGCACTAATTAAGGAACGAACTTCTCAAAATTAAGTTACTTAAAAGACAATATTATAGAGTACTGTTTTTACACATCTTCTCAATTAGCACAACGGTTGAGTTTCTTTCCTTAATACATGCATTGAAGAAATAGGGTTCCATAGAAAACACGCTTCAATTTTCCAGATCGCTTAATTGAGATGTTTTCAGAATGTTTCATGGAAGGTACTTCTTTTAGTATGCAAATTTTAGAGAAAATATTAAAATATGCTTTTGAAGAACATTTGTTAGACCATTTCTGAAAAAGCGTCATTTTTTAGTTTTTTCGCACTCGAAAATTTCGATAAAATTCATAGGAGAGTTTATAGCATTTGTGTAAAAATATGCATTAAAATAGTATGAAATACGATTGAGTAATATGTTTCCCTTCAGTTCCTTTAAAAACTAAAATACGTGATACGAGTATGTGTCAGCCACCTATTTTTTCAAAACTTTGTTATAAAAACTAATAGTGATACAGAATGGCATTGGCTGTTATGCACCTGTTGGTTTTCTAATCTCTTTAGTCTATGTTAGCTTTCCAGTATTGCCCCAATTTCTTGCCAGCTGCTACCTAACGCCACCAAAACGAAATTTTGTCATATTTTCTCAGTTTTTTGGTCCCCTTGGAGTGTAATGGAAATGTCTTTAAGAATATTACAGAAGAAGAAGTCTTACATGCAAATTTTCATTGAAAAGCTTGGAGCCTTTCTTGAGAAAATGTCATTTGAACATTTCTGTAAAAGCGCAATTTTGAACTAATTTTCCCGGAGAACTTTTGAGTTATCGAAAAATTTCATCAGAAATAATTTGAAGCACTTGTGATCGAAAATGCAAATATGTGATGTAAATGACCGTAATATAAATATTAACGACATTATCACAGTGGCGTAGCTTCAGCTGGTGTCACCTGGGGCAACGCTAATGGTGTCACCCACTATAAATTAAGTGTAAAATATCTGTTGCTGCATAGGTTCTACATTATTTTATTAAATTTTATATTTAATAAAATAATGCACAATCTTTGTTAATATTTTATACAAATAACGTTCAAAATAATGTGCAATGTATGTATTAAATTTATTGCGTTTTAGTTTTCATTATTTCTTTGATTTCTTCCTTAGTATTTATGATTTAAATGTATACTTATTAAATTAATATAAATAATTTTGAATTACGCCATAAAAATATGATAATTCCAACAATAAAATTTTCAAACTTCTAAAACTAAGAAAACTAACTATTAATATATAAAATACTTTACTCGTAGTTGGAAATATATATTAATTACATAATTCCAACTAAAATATTTTAATTGGTGTCACCTCTAAAATGGTGTCACCCGGGCCGCACCGCCCCCCTGCCCCCCGTAGCCACGTCACTGCTATTAGGGGGTCGAAAAATTGATATGATGGAAAAATGTGTTTTAGGTGCCAATAGGTAAGACCTAGGAAGAGGTTGACGCAATTCCGAAAAGCTAGCCTAAAGAGATTAGAAAATTAACAGGTGGGAGCAAGTTGGTCATTTTGTATCACCACTACTTTCATTCCTCCTGAAAGAAATTCTGTATATTTTATTTTCTATGAAAATGAAATTTATGGAATGCCCTTTCCACATGGGAACTTGTACCTAATGATTGTTTTTATGTCAATTTTGTGAAAGATATTATTCAGTCTAACTGTGACTACGGCTACCCAACAAGAACGTGTGTCGCTTTTTCCCTCACACGACATTCGTGCTGGGTTGACGCTCATGAACAAAGTCTGCGTCAACAGACACAAGCCGTGCGTGCCTCATGCAATCTGAGAAATATCGAATGTTCCATTCACAATACACCTTCGCAACCAGCCTGAACAGTACTCATGAGCAAAGCAAATGACAAATAATACAGATTTTTGTTCTAGAGATGAGGCACTTTCATATCTGTATTCGATTTTCGTACATGGAAATGCTTACTTCTTCTTCATCTTCTTCCGCATTTCCCCTTCAGGAGTTTGCCGTTTTCGACCTCCACAGATCTCGGTTTTCCCAATCACCAGGTCTTAAACTTCTGTCCTCCATGGCTTATTTGATGTATTTTTCCCATTCCAGAGTTGGCCTTCCTCTCTTCCTTCTTCTTGATGGTTGCCATTCCAAAATTTTCTTTGGCCATCTTCCTTCTGTGCAGCCATTGGAGTGCATTGTTTTCTAATCTTTAGTAATTGAGCAAATTACCTCCATCTGCTTCCATACATCCTCATTTCGGACTATCATACCGTGTTAAATGTAAACATCTCCTCATATAGTCCGTTTCCACCGTTCGTATTTTGTCTCTGATTTTTTTTGTTTGTGGCCACATTTCTCCTCCTCATAGAACTATATTTTCTACCATGGTATGGAATATTCTTTTCTTTATTTCTTGCCGGATATTGCTGTTCCATATCACACTGTGAAGAGCTTTTGTTGCTTTCTTCCCCATTATTATTCTGGAGTTAATATCCTTATCATATGTGCCAGGGTTTCTATTATTGAGCCAAGGTATTTAAAGTTGTTACAGGATTTAATTTTATCACCATCTATTGTTATGTCCATTAAAGTTCTTTCAATACATATGCATTCGGTTTTTTTAAAATTTATATTTAAACCCCATCTGTTATATTCTTATTTAAGTTTCCTTAGCATATATTCATTGTCCTCTTCATCTTGAGTAATTAATATTTGGTCATCTGCATATGTGATCCCCTAAAAATGCTTACTTTACTTCTTATTTTCATGGAAGAATCTACGCACTACGGAATACTCGATCGTATTGTACAGCTACATGTTTTCTCATCTCTGGATTAATCGAATCGTTTCTATACTTTTGACCTTGATTGCAAATTAATTCAAATTAAACTAGAGGTGTTTCAACTGTACATACTTTCTCGCATTATTGGAAATAGTTGCGTAATATAGAAATATTGTAAATTCTGCAATACAATATGGTAGTCTTAGGCAAGATTTTCACCAAATTTGATATTCCATGCTCGATCTGGCTGATGTCACGGCCCCCTGCATTTCAAACAGATATTTTAATTTTGGGGGTACTTGACATGAAACCGTCGAAAATTCGACATTCGAAAATTTTAAAAAAAGGTAGCAATTTTTTAAATTAAATTTTGTTGTCAGATAGCGTAAAGAATGCTTAAGGGGACAGTGCTGGTCTCAATATCATTGAAATACCTGAGTTTTCGAAAACTGGCAAAGATTTTTTTTTTACGGCGTCTTACTACAACTAGAATATTGACGATGGAGATTATTTTCTTAACGAAATCAGTTATTCAAGGACAGATTTTGAAATAAGGTCATGTACAATGTTTGAAAAAAATATATAGTTTTTGTGTAATTTTGTGCGAAATTTTAATTTTTTTAAACTATTTTTTCTAAAAAACGGCACCAATTTTTTAAAACTAAATTTTGACATGGGATAGCGTAAAGGACGCTTAAGAGAATGGTTCATGTCTCATTATCGTTGAAATTCCTGATTTTGCGAAAATTGCAAAATAATTCAAAATATTCTAGGCGACTTCCCACAACTATAACGATGAAGAAATTTTTTTCTTAATGAAATATGTTTATAAAAAAGAGATCTTCAAATAAGATTAGGTTAACTTTGAATATTTTGTGCGTAATTTGGCATCAAACACAGGCAATTTTTAAATTTTAAACAATTATTTTCTCAGAAACGGCCCCGAATTTTTCTTTAATTTTTTTCACGTATTTACCAAAAAACAGTAAAGAAAGTGGTGCTAATTCTATTTTCGGCACTCTCTCTCTGTATTTGGAAAATTGAGGAAAAAGTCAAAATGGTAAATTCAAAATTCCCATGCTTCCTTTGAAGCGGTATCAGTCTTTGAATGTAATTTGAGAGGTGCATGGAGGCAGTCATTTGAATTTTGAAAAGAAAGATTACGTTTGATATTATTTAAACATTTAAATTGCGTAATTTTGTTGAGTTAAATGTGAAAACGAATGTATAATTTTGCTTTGCGTGATAATGTACGGGAATGGCGAGTAATTCGTGTAAAAATGAATAGTTTTGATGAATATAACAATATTATATTTAATTATTATATTTTTCTCTCGATTTGTATTTTGTTGCTGACGGTATCAAGAATGCTCATTTGCAAAATGTGTACGCCAAACGAATGATGTTGCCATTGTTGCTTTGACAGCGTCAAAGCGTTAGTGACGTCCGCCGCTGGTTTGCGTTATTATAAACTAATAATTTATTTACGGCTAAAATTCGCATGAGGTATCATTGGTACATTTGTGTAGAACGTGAATACATTGAATTCAACGGCAGAAAGCTCTTTTCTTTTAAACGTTTGAATTAAAATATAGTTGTATTTTTTACGCTTGGTTGTCTAAGAATTTTTTAAATAATATTTGAAGTGTAAGGCAGAAATTGTCACATAACCAATAACAATATTACACAATCACTAACAATATTGCGAGAAAGTTTGTGCTGTTGTAGCATTACTTGAATTTAAAAAAATCATATCATTGTTGCAATAGTCCTCTGAGTAGTATTCAGTGTTACTAAAAATGTGAAGATAATGTTCTTCTCATTATCATCAGCCCACTTAAGTAACTTCCTGGTATACGTAATAGGTCCCTCAGAGGATGGAAGGCTAGCTTTCATTGATAATATTTTTGTTGTCCCTCCCCCCACTTTACATAAGAAGTTATAAAGCTAAGAAATGCCATTCAGCACTTCCATTGAAGTCATCTTTTTGGAAGCATAAATTCACTTTTTCGTAATTTTAGGATCTGACCCCATCCGAAAAATGTCTCTTAACGCTGTCATAATCTTACTTGATAAGTTTACACTGGAAAGGGTGAATTCAATTCGTCTGATGTTTCTGGCATCCAGAAAAAGAAATTATCTTTCGATGTCTGTCTTCTTTGTTTTCTCTGAAGTATAGTACAAAAGAATGCGGGGTCGGTAAGATATTAGTTCACACCAGTCTCTGTATTACATCTTCAAGTTTGAAAGAATATTTTTTTAAAAAAATCACTCTAGACAATGAAAATTCCTGACGTCAAATTTTATTTTTGTCTCGTGAAGAGAGCAGAAGATGGCAACCGACGGGTGAAGACATGGAGCTATGAATATAAGGAGGTGACATTACCAACCTCTGCAATGTTCCGCAAGTGAAATCAATCCGCCGTATTGGTGTGCCCAAAACACATCTGTCAAACACGATAATAATTGAGTAGCAATAATTGAGTATTCCATTTTTCAATGGAATTTCTTGATCTTTGGAATATTGAAGAGTATTATAACTAAAATGGAGAAACTTCATTACAAATTGTGGGGTCACTGTTAAGTATTTTCAGTGCGCGAAAAACAAAATTTCAGTCATAAAACGTCAAGAATACTGCATTACTAAATGTGGTCCTTCCGCCTTTGAGATTTCTCACAAGAAGTATGCAAATAAATGAAATCGTAACTTTGCTAACATTCTGAAGGAGTATGTGATGCACAAATTATTACAAAATATTTGTAGAATTAGTATTGTCACAATATTCGAAATTTGGTTACCATACCAACCATATGATTAAAAAACACATTGTCTCTCTGTACTGTTATATTTTATTTCGCCATTTCCTTACATAAACATTAAGTACCCTCAACTGACGTCAAAAGAGCATAGTCCTAAAGTTTGGAATTTGTAGATGGGCAAGTAATACAGTTGATGTCAACATTGTGTAAACTTTCCGGATTTCTTTGTAAAAGATGTCAAAAACAATATTCGTTATCCTGCACAATTTACTTCTTTTAGGTGCGGTAGAAAAGCTGCTAAAATTTTGGAACAAACGTACGTATCGTAAAGAAGTTCCATCAAAATCCTCTTTTTGAAAATGAACCGAGTAGAACGTGCTGGATGTACTAGACTGCCCGATGTCTTTTCGCACAACTCCAAAGCACGGTGTTCTCCTCTGGTATGAAGAGAAAAATCACAAAAAATAACTATCACCTTCAAATTGTACTGTTCTCTAAACCATATAAAGTAACTACTTACATGAGAAAAGTGTCCATGTCTTCCCCGAACAATTTCTATAGAAGCAAGCAACCCAAGTAACCATGACGAACTGTTACGAAAGCTTGTTCGAGGCTTTTAAATATTAAAAACTATGTCAAATAACACTTCTCTACACAAGGACCCCTACAAGCGTTTTGGGCACAGCAATATGGCGGATCGTTGCTTGAGGTGGCTTCACGTTTTCGACGTCATGCCATCTCCCTGTATTCCCAGCTCTATGGGTGAAGATAGAAGAAACAGACGAAATAACTCGGCCTTTTTTTTATCAGGTGATACTCTTGTTACTTCAGGTCAGGCCACTTTCTTGAAAAAAATACTTCATGTGAGTCATGAGTCACGAGAAGAAATTTTTAAAAACTGTTTTTCCAATAAATATAACTTTTTTTGAAGACTTCGTAAACTTTGTTTGTCCCAGGTGATGCAAAAGAATGGCAAACAGGGATAGAACTTCATATGGTCTTCCTTGATTTAGAAAAGGCGTATGATAGTGTGCCAGTCATAAAGTTATGGGAAGTTACGAATGAAAGTAATGTAAATAAAACGTTTAATAAGGTGAAGGAATTGTACATAGATCAAAAAGGAAAAGTGAAAGTTAGAAAACAGATGACCAAAGCATTTCCTAGATCAAAAGGACTATGGCAAGGATGGTTGTCTGTCACCTACCCTCTTCAAAATATATGTTAATGCGGTGTTACAGGTATGGAAAAGAAAATGTGCTGGGATGGGAATACCACTTGGTGATAATATAACACTTTATACCCTACAATTCGCTGATGATCAGGTGCTGATGGCGCAAGACCAGGAAGATATTGAATATATGTCTAGGAAGATAAAACAAGATTATGAGAAATGGGGACTAAGCCTCAACCTAGAGAAAACAGTGTACTGGACACTAGCAGTACACATGATGTATTGACTATGGAAACTGGAGAAATAACAAGAACAACAGAGTACATAAAGTACTTGGGAACAACAATAGGGAAACAAGGTTTTTATGAAAATGAATGTGAAACCCGAATCATTAAAGGAAGAAAAATTTTAGGAGCCCTAATCCTGTGATCTGGGATCCAAATATAAGCAGAAAAACGAAATTTAGAATATATAAAAGTATGATTGAAAGTGTTGCATTATACGGAGCAGAAATATGGCAAACTTCCAGAACAACAGAAAAGAAAATCGAGAGCCCTGGAAATGGATATTCCCAGACGAGCTGCAGCAATATCTAGAAGGGAAAAAGTAGAAATGAACGCGTTAAGGAAATAATGAATTTGCATCACGATATTATAGAGGAAATTGAAAAGAAACAACTCACTTGGTTTGAACATGTACAGCAAATGGACGAGAAAAGACTCCCCAAAAGAACATTAGAATGGCAACCAAGTGAAAGGAGAAAACGAGGAAGACCAAGACCAGGGTGGAATCACGAGATCAGAAAGACAATCGAGAAGTGGAAATTACCTCCTGATGCCTGAAAGAAGAGAGAAGACTGGAGAAGAAGATAAGGCGCCGGAAGACCGAAGTAGCGGTTAGAAACCGGCAAGAAGATGAAAGTACAAACATCTTTCTATGTTTAATTTAGATCTAATTGTATTTTTCTGAAGGAAACGGTATTTGTGAAAATGTTTAAACATTATCTCGCGCACGATTCTTCGGAAAAATAATTAGTAATATTTCTGAAACGAATGGGATTAGAAAAAAAGAAAAAAATACCTGTCACCTATTTTCAGTCCTAGACCTCATAAAAAAGTGATGTAATGTTTCTGAATGTACGATTTCAGATGGAATGTCTCGCATTTCCTTTTCCAATTTTCAGCCTCTTTCTCACTGTATGCATTGTCTCATCGTATCTACTCTCATCTACAGTCACATTGTTTTTTAAATCATTATTTATTAAATTAATCTTTTCGAACAATCACTTTCACCTTATATTAAATAATAGGTATTTTTCTGAAAACTTTTCTGTTTAAAATTTTCAATGATTTATTTTCGGAGAGTGACAACTTAACGAGGTCCTAAATAGTTAGGTTCAATCTCTTTTATATTTAGTATTTAGCTAACACACACACATAATGAACACACGTGAACTTCACAAATATTTTCGTTTCATTTGAATAACATCTTTCTTTATCGTCAATGAATTATTCAGGTCTTAAAAGCAGTTGATAAAGTTAAGAACCTAAAGCAGCCTTTCATGATTACTGACGACGGTATGTGATGGTGTGTACGTGACGATGAAGGGGCTCAGGGGCTCAAAACTTTGATGATTACTGACGACGGTATGTGGTTTGTACGTGACGATGAAGGGGCTCAGGGGTTCAAAACTTTCATGATTACTGACGACAGTATGTGATGGTGTGTACGTGATGATGAAGTGGCTCAAGGGCTCAAACCTTTCATGATTACTGACGACAGTATGTGATGGTGTGTACGTGATGATGAAGTGGCTCAAGGGCTGAAAACTTTCATGATTACTGACGACAGTATGTGATGGTGTGTACGTGATGATGAAGTGGCTCAGGGGCTCAAACCTTTCGTGATTACTGACGACGGTATGTGATGGTGTGTACGTGAGGATGAAGGGGCTCAAGACGTAATGACTAGCGCCCACCCACGTCTTCCTCCTCTGAGGCCCGGATTCTTCATCGTCATTCTCATCGTCTTCATCTTCTCATGAACACCATCATCTACTCATTAGATAGTCATTAATAGGTCTCAATGACACTAAATGCCAAGATATAAACAATGAATAAAAAGTGACATACTCAGACAGGCGCGTAGGCGAGGAAAGCTTACGGCTTCGTGGCGTCTTTCCAGGACAGATATCTCAATGCCTCCCAATGGATGTATAATGGAAGAGGAGATCATGAAGAAGGGTGAGTGATTACGGATGGAATGACGTTCAGATGTGATAGTACGTGCTCCTTCGGCTCCGAGGCGTGACTCCGGATCTGGCTCCTCATTCTTGCTCGATGATTCAAGTTCACGGGTTTCTGAATCGGTGGATGAAAGGCAAAATATTTTAAAGGAAAACTTTGTGAAAATTGAATTTGGCTGATTGGGAAAGACCATCTATGATTTCCAGCTGATGATGATGAGATGTGATGTATGTAGGGAGAGGTTGCTAGGAACCATGTGACGGTAGCTCACGACCACTTTTGATTCTGAATTGTAAAAACAAACCCTCTTGAGAGAACAATAAAGTTAAAAAACATGAGTGTGCTAAGTAAATTTAGTTAATGACCAAGTGATGAAAAATTTCAAATGGATTCCTTGATTCCAAATTGATTGATTCCTTTGGAATTTTTCATGAGTTTTATTAGTATTTTCCCGACAATTCCAATCCTTTTTTCGTGAACAAGGAAAGATGATTTGACTACAACTTAAACGTATCAAGTAAATAACGTTTAGTACTGACTATTCCACTCGTAAAATTAAAACCAATATTGTTTAACAATATATAGAAAAAGCTCTAATCAGGGCGGCGTATTTCAAAACGTTTATCGCTTTTTCTTAACGTTATCCGATTTTTCTTACCGCTTCCCCCTACTGGCCAATCATAAACTGCGACTCATCTATCTTAGGAGGCGGTATGCATCGATCTCTATGTCGATGTCCAATAAACCGCATTTGTACTGTAACATAACCTCATTGATTTTAACATAGCTTTCAGTTATTTGCAATATTTGGTTCATTTGGAACTGTGTTGGGGCGTAATTTCATTCGTGGAATAGTCCACTCGCGCTTTGGAAATTCTCTGATAAATCCCCTCGTCTCTTCGCGAGTCGGGGGATTTATCACCAATTTCCAAAGCACTCATGGTATTACCTAATCATTTACTCATTGACTACAACTGCTTAAAAAATTCTTATTTGGCGTATATTGGAACTCTGTTGGAAGTAATTTCATTCGTGGAATAGTCCTATTAAAACCACTGGTGCTTTGGAAAATCTCTGATAAATCCCCTAGTCGCTTCGCGAGTCGGGGATTTATCGACAAGTTCCAAAGCACTGTCGGTCCTCCCTATGAAAAGAGAAGTCGTTGGAGGTGAAGTGAAGTGAAGCGTGTGGCCGCGCCGCGGGGCTTTCCCCTCGCTGGCGCCGTTCCGCTCCCAGAGGCGCGGGCGGCCGCGCAGCCCCGCCCCGCCCCGACCATCCCCTCCCGCCCCGCCCCGCCCCGCCCCATCCCGCCCGCCCGTCCGCAGGCCAGCCGGCCCGCCGGCCCCGCGTCGCCTCCCCGCGCCTGCCGGAGCTCTGGACGCGATGTCTAGGTACTCCGGCGTCCATGGCAAGCATGGAATCTGCGCCCCTGACAATGTATTTCAAGTTAGGGTTGTTGTTATTTGTTTTAGGGGGTATACTCTAAATAGCGCCCCTTGCGAGTGGCGCCCACGGCACGTGCCATGTGTGCCATACCATGGATACGCCTCTGGATGCGACTGGCAGGCGCCGAGGCTTGCAGCAGCACCAGTGCATCCAGGGGGGGGGCATAGCCCCCAAAAAGTCTAGAGTTATCGTTTACTTTGCTTTATTTTGAAAAAAAAATTATGTTCGAACTATGTAATTATTTAAACAATAATATTGTAGTATCATATATGCGCTACAAAAACAATATACTATATAATAACAAATGCTTATTATTTAACAAAAATCTACGATCCCCGCAATGATCGGCTGAATGTGTGCAGCAGCCACACGAACGCTCTTGCGCAGCGTTCATTCAAGAGGCCGCCCAGCAACTACATGATTGGACCTTACACTTTTTTACTTACACACGCACAATAAAAGTGAATGCAACGACATCTACCCGACATCGATTCCACAAAAAGTAGTGCAAGAATAGATACGAGCGGCCGGCTGCTCTGGTCGGTACTTTTCCGTGGTTTCTTCGATCAACGCCACGAATGCCGGAGCAGTACCCTAACAAAAGGGCCACAGACCGCGCGCGATCTTTCTTCCCTCTCCCTTGTCCTATCCTCTCCTCTCACACACACACACTTACACTAGCATGCGCCACACTGCCACATATTCCAGGAGACCAGTCGGGAGCTCAGAGTGGTGCCGGCTGGGGCGGTGCCATCTGGTGGGAGACACCTGGTCGGCGAAAACCTCGCTAGTCGACGGTAGGTAGGTCGGCGCCGGATCTCGCCACCCGGCGGGGAAGACCACCGCCACATCCAGATGAAAAAGCATGCACTACACTTACGGGAATAATGACCTCAGTAGTTGACGCGTCTGGGGACACTAACAATCAATCAACAAAAAGTTGTATGTGAACACATACGACATTTTTACAGGCTCCTCTTCAGGTTTGTCGCAGTGTACTATCAAAATTTAGTTATTATTAATACAACAAATATGCGAAAAATAATTACTTGAAATAATATGTTAGTAGATGCACCACGACCATTATTTTTCACCTGTCGCTAAGAGCATATTGATTCCTTATATATTCCTCCAGAAGCCAGAAGCGGTGCAGCAGGACAGGTACCTATATTTGCTAGAGACCAGTTAAATGCGTAAGATATATTTTAATCTAGTAGCAATGTACTGTAAAATTTAATGAAATAAAATTATATGTTTTTAAATTTGAACCAATTACATTAACAATTAAAATCTAAAACACCGCCCTTTATATAAAATTGGTATTTTTCCTTCGTATATCCAAGATCGATAAACTCCGACATCATTTGACCGATCTCCATGAAAGTTGGCATATCTTAAGTGTTTGTTTTGGAGTTGGTATATCTTAAGTGTTTGTTTTTTTTTCATGGAGAAGGTTTTTATGGTGTTCGCTTTCTTGTGTCTCTCCATTAGATGGCGCTTCAATTAAATGCATTTCCCAATCCACCTGAGCTTTATAGTTGTTGGGCGTTGAGCAGGACAAGACGAGCTGGCGGTGCGGGATATACACAACGCAAACATAAACATAAGCATGGCATTAACATAAACATAAGCATGGAATTAACATAAACATTAGGACCACGTCCATAAGCGGACTCATTCACAATGCCTTCGCATAAACATAACACGTTAACTTAATAGCTTCAAGCTTCTTTGCTTATGCTTATGTAAGAAAGAAATGAACCAATCACAGTACGTTAACTCAAAATCGAGTATCGAAGTCGATAGATCGAACAAAAGACTGGTTTTCCATTTTGCGTGGTTGCTTTTCGGCGGTTTTCTGCGTTGTTTTGTAGGGCATGATCTTTTTGTAATATTTAATTCGATTCTCGCATCCACCCAATAGTAACTAGAATGACCTACAGACAATAGAAAATCTTATTTTGCTTACGCTAATGTTGGACATTGTGAATACTTCAGTCTCTCACAGTGGGTGGTCAAATTATTATGCTCAGGATCAAAATTTCATATTTTTTGTAATTTCGCTAATTGAATTAATACTTTAACTATTGATTGTTATTTAGCAAATATAAGCATTTATTAATATTTTTGACGTTCGTCACTCGATCAACAAGGCTCATAACTCTTCCGTAACAATTTTTACATAGTGCGTTCACGTGACGCATGAATGCTGATTGAAGTTATTTTGAAATTTTTGTTCTCTTTGGTATTGTTATTCAGGTAAGCCCAATATTTCATTCAATCATACCAAAGAGAATGGAATTTTGACATTTACTGCACGATTTAATGTATTATTTGATCTTTTAATGTCAAGAACATGATCTAAATCAATATGAACCTAAAAAAATTGTGTCAATGGTCATGGGTGAAAGTTTGATCTCACACCACGAAAAAAGGACGAATTGCTATTGGGATTCGTCATTGTAAGTATATTTAAAGAGAGATTGCTAATTATGAAGGAGTTTTGCAGTCAACAGTTCGAAATATCAAAATAAAGCTCCAGGTGGATGTCCATTTAGGAAGCAAACCAGTAGGAAATTGTGGCATAAAAAATTCACTTCACAGACATCTTACCGGGAAATACATCGCATTGCAAAAGAAAACAGTTGGAAACCACAAAAATGTGTAAACATGATTCGCAAATACACTGGTGTACGTCTATCTGAGCGACCTCCCAGAAGAAAGTTTGTAGATATGTGTCTCAAGTGCCGACGACCTGTGATAAATCCCCAACTTACACCCGCAATTATGAAAAGAGGTTAAATTTTGCTGAAAAGTAATGGAATTGGACCCATGAAGCCTGGAACAAGGTTTATAATGTGTTTAAAAAATTAAAACAGCCAGCGAGGACAAAAAGTTTTAAAACAATTATTGTGCAGATTTGCTTCTCAGATCAGTCGTCAATCCAGATGTTGCAAGACAAGATACAGATCATTCGACGCAGGCGTACAATAAGAACTGCATTGTGGAACGAGTAAAACATCCACTTTCTGTTCTTTTATGGTGAATCATTAGCTGCCACGGCAAAGGAAGGCTCTACTTTGTGCAAAGAATGCGTCAGGGCCAATACATGATGGTGCTACAGGAAAAATCTCTTTCCTTAGGTGAAACAAATGTTCCCGAACAACTTTGTGTTCACGCATGGTTCGGCTTCTTGCCACAAAGCACTCAAATAACGATTTTCTCTAGAAAGACAACATAAAAAATCCTACGCTGGCCTGGGAACTCATCGGATACGAATCCGACAGAGAATGTGTGGGAGGAATTAAAAAAATATGGAAGGTTAATATATTCATCGTGAAAATTATCCTTCATTGAGAGAAAACGCCATAAAAATCATCATAAGCATGCCAGTACGCATCAAAGTTCTCCAGAAAGCCAAGGGAGGGTTTACAAATACTGAAGAATTTATTTCCAAAGTTGTAAATAACTTATTGAAGTATTAAATCATTTTTTTTATTATATTCCTTCCTTAAATACACTACGAATAAATAAAATAAACCATTAAACAGTTTTATGTAAAATCCATCAACATATTTACGAATAAACTTCAAAATTACCTCAAAAATCACTTGAGTATAATAATCACATTTGGCCACCCACTGTATGTTAAAGTTTATGTCTATGCGTTGTGCTTATGTTTACGTTCGCATTGTGTATAGGCCTCAATGGTGGGCGATTGCGGCACGAGAACCACCAGGTCGCAGCAGCGCTGACGGATAAGGAAGACGGCGGCGGGGCGCAATTCTGCTGGTATTATATATTTTACTGATTATAATTTCCAGGAGGCCACGGCTCCCTCCCACCCCTGTTCGCAGCAAAGGCCAAGCCCCAGCTGGTGCGCTTGCACCTGTCTTTTCTGCCGCGCGGCCCCTGACGCTAGAGCAGCTCTGGAGGGGGAGGCCGTGCATTGGAAACGGGGCCCTTGAAAATTTCGCTATTTGAAAATATAATAGTACATTATGAAACGATGATGTAATGATGGGTATTAATACATGAGTGTGATATTACGATACGAGCGAGGAACGAGCGAGTAGACGAGATAACTTCATACGAGTGTATTAATACCCATTACATCGAGTTTGATACGGTACTTTTTACTTTCCCGTATACGTACGTATATACGGAGTGATATACGTAGTGTAGGGAAAGTTATGTAATGCTGCGCGAAAAAACAGCGAATTTTCGATGGAAAAAAAATCATTGCCGAGCGCTGATAACGAAAAAGTGGATAAAACTAGTTGCTAAATTAAGAAAAAAATCCCCCAACACGTGGTGTAGCCAGAATACCTCTTTTGTGGGTCCTTGACACCGAAAAACAATTGAAAGGTAAACGTCCGTCTGTCTGTCCGTCCGTCCGTCCGTCCGTCTGTGAACACTACTAGCGCCTAAACCAGGGCCGCTCAAGCAGAGCAAATCGGCAGCGCGGAGCCGTGTTGTCAGCCGAGAGCGGGACACGGGAGCCGGAGCGTTGCGCGCCTTGCGATAACCACTGTCACAGTGTCCCGGTAACTCCAGTCGCGGAAACATGGAAGTCGACGCGAGCACTTCACAGACCAGAGCATCTACACCGACAATTTTCAATGCAGTATGGGAAGAAAAGTATCTTTTCGCCGACTACGGCTGCTATGCCAAATGTTTAGTTTACATAAAGGGTTCAATCACGTGAAGAAATTTAATTTGCAAAAACATTATTCATTTAATCATGCTGATGAAAATGACAAGTACGCTGAAGAAGAACAAAATAAGTTTTCAATGTTCGAAAAACAATGCCTCACTAGAAGTAAGTTTTAGATGTATTTTGATGTTCTTATGTTGTTTTGACAGTAAAATAACACAATACAAAAGAGTTTAATTTTATTGCATATCGATAATACAACGTGAGCGTTTTGGAAAAGAACTTCCCACAAAACCGTTTTCCAAAACTGCATCGTAATGCTGCTCGATTGTTAAGTACGTTTGGATCAACATACAACTGTGAGCAATTTTTTGCTGCTTTGAAAATTTGTAAATCCCGAATGAGAAGTACAATTACAGATCACAATCTGAAATGCATGTTACGGCTCAATAGCACCATGCCATCTCTTCCAAATATAGAAAGTACATTGCGAGAAAAAAAACACTTAAAAGGTGTAATTAGAGTATTTGATTTTGCGATCAACTTCATTTTTTAATTTTAATTTCCTTTACTTTTAGTATTTTTATTACTAGTTTATTTAATCACATTTTTTGTGCAACCTTTATAATACTTTTCATATTCAGCAGCATGATAAACTGTGTAAATTCACCGCTATTAAATTTCTTTATGTTATTGAGCACTTTTTTGCAACTAAATAATTGGCATTGCCGGCGCAATCTGCAAAAAGAAACTTTTCTTTCCATGCTGCATTGCAAATTGTCGTTTTTTTAATTTCAAATTACACTAATACGTATATATCTAGAAACTGTTCCAATTAATGTTACAAAAGTATCTTACTGTTTTTTTCTATCGTAATACCCTTTCCCAGAGCTGTGAGATTTTTTCATTCCGAACAACGGAAAATGCCCGCGTAATACCCGCAAAAATACCCAACGTAGAAATACGACGCGACCCACTGTGCCACATGCCGCCGATCGATATTTGATGACGTCATTTGCTCTTTCTGCGGCGAAAGAGAAAAGAGCAACGGGAGGCTCCTCCTCGGAGCAAATGGTTGAGCGGCCCTGGCCTAAACCATAGGTACGATTTCTTCCAAAATGGATATTCCCCGGTCGATCTGGTTTGAGTCGAATCTTTGAGATTTTGGAAAAGATAATTCAAAATTTGGGGGCATTTTACATGAAGCCCCCCGGACATTTTCGAAATTTTCTCAAAAACGGCTCCAATTTTTTTTTAAATTTCTTGTCAGAATAGAGTAAAATACACTTATTAAGGTGGCATAGGTCGGATTTTCACAGACAACTATAAATTTTTGAAAATTGTGAAAGTTTGAATTTTTTCGGCTTCTTCCTATAAGTACAAAATTGACGATAGAGAATTTTCCTTCTAATAAAATTTGTTTTCCAAAATTAGTTCTTTGTTTAAGGTCATGTACATTGTTTTGAAAATATTAGTAGTTTTCGCGCAATATTGCGTGCAATATCTGCAATTTTCAAAAATTACAAAAAAGATTTTCTCAAAAACGGCTCCGAATTTTTTCTTTTAACTTTTCGTACGGATAGTGCTAAGTGTACTCTATGAAACGACATAAACTCCATATCGCTGTATACTTTGTTTTTTTCAAAAATTGCAAAAATGTATTTTTTTACTTGTCTCCCACGTCATTAATATTTACATTAGCGGCGATTTGTTGACACTATATTACTGAGTACATGTGCTTTAAATAATGTCAAGTAAAGTTTCTCTAAAACACGATCGTTTTCTGTGAAAACTAGCTCAAATTTCCGCATTTTCAGAAACGCCATTTTCTCATAACGTCTAAAAAAATTCTTCAAACTTTTCGATTGGATAGTGCTAATTGTACTCTTTAATATGACGTAAAGTTTATTTTGAGTTATTTTTTTGTTTTTTCAAAAATTACAAAAATGTAATTTTTTTGAAAGATCTCTCACATCTTTAATATGCACATTACTAGCAATTGGTAAAAATTATTATATTTGTGAGTGTAAGTGCTTCAAATGACTTCAAATTCGGTTTTTTGAAAACTCAAAAATTATCTGTAAAAAAGAGTTTCAAATTTCACATTGCTAGTAGCGTCTAAATGCAATTTTCTTTAAAACTGCTGCAAATTTTTAAAAGAAAATTGCTATTTATGACGAGGTTTTTGTGTTCTTGAATATTCTAAAATTAATATTTCAATTCTACCATTAGGAAACCGAAAAATTAAGAAAATGTAAAAAAAAATGTACTTTGGGTGGCGTTAGATGGCAGCTAGTTTTCTCAATGAAATGTATTTATCAAAAATACATCTTCAAATAAGGTCATACTTAATTTTTTGAAATACGAGTAGTTTTTCTAAAATTTCGTGACAAACATTATAGCCCGCTGCAAATTTACTGCGCTTCAGGCAGCCGGATGCATCATAATTAGAATTTGCAATTTTGTTTATTTCTTTGTTCGTTTCTTACATTCGACCTTTGGTTATACATTTACACATTAATCTTTAAGAAATTATTTGTTTTGAAATATTTTAAATAAAAATTGCTAGCTTTTTAATGGTGTATCGACAATGCAGGGAATGCAACAATTGAATTCCGTTCCACTGTCGCGAATTTCTGTGAATTACTGCCATTGCTGTGACTTGACATATCTGTATGGGTTTCAAGCTTCTTTTCCAATACAAATTTACAAAACGTATGTATTATATTTTTATGCAGTTGTAGAATTCACATAGTTCTGATAACACTGTGATGGAAAACAGTGAGTTCTTCGCTTCTTGGTTGAATTGGACGTTTCAAATAATAGCTAAGATGTTAGTAGGGCAGAAAGTGCAATATTTCAATCCTACGTAGCTGTTTCCAACAACACGGGAATGTACGTGCTGTTGTAGCACTACTAATTTCATTTTGCGCTTAGTGATGATTTTTGTATTCTTTCATTCTTCTTCATTGATTAGTGAAGAAATGAACTTACTCCAGACACTACTTATGCCTTTTTTACCATGCAGAATCAAAGATTTAGAGTTGAAAGGTACCAAGTCTATCCTTCGACAGTCAATGAAGCGCACATGCGCATAAGGCAAGAGGTAAACAATTTTATTTTAATTTTATAGCGAAATGCAGCAATTTAATTTTATAGCGAAATGCAGTGATAAGTGTAAACAGAATGGTGACACTGCCTTTTTAGTATTTCACTGTATGCAGAATTTTCCTCTTCCCCCGTTCCTGCTCAGTACGTTTTTTATTTGAGGCAACTATGGGTGCAAGTGCAACTATTTTGCATTCATTATCTGCTGTCACTATCTGCAAGAACAGTTGCCAAATGTACAAGTATCATGGAGGAATTGCGAAAAGGGAGCAAACGAAGTTTATTTGTATCTTTTAGATTTTATCCCCAATTATTTTCCAGACGACATTAAAAGGCTACGACTTTATTCTGTCAGGTGTCCAGCACAAAACAGAAATAATTCATTCATAAGAACTTGGAGAAAATAACAGGATCATAGGACCTGCAGAAAATAACAGATTTTGTCAGATAATCCTCCGCTTCCCAAAGCAGGTCCTTTTTTCCTTACCTCTGAGAGATGCTTCGAATTCTTTACAAGACGTTTCAAGAAATATTGTATAAATTGGCCTAGTATTGAATAAATACTTTCTTGGGTGTATAATGTAGAATTTGTGAACATTCTTTCATATTTTCTTTCATTGTTAATTAAAAGTTTCAAGATTTTTATAAAAACTATTTTGTGAAAACGTTCATTAATGTTGAAAAGCACTAAGTCCAAAACATAAAAGCAACATTTAAAAATTGTATACACGTGCAACTGGATATCTTTTTAAAGAGAGAAAATTGGATCCAAACAGAGAAGTAATAGAAAAAAGAAAACGTGAAATTTCTTAAATGATAGGCTCAAAATCGTTTTTTCTACTTTGTACCTGTACTTCAATAATTTTAAAACTAGGACTTAGTGCCTTTCAGCAATCATCGATTCAATTGTATCTTCACAATTGTAGTTGTAGGAAGAGGCTGAAAATATTTTAATTTTTGCAAAATCAGGGATTTCAATGGACATGAAACCTGCATCATTCTCTTAAGCTTCCTTTATGCTATCTAAGGTTCCAATTTAATAAAAAAAATGTGCGGTTTTTAAGAAAAGAATGGTTTAAAGAAAATAAAAAATTGCCTATATTTGACACGAAATTTCGCAAAAAATACTCCTTTTTTTGAAAAATTGAACATAACCTTATTTGAAGATCTGTTTTTTATGAACACATTTCATTAAGAAAAAATGTATCTTTATAATTGTAGTTATAGGAAGACGCCGAAAAAAATTTTGAATTTTTTCAATTTTCGAAATATCAATTTTCAATCAACATGAGAACTGCGCCACTCTTAAATGACCTTCAGATTACCCAACAACAAAATTTAGTGAAAATTGTTGGCCCCATTTCTTTGAAAATTTTGAACATGTCTCAGGGGCTTTATGTAAAGTACCCCCCAAAATTAAAATATCGATTTCAAATTCAAGGGACCATGACATCAGCCAGATCGATCGGGGAATATCAATTTTGGGGGAAATTGGCTTAACGGTTTAGTCGCTAGCATTGTTCAAAGACGGACAGACGTTTTGCTTTCAATTGATTTTTCAGTATCAAGGACCCAAAAAACAGGGATTCTGGCTGCACAACGTGTTAAGGGATTTTTTTCTAAATTTAGCAACTGAATTTATCCACTCTTTCTTTATCAGGTCCCAGCAATGAATTTTTTCTGCAGAAAATCCGCCGTTTTTTCGCGCAGCATTACATAACTTTCCCTGTACTACGTATATTACTCCGTGTATACGTATGTATACGGGAAAGTGAAAATTAAGAGCAACCGAAATGGGTTTTTGTCGACGTTGTTGTGAGCTCACGATTCAGGACAGAATAAGGAATGAAGATGTGTTAGCAAGACTATACATAGGGACCACAATTTTAGACACTGTGGAGGCAAAGTGCCTACGATGTTATGAGTATGTGCATCGAATGGATGAGGGAAGGTGCCCCCCCCAAAAAAAAACAGAGAGAGAAAGATCGAATGGGCCCCTGGTGAAAGAAGAAGAAGAGGGAGACCGAGGACGCACTGGAAGGACGCAGAAAATAAAGCGATGGACGGAAGAAACCTCGAAGAAAACGACTGGAAAGATCGTAACAAATGGAAGCTAGGATGCGATAAGCGACTCTAAGTTGTAATAAATTCTCAAAAATAAATAAATATTTCAATTTTTGGGGTACATGAAATCCCTGAGATATTTTCAAAATTTTCAAAAAATATGGCTCCATCATTTTTGATTTAATTTTGTTGTTGGATAGTGTGAAGGACGTTTAAGAGAATGGTGCAGATCTCGTGTTCGATGAAGACTGAATTTTTGAAATTAATATTTCAAATTAAAATTAAAATTAAATTAAAATAATAATTCAAATTTTTTTCGCACTCTTTCTACAACTAAAATATTGACGATGTATATTTTTTCTTTTAATAAATTCTGTTCCATAAACATAGATTTCGAAATAAGGTCATGTACAGTTATTCGAAATTTTGAGTATTTTTCACGGAATTTTGCATGAGATATAGACACTTTTTAAGTTTGTTCAAACAATTTTTCCTCAATAATGGCTCCATAGTTTTTGATGAAATTTTGTTGTTGGATAGTATGAAGGATGTTTAAGAAAACGATACAGGTCTCAAGTTGGTTGAAAAAACGATTTTTTTGAAAATTGAAAATAATTCTAAATTTCAAAATACATTTTTGTTCATAATGAAATGTATTCATCAAAAACAGATCTTCAAATAAGGTCATATTGAATTTTTTGAAAACAGTATTTTTTGTGTAATTTGGCGACAAACATAGGCGCCCCCTCTAAATTTACTGCGCTTCGTGAACGTGAAAATGTATTGTGATGGTGTGCATTTAGATGCTACGTAAGTTAGAATTTGTACATTATTTCATATTTCATTTTATTATTATTATTTATTATATTTATATTATTTCATTTTAAATTGCATTCTTTAATTGTGTTAAAATGAAAATGAATAGATGATTTCGCTTTGCTTATTAAGATGTGGGAGTAAAAAGTAGGTAAAACCGAGTAACTACAACACAACGGCTCGACTCTATTCATATGGTATAGTAATGTAGAATATTTAGGAGTATTTAGGAGTATTTACACACATTTATCTTATAATTTCATGAATGTAAATATAACGTTAATAATAACAGCTTCCAAATCTCAGGCATTATTTTAAAAGATAAATGTTATACATGTTGATGAATTTAAATAATTTCGAATCTTAGTACGGTTGAGGGATTTTTTTATTTATTTTTTTTTTTTTTAATTTTGGGCCTCAAGAAAATGTGCGCAGATAATCTCTTTCCTATACGTCATATACAGTTTTTACTGTTTTTGACCAAATAAATAAATAAATACGGTTGAGTAGCATTGCCTAGCGTTCTTTGGTTCTTTTTTGTTTCGTCCTTGTTTTAAATTTCAGGAATATCAAGTTTATTTAAGTCTGCCAGAGCTGTCGCGAACGTTTCGATGGTTCGGAGAGGGTTCCGAATCCTGACTAGCTGATGTGTTATGGCACGACAATGGTAGTTTTTATTTATTTATTTATTTGGTCAAAAAACAGTAAAAACTGTGTATGACGTATGGGGGAAGAGATTATCTGCGCACGTTTTCTTGAGGCCCAGAATATATATATAAACGCGAGATTAGCAACATTTGAAAAACTAGACACTTTCGGTCCCGAAAAACAATTTCAACGGTAAATTAACTGGTGATTTGATTTTTATGCATTGCTAACAAAATAGTAACGAACATCAGTTCTACTCCTACCACTACAAGCAAAAGGAGTGCTCAACAAATCGTGCGCACAGTGAAGCTACATTTACGTCCAGAAGCAAAACAAGGGGCCATCTCAGCATTTGCTCAATGGATCAGGGAAACTGAACAAAAACCTGATCGAGATGGGGGTCATTCACCCGGAAGTTGAAGCACATTACTTGTTTCAGTCGTATTAAATCTTTTTTATAATGTATTCAATACAAATGTAAACTAATTCATTATATATCATTGTTTGTTAAATAAACATTATTTTTCTTTTTGACGATCAGTAGTCTCTAATTGTATAGAAACAGTTATGCAGCAGAAAAGATTTAACTTTTAACTTAAATTTGTGTACCGACTTTAATTGTTTAATTTTTAATGTCTAATGGTGTTAATTTCAATGGTGTAACCCCAGCTACAGCACGTGGGCGTCGGATACGCGACTTCCAATCGTGCATGATGCATCGTGATAAACGTCTTTTCTTTATGCAATCGTGTGACACGGCATGATTTACTTTCTCCCTACGGAGTAGAGAGAAAGTTATGTAATGCTGCGCGAAAAAAACGGCGAATTTTCGGCAGAAAAACTCTTATTACAGGGCCCTGGTAATGAAAAAGTGGATAAATCTAGTTGCTAAATTTAGAAAAAAAATCGTCTATCACGTGGTGTAGACAGGATCCATGTTTTGTGACTCCTTGATACCGAAAAGTCTATTGACGGCAAAAGGTCTAAACCGTTTAGCTAATTTTCTCCAAAACTGATATTCCCCAACGGATCTGGCTGATGTAGCGGCCTTTTTGAATTTGAAACCAGTATTTCAATTTTTGGGGTACTTTACTATGAAGTCCCTCGGACATTTTCAAAATTTTCAAAAAAATGGCTCCATAGTTTTTGATTAAATTGTGTTGTTTGAAAGGACGTTTGAGATAATGATGCAGGTCTCATGTTGGTTGAAAACCCTGATTTTTCGAAAATTGCAATTTTTTTCGGCGTCTTCCTACAACTAAAATATTAAAGATACACCACCAGTTTAGTGCAGCACCACTAGTTTACACTGAGTCTCGGCTCGCGGGCATCGAGTTCGGTTCATGATTATTTGGAACATCCTATCGATGCGTGGATGCTGAAATGGTAGCGACTTCTCATTAGACTGTAATCCTACTTCAAATTCCTTGCAGGGAAGGGATGGGCTTTCTTGCAGAACAATCAATAATTATAAGGCATGATAACCGAATACCAAACTAATTTTAAAATAATTATTTCATTTCAAATTTATTGGATTGAATGAATTTCAGTTTCGCCATCACACCCAGATTTCTAAAGCATTTCATTATTGTTTTAAGGGAGTCCAGGAGATTTATTTGAAAAAATGAAAACAATGTAAAAGTGAGCATTTAATGTAGAAGTTCTGAGCATTTAAAAAAAGAACATCCTATCGCGAGCTCCACCCACCCACACGTTCTACCGACGATAATTATCCACATTCTATCGACATATAAATACGAGTTACGAGAGAGTAAACTTCCCTGCTGACGGCTGAATAAAAGCCGAAATGTTGGCAATCACGTCTCTCATAGTGACCTAAACTCAAGAAATTTGCTTGCAAGAAATTAATGAAGTCAAAAAATCAGGCACGTACGAAATAAACTAACGTAGCTTTGTCACTGAACTTCAAAGTGCTACGAAGGAAAAGCTTTACACTTAAAATATTATCGCAAAACTAATGAAAAACCTAGGAAAGCTTTTTGGAAAACTCTGTTTTGGAAAACGGTACCAAAAAAGTAATTCCTAGAAATATTTAATGAACTATGAAATAATTTTTATTTTGTCGAAGCGAGCAGAAATAGATGTGGCTCATTTGTTCTTCTGTAAAATATTTTTTCAAAGATTTTGTGAAAAAAAAATCAAATTATTAGTTTTTTATACATTAATAACGCAGCAAGAAAGTTGTTTTAGCTGAATGGAAAAAAGTGAGAGTGAGTGAGAGAGACAGAGAGAGAAAGAGAGAAAAAGAGAAAGATAGAAAAAGAGAAAGAGAGAGAGGGCGGAGGATAACAAACCTCGCTTGTGATTTATCTGAACAATATTTTTAATGAGCCGGAACTTATAGTATCAGGAAAACCATTTCCAGAATGTGTTACAATGTTGTCTTCAGTATTGGTATTGAATGGCACTTTTTGCAACATTTCGTGTGAAATGGGTGAATGAAGGTAGCTGGGAACCACGAAGAGACTTGATTTCAGCTTAAAACTGGTCAAGATGCAATTAATTAAAAAAAAAGTTGATTGAATTTTCAAAAAGAAAAGTGTTACTTTCCTTTTTAATAAACGTTTGCAAGTTGCTATTTATCGTAGCTGCGAAAAAAAAAAACAATTTAAAAGCGATACAAAAAAGTCAATTCCTGGAAAGTTAAGGAAATTCCGTACTTTTGTATTCCAAAAACGTGAAGCATTTCCTCGAAGATTGAGTAGTCAAGTTTTAAGTAAAGACTAAACCAAAAGCGATTATACTACATTGTATATTTTTATGTGCAGTGGAATCGTCTAATATTAATGTCAATCAAATTCTTGATTTCATTGTCTTTAATATTAGAGGATACTACTGCAATAAATTTAAGTTTTCATTATTTCATGTACGAATAGATTTCTTAAAAGATTCATGAATTAATATTAAAATAGAACTATGCTGCTTTTCAGTACTTCAGAAATCTAGTATGTGCTTCCAACGAAGTCTACTCGATCTAAGAAAATTGTTAAAAATTTAACTTGTACATAATTTTAAAATTATTTTGCAAACAATTCAGTAATGCCTTATTCGTAGCATTCATGAATGAGTGAAGGATCTGCCTAATATTGTGATACGATTACAATGTATTCAACGGACTACTTTACGTTTCAAGGAAAACAAAATTGTTATGACATACTAGTAAATTCATTTTTCTCTCTGCTTCACTCAATACAGGAATTATGAAGCTTGCTAATCTATGGAGTGTTTAAATTAGGGTTATCGTCAATGCACTGGGAAAATAGCTAATTGAAAAATTTGAATTCAAAGTCAAATGAGCGACAGAATACCGTCTGACGTAAGTAGTCCCGCTATGATGGGTACAGAAGCAAAAAATATCAATTTTTTTATAGCCTGAAACCGTCAAGTAAATAAATCCTCAAATATTCCGAATCATTTTATCTAATATATATTTTTTCTACAAATAATCCAGTGCCGGTAGGATCAAATGAAAAACGTTGCAGAACTCGTGCTGTAACTGATTTCCATTTGACTTGGTTCGCGATTTCACGTATAGAGAAATCCGCGGGCCTCTGCGGCGCGAGTTTGGTTCATTCGGCACGGCTCGGCTCACCGCAACGTCGGCTCGGCACGGCCAGATCTGTCCGCACCCCGCGCCGCAGAGGCGGCGCATAGCATCGATCCCGGCAAGCAGCAGATACGAACATCGCCAACCTTGTGTTGCAATTCGTTATTTTGAGTAGTAAAAGCGAAGTCGAATGAAAAATTCCCCTTTCGAATTTTAGTTCACAACCTTCGGTTGGGAATTAATCTCAATTTTGAGCTGAAACGGAGTTCTTCCACAATAATTCTGCAATATGTAACCATTGGTTATAATTATTTTCGAAAAAAATATCAAAGTATCTCGCATCAATGCAACCTAAAAATCATAAAAGTAATACAAAATATTGTTTTACCACAAATGAAATGTAGATCTTCAAACATTTAACATTGAATTGTTCTGGACAAACTGTGAAAACGCAACTATTTGAGAGGGAAATACCCGATTTTATGAGCGACCTACGTTTTCCATTTTGCTTATCACTCGTTTTTAAGGTGTTATTTTCATTATGAACAAACATTATTAAAAAAACCAGAAATATTTTAATCCGAAATTTTGCTTGTAAAAATTGTTTGCAAAAGGGGACAAACCCCGAAATGCATTGTTTTTCTACGCTTTGCATAGTTGCAGTTGCAAATTTCGAAAAATTCGTCCACTTTACATAGAACAGTATTTAGAAAAATTAGTTCAACTTTTAAAGTGAAATAATTTTTTAACGTTTTTTATTAGTTATAATTATTTTTTTTAATCTTTTGGATGTTACGATAAAAATTTGTTTGCGTAAATATCGAAGAAGCTGCTCAAAATGGCACTTGTGTTGTTGCAACCCCATTTAATTTCGATTATCTATATTTAGGTCACCGGGAGCCATGGCTGGTCAATTTATGGTAATTATTTTTTCAATGTTTCCTTTTTCCTATTTTAAAATTGATGAAATTTACAATAATATTGTTTTTTTAATTAATCATTGGACACTCACAAAGAAATATGAAATAAATTATTGTTATTATTTAATTTCAATTTTTCATTGCCACAATATGCGGTCACTTCGCTCCTCCTCCAACCACCCTCCATATCTTAACAGGCGGACGCAGCGCGCCGGTCTGACTGTATCTCACCAACTGTACACACCATAGCTTGACGCATTGCAGGTGCGTACCAGCCAATCAGAATGCAGCTTAGTTTGGACGTTAGACGAGCCGACAAGGAAGTCCTGTAAACAAGACCGCACCCTGCACCTATAAAGCTCATTGCCTTGCGCCTCTGAAACTTAATCCGCGATCTGAACTCGATTTAGAAGGAACGTACGTGAAACGGATTAATCGTGTTAGTGTATTATTAATATTTATGTACAGTGAATCTCGTTGATTTGTATAAAATTCGTGTGTGTTGAATATTTGAGTGTACGTAATTATTGACGCGGAGGTATACTTTTCAGTGAAGCCGAGGGACCTTCATTATTCGAGTATTTCGTGTCAGCACTCGGCGAGTTCGTTGTGTCCGTGGTAGTGCTGCTCGTTGGTATTACAAGCTAGTGTGAATTCTGGTCATCAGCGATGGTAAGTTTAGTTTCTGGTTCGTCGTTTATCGTAGATATTAATGATATTTTGTGTTTTGATGCTTGGAAGTTATTTTTAACATCGAACCGTTTTCATCGTTTCGTGTGATAGTTGCGGTAGCGATCGTCCGCTTTTGCATTTATGTTCAAGCAAGGTTGAAACTTATTCTGAATATAGATTTTGTTGTAAATATTGCTAATTCTATTATTATAACCGTGAATTCATTGCTATTCTCGTTTGTGTTAATATTTGAAATCGGCCGGTTGCGGCATGGTAAGGAGCAGATATTGGATTTGGCGTGTGTAAGATTTTTTTGCTACCGAGAAGTAGTGCCGAGAAAAACAATGTTTTAATTTGAATTAGAATGATCAGTTTACGAGTGACAGTAAAATTTTGTTAAGAACTCGTGGTTTTAAAAATATGTTCGTTTTAGGCGGATCAACTTACCGAGGAACAGATTGCCGAATTCAAGGAGGCGTTCTCCCTCTTCGACAAAGATGGTGACGGCACGATTACCACCAAGGAATTAGGTACTGTCATGCGGTCCCTGGGCCAGAATCCTACAGAAGCTGAATTACAAGACATGATCAATGAAGTAGATGCTGACGGTGAGTGATGTGATAAGTGTGTTGAAGATTAGTGCAGGAATACCGAGATCAAAAATTCCAGTAAGGAAATGCTGATTATTATTGTAATGTAATAATATGTTGAAAGTAATTTTATTTCAGAAATTGCGCGACAGCAGCATTTCTGAAGCTTGATGCTCACAGGTTCCTTGCATTAGGTTCCATGTAGTGACCAACTCATTAGAATTTCAGTAATGTTAATTTGAACTTCCCTCAGGTAATGGAACTATTGACTTTCCTGAATTTCTTACCATGATGGCGAGAAAAATGAAGGACACAGACAGCGAGGAAGAAATTCGTGAGGCTTTCAGAGTATTTGACAAGGATGGCAATGGTTTCATTAGTGCAGCAGAGCTTAGGCATGTGATGACCAACCTTGGAGAAAAACTTACAGATGAGGAAGTTGATGAAATGATCAGAGAAGCAGATATTGATGGAGATGGTCAAGTGAATTATGAAGGTAGGAATGATTGATTGTGGTGAAAGCATGCTGGTTTTGGCATTGGGATGTTTGAAATCACACATGTTCATTTGTTTTCAAATTTTTATGAAACAATTGGCATGTTTCTCAAGTTCAGTGTTCATAGTGTATTTGCAACCTGGTTTTGAGATTCCAATGTTGGTATTGGCCTTCTCTGGATCACTGCAGTACTATATTGATTTGTTAGGTGTGGTGGGGAGCACTGCAGCTGTCTTACTCAGACCAATTTTAGGAAAGGGAGGTAGGTTGGGAGGGGAATTGTGTGCACATACTGAATTTTCAGTTTTCATCATGAAACTTACTTTAGAAGAGGCTTGTTATTATTTTGTTACAGGCAGAGTAAGATGTTACTATTTTTCAGTTGTTTGGAGTTGTAGTTCTTTGAAGGTCTGTCTTGCTAATTTTTTCAATTTTATTTGACATTTAAATAAGGTTCCAGAATTCCTAACCAATTTTTTTTTTTTTTTTAAAGTCCCTACATCCTCATTTCTAAGGGTAACTGAGAATTTTGTTGCCATACTGTCTTGTGACAACCAATGTGGCACACATCAAAATGAAAACCGAGCTAGTGTATGACCAGGAGGGTCATATTTTTATTATTGATCAAAAAGAAACTTGAAAATCCTGGGTTTTGTAATTTTTTCTATTAACTTCCAGTGAGATTTTATGTTCTAACCTGTGTAGCCGTTTTGTACTGCAGATGTCAGGAGTTCCTAGCAGTCTGTTTTAAAGTTAGGGAGAGTTTGTTACCGTTAACTAATAAGTTTATGTTGCTTGGTCAGAATATTTTGTAAAGATTAGTGTGCAATCTATTACTCACCATAAAGACCTGTTTCGATTACAAAACTAATTGTACATGTGTAAGAGGACAAGTTGTGCATGTGGGGCATGTGAGTGTGTGCAAGTATTTGAATATGTGGAATGGAGTGAATATTATGAAGCTGGACAAAGTGAAACTGTAAAATCGTTTCATATTACTGCTGCTACACAAAGCATTAAGATTGGGAAATATTCTTATGTCACACTAGTATGCAAGTACTTGCTGCCTAAAGTATTTTTGGTAGAGAAATTTATTAAACTAGTGATATTGTATAAAGTAAGGTAGGAATGTTGATTCTGAATAGGGAATATTTCTGAAATTCTAGAAGGATTCTATGAAGGGTAAGAGATCATTGTGATGGTATAGGTAAAATCAAAATTACTAGAGTAAAGTTATTTAATTTGATATTGATTAAATAAAAATTAATGATTCATTGTGAAAATTTTCAAGACCCATAGAAAAAAAATATTGAAAATAATACTATCCTTTATATTTTTTCTTTTATCTTGAAGGAATTCATGAATATTGTAAGTTTTCCAGTCTTGCAAATTGTGCTCAAATTGCAGAGGTACCTACAGCTCATTGTGTTCAAATTGATTGGTTCAACTGCCATATTGATTATTTTCTTGGTGCCGTCAGGAGTACTGGGAAAGATTTTGGTTTTCAGATGCTGGTCAGATTTTTCATTATGAAATTGGTGATAGGTTGTGGATGAATACGTATTGTTACTAAAACAAATTTTGACTATTTCATTTTAGTTTAACTTGATTGATTGGAATTAGTAAAGAATTACTGTTTTCTTCTTGGCTATTACATAGATCTATATGAAGGTCTGCTGTAATTTAAATTCCCTTGCAATTTATAATTGGTATGTGCAAGAAAAGTACTGGCTGGTACTGAAGTTTGCTTTATTGTATAGACATGCAAATTGTAGAAAATTAAATATAGCAATTATTTTACTTCATTCAGAACAGCTAAAAATGCATTGTAAATTTGAAGAGCATTGATTAAACTTATTAGATTTTGATCTCTGAAATTCTATAGCAGAGTACTGCAAAATAAGTAAAGAAAGGTCAAGAGGATAAGGAAAGGGAAAATTTGGTACTTAAGCAGAAGAAAAGTCTGTTGCACATAAAGTGCAAGGTTTTACAGTGTATTAGAGATTCAGGATATAAATAAATCTATTTTTATATTAAATGCACAATGAAATAGTTGATAATTTTAAACAATTTAGTTATAATTCATTTTAACTTTCCACAAATGCAGAATTGGCCAAATTGGGTATTGAAGATTTCTTGGCTATTTTTAAACATTACTAGTTATTTAATATTGAAATAATTGGTTAATTTCAATCTATTACTCACCTATGATTTGTAATCTCAAGTGAAAGTACTTTTTTCACAATTATATTAAAAATTTGCAAGAACATAGTTCTGGTAAGGTCTGCAATTACATTTCAATCTTCAGGTAATCCTAAATAAATATTCATGCTTCTGAGTTTTGATAAGATATATATATATATATATATATATATATATATATATATATATAAAATAATTGTTAATTTTCCTCTAATGAGAACTTTGGATTTATTTGTAAATATAATCATATAAATTTTATTTGAAGGCCTAAAAGCTAGAAGTAGAGTTGGGACAGACTATTCCTTTGATTATTCAATCAACACATAATTGTGGATATTGATTTATCTTGAAGTAGGTAATTGATCTTGGAAGTAGGTTATGTACTGTTCTTTAGTGTATGTGGAAATGATTAGATAAAGTGATATCAGATTGTAGGATGTATTATCAGACCTTTTGACAGAAAGGTGATCCTTGGTGTGCTGAAAATTAACAGTAAGCTTAATCAGTATCAGTGTTGGGTCTGAATTCTCTTTTATTGGGCAGAATTTCTCAGAAAA
Organism: Acheta domesticus; assembly: GCA_031308135.1. Classification (NCBI taxonomy): domain Eukaryota; kingdom Metazoa; phylum Arthropoda; class Insecta; order Orthoptera; family Gryllidae; genus Acheta; species Acheta domesticus. The sequence goes on from JAHLJT010002406.1 coordinate 178,490,082, forward strand.
GTTCAAAGGGGCGGAAAAAAATTACTGTGCATTCTTAACTAAATGATTGAATATCATGGTAGAAATAATGCTAAAGTGTGCAATTGAATACCAAGAAACTACTTTCTTGTTTTAGTGCACCAGCTTTTGGGACAGTACATTAGGGGTTTTGAACTTGTTGGATTTTCATGTGTTTGAGGCAGGTGGGGAGTAAACTTAAAAATGCAGAAATTTTTAATGCCTAGCATGTATTGGGAAAAGAACAGGGTGTTTAGCTAAGTATGTTTGTTAAAAAAGCAGTAATGATTTTACTTAAAAAGCTAGACTTTTTTGAATACCAACAAGTCTGTTGCTTGTGATAAGTTAAGTATCAGGTCACATAAAGATATTACAGACCCTAATAAATTGAAATTGTTATACTTGTCTGAAGTAGATTACATACATGTCGAGTATTTCAATTTTCATTTATTTACAGAAGCGGTTTTCTTTTACTGCATATAATTTCTTTAATGTGTTATTTCATTCCAGGCTATTTGTACGTGAAAGTTTTATTGCTGATAGTAGTTATTAAATACTGGTACTTGAATTCTTTTGCTTTTTTTGACAATCGGTGAAATGGTTTTTCTTATAATATACACATTTGTATTAAAAAAAATTGTTTCATACACATATTTGCTCATTTTTTTTTCATACGCAACATACACACCCTTTTTTTTTATATATATTTATGTACATAACACACACGTTTGGACACACACTTATTCAAAGTATAGAGAGAATATTCAAAGTACAAAATGTATAATATTTTGTACTCTCTACTTGTGTATCTTTTTACTTCATTGTTTAAAAAAAAAGAATTTCATCTGATTTCTGTGTAAATTTTATTTTTGATTTATTTTATTAAACGTCTTAAAAATTCATTCTCACCTTTTTATTTTTCAGACGTAAACATGTAAAATTATGTATTGTTGTATACACCAGAAGATATTTGTAAGCAACACATGAAACAGGTTGAACAATGAAAGCTTTCATTGATTGTCAAAAAACAACAAAAAAGTTTTTGTTTAATAATTAAGTTTGAAAGGAAATCATAATTTTTCTCTTTATTGCTCATAGCTCTCGATTGCATTTAGAGTCTGTTTGAATATCCTGTTGAATTGATGAGGTGGTTGCCTAGGAGTTAATTGGATTTAAAAAAATATGAATTTTCAATAGTATTGATGAACCTATTGACTTTCGTCTCCAGATAATGGTAAATCCTTTTTGGAGAGAAACCTAAAATGTGGCCACTTGTCAGAATTTCGTATATTAAGGACATTTTCATTGACGCAAATGGGCATAAGCATAATAATATATTGAAATGTAGTATAGAATTAATGAAAATTTTGTATTGCAAAAATTGGTTATGGGTACAAGTTGTATGGGAAGGTAATTTTTTTCACAATTCCTTATTTCTAGCAAATGAGGAAACAATGTATTTCTGCTTAATGGAACTTATTTTTTCATACTAGGATTGAATTAAGGCATGTGCTACAATTTTGCCTGCAGGTTCACTAGTGCCCTGACAATGTAGATTAGATACAGACCTTTTCTGTGTTAATTACCATTATTATTACTCTAGTATCAAGATGTGTGGGAATTTAATTTTTTGACAACGTATTCTTTATTCTCCACACTGGTCATTTATTCAGTAGAACATTCAAATATTTTGAATAGATAGAAATGTAGTTGTAGAACATTTGTGCTTCAGTTAAGCAATTTTCCGTACATTGGCAGGACGTTCTCTTAAAAGTAATGAATTAATTCAACATCATTAAACTTCAGTTTGTGAATGTGTTATAATGGAATTCTAATAGATAATACAGATCCTTGCTTTTTGGAGTATTTGATTTCGTAAATATGTAGGAAACGTGAAGAGCCAAATTATTAAATCCTTGTCTGCGAGTAAGTACTTGTTTTTGGTTGAATCGGTCATTGCAAAAGTTTTGAGTAGTAAAAATTCAAGGACTGAATAGACTGCAGAATATGTGGAACAGAAAATATTAATTTGTAACTTCTACACAGGCAGTCTTCTGTTCTTGCTGATTCAGTCATTTTTGGGTCAAGATACTGAAAAATGTATTGCTAATTTCAAAGTATAAATAGCTGATACGTTTGTACACCCACTGTTGAAATGGCATGTAATTCTCATTTCTTGCAATTTTGAATTTTTAAGAGTATGACTTGCTGCTTGTAGAATGTTGGGTGTTATTGTATTGAAAGCATTCAACACAGCATATTTTGTAGTCTTATTCTCTTTCGTTAATAATTACTCATGCAACAAGTGCATGTTCTCTTTTGGGTAGTTAACTTTTGCATGGTCAACACTGCCACATAATTAAGAACTTTTTACCCCTCCCTCCCATTAATTTAGTTTTCAGATGTCAGTGTGATGCAGCCTGAACAAATCTTATCTTAAATTAAAATCGTTTAAATGCAATCTTAATGCTCATCAAATCGGTTGTTAATGTGACGGTTGTTTCAAAATTTTTGTGTTAGATATCCCCTTTTATCTTTGTCAAAAAGTAATCGCCTTGCCTTTTTGCCATGACCGATTCAGTGACTTGTAGATTTAGTGATCACTGCAAAGGATTTGCACTTGTTAAATGATATATTGGAAATTCATTTGTGACATTAGTACAGAGTTTTCAATGCCGATTTCTCCTTCCAGATTTCCATGCTCTTGCTCAAATAATTTTCACTCGGTGTAGCCGTTAAAGACTGCTCTCTGGCCCAAAGCTGTCAAAAAGTGCCGGTGGTTAGTTGCTTTAAATGCTTTTACGGAATGTTATGTCTTAAAGCACCCTCAATATGTTCTCAGTGGCTGTTTCTTGAGTTTTTAACCTCTCCCTGTGCAACCAGAGCAAACTGTTATATAGCATTTCATAGAACAGCTAACACGATATAACACAACATGGTAGACATAGTCAACTACTGATCTTTCTCCCTGTGTCTGCTGCTGCTATTTCTCTACTGTGAAAGCAATGTATCAGCTGTTTCTCGCCATTCACACTGCCTGGTACTACGACATGTGGATGCAAGTGTTGTATTCAAAAATTGTTTTCCTGTTGTGGTCTTAGTATTTCATATACTGATTTGTTTGTTTGTTTTTTTTTTTTCTTTCTTTTTGGAGCAAGTTTTTAATTTGTAACCACAAACTGATGCACATAGAATTGGTACATAAATTTTAACTGTTTGTATTTTTTCTGTATATTTATAACAGCATGCTATTTATCAGTGTCCATATGTCTCTCCCAAGACTATTCTGACTTTCGTAATCTTCTAGGCAATATCAGATATTCTAGATTTAATCAAAATCTTTTAGAATGGAATTGCACGGTTTTTATTTTCTTAAGGAAATATATCTAATTTTAAATACTTGTTGTGGTTACCAGTATGTGCCTGACATTTGAATTGTTCTACTGCTGAAGTGTATCTGGTCACGGGAAGATTGATGGAAACAAACTTAAAATATCTGCTTTCTGCAATTCCAAGTGTTCTTGGAATCCCTAGTCTTAGGTGCATTTCGGCAAGAGCTATCTGACCATGTGTGGCAATAAATAGTAAATGGTATGGTGGGCAACTACAGTATAGAATATACATATATAGATATACTCTTTTATTTGCCACCCCAAGGTATCTCTAGGATACAGTGTTGCATGTTCTATTGAATTTGTTAGATGAATGATGGCTGAGATTAGTTTTGTGTGTGTGTGATTGTGTGTATTAGCATACTAGTGTGGCTCATGGCTAAATTGATATAATGTACCTATAAGTCAAATGATATTTGCAGAATTTAATGTACAGTTAACTTTGCCAGTTTCATATTATTAGTTGCTGATAAGTTGTAGCTTTGATTTCTGATAAGCTATGAATAGTTGGGAGAATAGGTATTACAGAACGAAACGGTAAAACATCATTGCTTGGAATTGGTATGGTAATATTTATCAGGTAGGAAAAGATTGAAAATTGATTTCACTAGTCAAAATGTATGACGAGAATACATCTGGCAGTGCCTCCTGAAATATACCCCAGCAGGTAAAAAAAGTTTACTCCTTTCTAGCTGACTTCTTAATGCAAGTATTCTGAAAGTTCTAATTTTTGTTCTTCACACATTTGAAGAATGTATTGTAAGCACAAGGGATATACAGTTGGCTTGGGTTATTATTTTATTTTATTTTATTTTTTGTAATTCTAAGTTCTGGATTTTTTCGTACAATTACGTAGCTGCTACCAGAATGGGTTTGTGGTGGCATCTGCACCAAAGGTTAAAATTATGGACTCCGGATAATGGATAAATTTAGGGGAAGGATAACAAAGGGATTCAAAATTAGTTCATGGCTTGTATAACATTTGTTATGCTTCAAATGTAGCAGTACATTGGATTTCTTGAATTTTCTCTGCAAGATTAAGGACTTGGCATGTTGGATATTGTAACAGCGTATTCTTTTGTGTTACTTGATTCAAATGTGTGAAGTCTGAATAACTCAATGCTGGATTTCCTTTCCTTGGTCTTTCTTTCCGAGGAACTAATGTTCCATGGAGAGATTGCTCCAGGAATATTTTCTTACATGTTGAACTCTTCATTGCAAGTCTTTCTTGTCTCTTATACTAAAATCTATTATGGTCTATTTTAATGAATGGTTTAGAAAGTTCACAGACAACAATATTTTATTCTATGTTTTGGTTTCTTAGGTGGACAAAAAAATTAATTTCCATGTAGCTTTGTTAATGCACATTGTAAGTTAATTGATAGTATGGATTTATTGGATTATTTTTGTTAAAGTAAAAAAATGTTTTATTACTTTGTTCTTCACAACTGCATTTTTAGAGTACTAGATTTATTCTATAATATTAAACTAATTGAAGTTAAAATATAGGTTTTGGCATAGCAATCACATACCCTTCTTTTGATAAACGGTTATTAAAGAGTTCGTTTCATGGTTGGTATTGAAATATTCAAACAGTTGTAGTTCAGACAAAAACTAGTGAACTAGGAGAGTCAAAATTACATTAATGTCAAATGTATAAAGATTTTCATTACCTTACATTGGTATGAAGTTCGTTACAATAATGAACATATAAACAGGAAGTTCAGAGATTCGAAATGTTAAAATCAAAATTTTAATTTGTGATTTTCCATCTTGGTTGTGGATCTACTCAATTTATTTCCTATTAAACCTTTCAAATTGAGAGATTGCCAGTAAAAGTGTTTGTAGTCAAGATGTCTTTAATGTAAATTTTAGTATATAAATCAGGGGTTCTAGGTGGTGTTTTCCTGGCTTGAAATAGTTTGTTTTTGGTTTTTTTACACTCACAATGGTTCAAATAAAATTCTTGAATTTGGATGGATTTTATCTAGCTTGTAGATCTGTTCTTGTAATGTAAATAGTTACTTAAGTGTGCCTTCATGGAGAAGTATTAATTTTTCTTTTATATCCTGGAGGCTCTGCATGTTTCTATTTGGTTTAAATCGAGCATGGCCTTTCCGTTGATGTTCACACTAATGTTGAAATTTCTGATAATGTCTTATTTGATTCTAACAACTCAAATTCTTTTCCTTTGGTTATGCTGAGTAATGGGGTTATACACATCATAAAATACAGAAAGTTGTGACGATTGTTTTCTTCCTCCTGTATAGTTACAGACTATGTAATTTTTCTTTAAAAAACTTGCAGTTGACTTCAGGAAAAACACTTGCTTTCTACATGATCTAATTGATATGAAAGAATTTTATGTGGGTCCAATTGACCAGGCTTTCATAAAATAGTTTTGACATTGTAGTTCTGTGATGTCAAAAATCAGTATTAATTTTATTTGAAGCTTAGTGGGCAGAATCTCAGTAGTGAGCAATGTTTACCATTTAGATGTCTTACTTATGACCCTATGTGTTCGTGTACATGGGCATGCTGCATTTAACTGGCTCTGAAAGTGTTTGTTGTTAGTTCAAGGGACATTGGTTTTTTCCATTTTTTTATGAATTTCAAGGAGTTTACTGTAAGTTTAGTGTTATCTTGTCTGCAGATACACTTCCATATTGTGAGACTGAGGTAGTGGCGGCTCATGAACAAAATGTTCATAGTATGCTAGACAAATTTCACAGGGGTAGCAAATCTAGAGGGCCTGGAAGACAATAGGGCCCCTGGTTCTGATAAAGGGTTTTTAATTGTACTACATTTATTCAAACTAATGGTTACATATATTGAATACATCACATTCCTACGAGGTATTCTTATTATACCTGTGCAGATATCTTTTAAGAAGATATTATTCTATAAGAATACCATTTTTCTTCCTGAAATTTGTGGAAGGAAGCTGTATTTAGCTCCCTCCTGAAATGATTTCTGAAACTACCTTGTCATTGAAGCATCTTTTTGGATTTTTGTTCTTGCCAGCACAATGTACAACCATACCCAATGTAGGAATAGGTTATCTAAAAATGTTTATTTACATTGTCAACTGGTCAAGTGGTGTTGTAGTAGTTCATCCACTTTATTATAGTATTGTTGTAACACTGCTTTAAAGCTAAAAATATATAATTACTCGCTTGTTATTTTAAAAATAAAATAATAAATTTTGAATAAGTAATAATAGAATAACAACTTTCATGCTTCTTTATTTGTCAATAAAACTCTTCTGTACCAAGCTGTTATGAGACTATAATAATGGTCTTTTGTGAGGGCATACAGTTTTGGAATTTGCCTGGCAAAGCAGAAAACATGCATGTATAATGTGGGCAGAGCAGTATAATGTTACGTTTACTATGGGACCTTTCCTTAGAATTCACCAGAAACAAGGCAACATCTAAACCTACTATGGTCTCTGTGCACAAGTGTGAAAGTAAAAGAGGAAATAGGACAGATCGCAGGCTAGTGTGAAGAAGAGTTTGATCTAGGAATTAGCTTGTACAGATATTCATTTTATATTTCCAAATGGAAAAATACTGATAAATGTTTGCTCAGTTAAGTTTTCTTGTGGGTAAAATGTATTTATTATTTCAACAAAGTAGGCATGCCTACCTTGCCTATCCTATGGAGCCGCCACTAATATAAGGTGAAGAAGCGAGTGAGATCTATTAAGATTCCAATTGCATATGGGATTACATTCCTGATAAATATGGAAAACATTGGTGTCCTTCATTACAGTAATTACTCAAGTTGCTGTTTTTGGTTTTTTTGCAACTGATGAAGTTCCATTTTTTTTAAGGGTTTAGTGTTGTTCTATGGAATCAAATAAATGTATGGCTGTAGTTGTTTGATATAGACAATTTTTTTTGTTTTGGCACATTTGACCTTGGAATTACTGGCAGAATTTCCTTTCAATTACTAGATTGTTAGTTTTATAATTTATTCAATCTGAGATATGAGTTGTAAGTTATATGATACTGCTGACCTTAATTTCATAAAAAGTTAAAGCCATGAAAATTAATTCATGTAAGTGGTTCTTTCTTAATGCTATGTTATGCTATATTGTTTTTTCATGTAATTTTTTGTCTGAAATCCTCCATTATGCAAAAAATAATTTTTGATGCTGGTGTTTTAGGGAAACTTTTTTTCAGAGCTTACACTCAATGTGGCATTGGTTAATTTCTATTTCTTGAGTAAAATTACAGAAACTTCCTTGATTTGAGTGTTATCCTACTGTTCCTCACTGTAATAAAAATGTCAAATGGCATAGTTTCTTGTTTGGCCTCCATACTAATGAATTGTAGTTCATGTGCAATGTAGCTTAGATTCGTGGTTGCTTTCAAACTTTACATTCAAATTCATTGCAGGAAAGGACAAACTTTTCAGATAAAGTTGAATTGTCTCATGGTAGCATATGAAAGTATTTGTTACTTGGAACCTAGAGTTGTTTTTCTTTTCTTTTCCTGAGTAGTAAAGCGAGTTGAAGTTGCTTATTGGAATTAATGTTCTGCTAGATACTTAATTTCAGTGACTTATTTTCTGCAAAAACTGAAAACCTGGAAAACTCGGAGAATTCAAAATGCAGAAGGTACACAGGGGAAATCACTTATGTCAAAATTAATGCTTTTCCTAAGTTTGTATACAAACAGAACTGAGGGATGAGAATAAATGTAGACTTCCCATGCAGCTGATCTGATTAGGACTGACTGCTAAGCTGAAAAAGTGATAAGTCTATAAATAAATAACTATACTTGGTTTTTTGTAACACGGCTGATGACATCATTGAACCCCCCTGCCTTATAAAATGAATACTTTCAATTAATTTGCGAATGTCCTCAATGGGGCTCATGGCCTCAGAAATGTGCTTACCACTGTTAAAAATATTCATTTTATAAGGTAGGAGGTGTAATAATGACCTGTCATTGGCCACATTAGAAAAAACTAAGTATAGTGATGTTTAGAAGTGAATTAAATGTCTTTTTTAATTTGTTAAAAAAATACTTCTATGAATTTTTGGCTTTAATGTATAATGTTTAGTGTTGAAATTGAAAATTTAATGTTTTTCATTTATACAACACATTTGTAATGCATATTACTTACTATTCGGTTAAAAGTACAAGATTCTCCTTATATGATGACTTTCCACGTGAAGGATAAGTCAGATTAAATTTTATTTATTGGTTACATCTCTTCTATGTGTATGGTTTCTTTGGCTTTGGTTTAAGATGGAATTTAAACTTTCAAATGAATTAATATTCTTGGCTATCTTGGATAGTGAGAAAGGATTTGCTTAAGAGATTTGAGCAAATGTGCCATTGCAAGTCCAGTTGGTTGTTTTTTATGTAGGGATTCTGTTGTCTGTATTTTGGTGTAAGAACTTCTCTGAGAAGAAGATGAACTGGGAAGATGAAGTTATGACGTGGCTTGAGTGATTATTTTTGTGCTTGATTTTAATTAGCTGTTACAAAAGCATGGAGATTGCTGGAGGCATTGCAAGAGAAGATCTGTTGCATGCCATAGTTTCTCATAACTCATATATGTACAGTTGGCTGCTTTCATGATGAATGATACAGTGTTGTGTACCTCTTCCAATATTTGGAAGCTGGTGGTTGTCTTGGAAGCAATTCATGTGCTGTTTTGAGATGTGCCTTTATTTCATTTGTAGCACTGTGTGAATTGTCTAATGTGAATTTATATTAATATATACTCACACATGTGGATCATTGTTGCTAGCTATTCTAGTAATGTTCAGTATTTGTAGACAGCTCTAGATATTAAATTCAGTTAATGATCTAATTCTTTTGTTTCCTTTTCAGAATTCGTCACCATGATGACATCAAAGTGAAGCGGGTGATGCCCTAAAGGCAAAATGAAAAAAACTTAAGAAAAATTGAACCTGCATTTCAGCTTTCCACTACTTGAATTGGAAATGAGCATAGCTAAATTGGAGATGAGCTTGAATCAGTTTTATGTATTTAAGTGGTTGTATAAGTGATTTTGAAGGATGCAAGTTTGTGTAAATTTTTGTAAAATAATTCCCTGGTCTGCAGTTTTGTGGTTCCATTGAATAATGTTTTATTATCATTGTAAAAATAGGAGTGGATTTTGTGCTGTCTTAAGATTTTTTAAAGGTTCTGTGTGCTCCTTCCATTATTTTTACCTGGTCTTCTGATACCTTTCGGTGAGCTGCAGGCCTGGACTTGCCTGTGCACTTGCATAATGGCAGTTGTTTTTCTGTTCTTATAGTAGGTTACTATCCATAAGTAGATGTGTACACATTTGGTTTTTTTTTTCCTCAAGCAGCAGCTCATTTGTTGTCGCAACCTGATTTAGCTTTGTGGCAAGCAGGATGGACATTTAAAAAAACCAACCTGTAACATTCCTTCAACAACCCACACAAAAGTTGAAAATTTTTGAGTGTGGTATATCTGCTTAATGCCACATTCATTCAAGGGACTCATTGGTCGGAAATTTTCCGGCTTGGGTGACGTGGCAGATTGCTAAAGGAACTTGTGTAGTGGGTGTGAACAAACCTACTGAATAAATGTATGGACTGTCTTAACATGGGGCAGCCTGGGTCAAAAAGGATCCCTCTACCCCTGAAAAAAAGAGTAAAATTGTGCTACCCACACATAGGACTTCCTCCACAGCCTTGTTTACTGTAATTGGTGACCTAGAATTGCATTGAATATAAAAGACAAAATAAATGTGTTTCTTCATTCATGTTATGTTACTTACAAACCTGTAAAAATATTGGTTGGTATACCTGCAACCCATTTTCCTTGTAATACTCATTTAAAATCATTTGGCAGATTGAAAGCCATTTCAACTCTGAACAGCATTAGAATGTGCCGCAGTGACATTGTTTTGGGAGATAAGTGCTAGTGCTTGGTAATTAAGGGTATTTGTGAATTTAAGATAGTATAGATTTGTGAATTCTGTTTAGTGGAGTAGACATACCCCACGGTCATCCAAAGGGAATGAAGAACTGGAAAGGGCTTGCACATAGTAAATGCAATGCAAGAAATTGTTCCATGGTTGTATTATGATCTAGTTATGCGTGGATTGCTTTTCTTAGGGAAAGTTGGTATGGGGGAATTTTTTTGTTCCTGAAGGCATGTCCATTTGAACAAATAATGGCTAAACAATTTTCAAGCATTTTTTGTTTTTATAGGGAACAACTTTTGAAATAGTAATGCTGAATTGAGTAAATTTGAGAAAGTTCAGTTGTCTATTTAGTCTTCAGTTTATTCACATTTGGAATTTTAAATCTATTAGCTTAAATTATGTAGGAACACATTAAATAAATACAAAACTGACTTGGGTTGATGTTTTGAGTAGGTCGTCTGACTTTGAATGTCCATGCGAGTTCTTGTGAAGTTGAATGTAAACCATTGTGCATCTGAAGAATTTTTCATACTTTTCGTCACCAAACATGTAAAAACTTCCTGTTAATTTTGTTGCCATAGCATGAGGCAGGTACAGCTGCCTCAGGGTCATTAAATTAACAAATGGAAATCTCTTTAAACAAGTAATTCAAAAGTTAATATTTGGTGAGGTGATACTTTTAATTGAGAATTTGCTGTGAAGGCAGGGTAGTTCGTAATTGATTAAAACTGCTTTGAGGGCAACTGGACTTTGCAGCCCCTGTAATTTAAATATATTAATGATTTCACTAGTATAAATTACCGATTTTTGTGCTGTAGGTATTTTTTTGTCAAGAAGGATCTTGCAGGCTAGACTTGGCTGCAGATTACTTGCACATGAACTACTTTTGAACCAGGGAGCAATTGCTTCCAAATTTTTTACATGGAATACCTTCAAGTGAGTGAAATAAGTAGCAAGGTTACCTCAAAATTTGTAATAATGTAACTAATGCCGCTCGGTGTGAGGTAGGAAGGAGTAGATGAAGTGGGTGTGTAGCAATGGGCAGGTGACAGTGGGTAATGATATGGAGTGTTTTCAGAATTAGTAAATAAGAGTTCATATTGAAATTGTACTTGAAAGAACATACTACAAACTTGGTGATAATGATTAATCAGCAAGTGTGTGTTATAATTACAATTTAAAGTTCTACGGTAATCACTTACCCCAGTTTATTTGGCAGAAGCCAAAAATTAATAACATAGTGTTAACAATGGGATGGTGGAAGATGCAAAAATTGTTTACTTTTATTACTACATCCCCACTTTAAAAAAAACATATTGCCAGGCCCAGGTAAAAAAGTGGGGGGGGGGGGATAAATCTTGTTCCTTTACAGGAAATTATTTCTTACAACACATGTCAGAATCTGTGTTTTGTGGGTCTTTGATACTAGAGGCAAGTGGTGCCCCAAAACAATTGGAGGTTGTTCCACTGGCGTGACGCTTCGAAAAACTACACTTTTTTTGTTTTAGTATATAACCCAGAACATATTTCTCTTGAAACCCTTGAAATTGATTCTCTGTAACTTTAGACAACTTTCTCTATAGTACATGTGTCTAGGGCCAGATTTAAGTGTTGCAGCCCCCCCAGCAGGGCCGGGTTTAAGCGTTTGTGCAAATGCATAAACTCCATCTTTTTTTAATAAAAAAACTTGACTTAAAACAAGTGCAAATGAAAATTAATAATTTTATTTGCAAAATTTTACATATTATTTTTATAACATTAAATACATTTTTGTTACAAAATGTTATGCATATTTTCCCAAAGCGCGGGTCCCCCAAGCAACTGCTGATTTTACTTGTAGGTAAATTCAGCCCTGTAGGCATCCCAGTGGGCCACTTCCATAACTTGTCACAGTCTACGATAATGAAATGCAGTTTTTGCTTGCCATTGTGTTTATACGACAAGTAAAATGCAGTAGAAATGATTGAAATATTTTTAGTTTTTGGGAAATTTATTCATTTTTTGATTTTTTAAAAGAAACTATATTTTTTCCAGTGGCAATGGATAAGTAAAAAGAGAGAATATAATGATGTATGATGTTAATGTTTGATAGTAATTTGAGTATAAAAATTATGCTTTTGGACACATTTTAAATTGAACCGATAATATTTTCTGTAGCAGTCTTTGCAACTGTTGCCTTTGGGAAAGGTGTGTTTTGCGACGCTGATGCTTGTGGAGGTGCCAAGAAGGGATAGAGGTGTAACTACAGCAAATCTGTGATCTTCTGAAGGCAGATACAGGAATAAGTAATAATATTAATGATCAAGGTAAATGAAAGATTTTTCCCCATTCATCAGAATTTAACTTTTCATCTACAGGTTCAAATTCCAGAGCATTGATTCTTCTACCACCAAACATGGCAGCATGTTTGCTAGCTCTTGCACACAGGATTGAGAATATGCATTGCTGTTGATGGGGGACGTTGCATATGTGAAAATTTATGTACATATTTGTTTTTTTTTCTTCTACAGTTAAGTATGACTTATTTTTGTAAAAAATCTGATGAATGAGATGTTATAGCAACTATCTTTCCCTTTCCTTGCATTTGAAATATTTTAAAACTTGGACCTGTTCTTATAGCTATTGAACTAAATTCTTGTTAAGTTTGAAAATGAACGTATGAGTATCTTTTACTACCAATGACTGTATTCATTTCAGTGACCAATGCTTCGAAATTTTGATCAGTGGAAGAAAAGTTAAATTCTGTTGAATCAATGGAAAAATATTTCATTCTGATTGTTAATATTGATGTTAGTGTCTGTGCCCTTACTGCCCCCTCCCCCCTAAGGTTGCGAGGCCTACACGAAATTTTGTCGATTTAATAAAAAGAAAGTGTAATTCAAACTAAACGTTAATCATCGATTAATCATTGTATTCTTATTTTTATGATTCTTATGAAACATTTTATCATAATTATTAGTATGGATTACGATTCATTGTATCCATAGCTATAGTTGTAGTATTCCTGTGTCCATGTAATCTGTGGTTGGTGAGTAACCTCTTACAACTATTTATACGTAAGTATACAAACGAGTAAAAATCCAGATTCAATTAAGTTCATGGTATTATCAGTAATGGTTGTGAGAAAGTAATGATAATGAAATGATGGTTCCCCAGAATAGAAACCCATGAACAACTAAGAGGTGATCTTATGGGTGACCAGAAGGCAAGCAGAGCATGATTTCTGATGCTAGGAAAAGGGTGACCAAATAGTGTTGCAATGAAGAGACGAATTGGAAATCGGTGTAAGCCCAATGTCTAGAGATAATTAACCAAAAATGGATGCCCTTCACTGCCATGTCGAGAAAAGTGTTTTGCATAACAGTAATTGGAACGGGAGTTATAGCCTTTACTCCCCCTTAAGGTTGCAAGGCCTACACTATATGAAAATTTGTTTCTTTTGTGGGTCCCCTTTTCCATATTTTACTAGGTACCTACTGCATGATATGTTATACTACCAGAAGAGATTACTTCAATGATACATATAGGTGCGTGTAGCCTGGAACGAGGGGGTCAACTACATTTGTGGACCTGGTCTTTCAACAAAGGTAGTAAATAAATAAAACTCGCTACAAAGAGTGCAATTTATAATTATATTTTAATGATAAATCAGTCTACTGTAGTTGAACCATATTCAGTGTTGCCAGAAGGGTTTTGAGCTTGTTCTTTAAATGTATATAAAATCTCCAAATTATAAGAACATTAGAGATTGAAGGATTTTTTTTATGAATGTCTAGGGGTCCCCCTGTTCACGCGTAGAATGTAATTAGGCAATGTTGCGTAGCTGATGTCGGAGCCGCGCGCCTTGAACCTAAAGCAGTAGGCAACCGTTGTGACACTTAAGCAAGAAGGGTTGCATTGGTGGAGAGCTGTTAAGGGGCAATAGTGTGTTTGGTCGTTGACCTGTTATAGTTTGCTGCCACGTTAGTCGATAATCAAGCCCGTGGGCTCCATAGACATTTCAGTTGCAACAAATTTAGCTTATATAGCACTTTTGTAACAAAGTGCGGCTTTGCGAGGTGTATTCTATGAATAGGTAGCACTATTTATATTATACACTATTACTTGTTGGATCTTGTCTACATTCTTCGTAAAAATAGTTTGGAAAGTGAAAAGAGCTTCGTATCGCAACCGAACTTTAATTAGCCAAGCTCTGAACCGTGCGTTTTGTCGTAGTATGAGCCCTGTAGTTTGTGTGCCTATATAGTTTACGAAGGTCACAAAAAGTAATGTACATGCATTTTAAAAAAATATGTATTTTCTATGTATCTTTGCTGATTTCGTACAATCATTCTTCTCACTTGAATTCAAATTTAGTGTTGCTCTCGTAGAACTCATCCAAGGTGGCTGCTGCATTCGATGTTCGTCGGAAGCAACGTATTGTGATAGAATTCCTGTGCTCTGAGAATGGGACAGTGACAAACATTCACAAGAGGTTAAGAAATGTTAATGGAGATGTTGCTGTTGACTGCAGTCGGTGGACGTCCAGATTAACTGGTAAAGTGTAGTGTACTGCAATATAATTTATATGTAAGAATGAATCCTGCCATTCTTCGGCAAGGGAGTGCTCAGGATCTCTCTCGTAGTGGCTGACCGCACTCGACACTTTCCTGACAATAGGCAGCACAATCTCAAACTCATTTTGACTGACAAAGTGTAACTGAAAGAATTGTCATGTGGATATAGGAGAAGCGAGTGTATGCAGAATGTTGAAAGAAGTGTAGTTGAAAAAGGTTTCAGCCTGGTGGGTTCCAGGAGATGACTCCCTTGTGAAGGTTCCTAAAAAGTGGTTCATACTGTGCTGGGCCAGATTTCTACCACGCGAGTACACATGCCCTTGTTCCAAGCTGGCATACAGCAATAGGAAGAGGCGGAGATAATCTGGAGGTGACTTTTTGTTCTTCAAAGATGGATCAACATACTGTAAAAATAGAACAGGTGTGGAAAATGAATGTGAAAAAAATGATTTAGTATTACTTTTGGAGTGACCCTCATAATTTTACTGGTAATAGCCGTCAAGAGATTAAAATATTATGTACTTAAATTAAACAAATTAACATGTATGTTGCAATATTTTTCATAGAATATTTTAATTTAATTCACAATTTTTTTTTCAATAACAAATATCAAATTTGCGGTCATTGGATGCGGGACGAGTGGGCAAGTTGGTTATAGTGAACGCGATTTTGATTTCGTCTATCAGTATATCTATTGAATACGTTAAATAATGTTATGCACTTCATCGTCGCAATAAACTTTGCCTCCGTTGTTTGCCATTTAATATTTTGTGGTCACTATGCAATTTAGTGTGCGCCTTGACACGCCTATGATTAAGATTTTGGTCAGCACACAACACATATCCTTCGTATCTTATCTACGTCGTGATTCATTGTTCAGTAATATGTTCTTAGTTCAGTAAATTGTTTGAACTGGGTGTAGATACAGCGATATACACTTTTGTTCGACCACTTCAAATACGAGACAACACAAAGACCTTATCAACTTGAGGGGGTTAGAGAATTCATTCCAATTATTAATTTGTTTCCAGGGAAATGTAGTGAACTCCAATATAATTTTTATATAAGAATGAATAACTTATTTGAATTGATATTTTATTAAGGAATCATTCTTACATAGTAATCGAATTGCTCTCGACAAGACCAATTCTATCTGGAAACATGAAGGATTTTCTGGAAGAATTCTAAAAAAACACACCTATATTTTATGGTTTCACTGATGCATTAGTGAATTTAGTTTTATTATAAAAATACAAAAACAAACAAAAACGCCACGCTAAGAATTACCAAGATGAAAATTAGAGAATATCGCAGGATTGTTTGGATTTGGAAATTTGGATTTTTAAAAAGAATTTCATTACTTTTAGCAAATAATTTTATACACCAACATTTATCTGTTTTTTTTGTTGTATTTTCATTAACGGAGAATAATAATTTGAATTTTAAAGAAATAAAATATCAAATTATCAATTTGAACCGAATTCCTTCAAGCATATTTTCATTTACTATTTCTCTAAAATCACCTGTAAACATTTGTTTTGAAATGCTACAAAAATAGTTGTTGAGATTTTGACGAAAATACAGGGTTTGAGGGTTCCTGATACAGAAAACTTTCTTCAAAAGTAGTACGCGCACCTGTGCGCGCACCAGATAATTGCACTGTGGACAGACACAGGTTCTTGCAGGAAGATGGGGGGAAAATATGAACAATTAATCGGTATCGCAGACCTTCTAAACCTGTAATACGCCACAATCTCGACAATTTTTTCATCTTTGAATTTTTATTCTACGAATGGAAAAAGTTAAATGTATCACTTGCAAATGCTACTATTGACCATTAAGAAGCGTCTGCCAAGTGTACTTTAGCGATAATATTGACCATTAAGAAGCGTATTTACCTTGTATAAAAATAATGAATTAAATGTACAGCAGTATTGTACAGCTCCGGCTCAGTATTGTAAATGTACTGCTCGGGTCTAGATACAATATCCGCAATCTTATCCTTTATTTCAAATCGAAACTCTGGTTGGTGCTAAATTGCTGGAGGATTTAATTTTGCCAGCCAAGTGCCTTTCCTGGGATTTGTTTTACATGCCGAGAAGTGTCCGCATGTATGCCGTCGATTTTTGACCGGGCCAAAAATCCCCTGACTTTGACCGGGTTTGAACCTGCGAACATAACATGACACTAATACGGAACTTAAAATGGAAATAATTTTATTGACAACCCTGCCCTCCCTCGTAACTCCTTCTCTCCTTCGCCGAAATGTCTGACAAGAACCTAGGGCCTGTAGGTAGGTCCATTAAGCTTCTGTGGGGGGCTCAGTCAGTACCGGGTCTAGGCATGGGCCGGGGCCCCACAAAACAAGGGGCCCAAGGGGACTGATGGGAATAAATTAGTACAAAATTGAAAAAGAAATTAGAACTCGAGAAAATCGTTATCGTAATTTCATGAGTCGCTGTACAGTAATCTGATCTTTCATAACATTTTCAATTAATTTTTTTGCCTTAAATAGTTGTAGTAATTATTTATAAGGTAGGACTCTATGTAATACTAGAAAAATTCGGCAGACGTTATTCTGCCCTTCATCTCCGTTTCTGTATTTCCCTTCCTCCCCCTTTCCCTGTCTGTCTCTGTGCCTCTCATTCACATTTACTTGCAGATTCTGCACGTCTCCGAGCATGTGAGGTAATATCGGGACCAATATATCGTACCAGCAAAAATGTAATAGAATGTTCAAGAAGAGTTCATTCTGCAGATTACGGCGTGAGAAACGTTTCTTTGAAGCCCTGGTCTCAAAATTTTAGTTTTTAAGGCCTTAGAAAGCATCGTTTAGGAGTCACTTAACGATATAGATTCAAAATGCTGCCAAGTGTGTTGCAGGTTACATTTGATGTGATTATGTAGCGGGTATGCAGTAAATATGTAGCGCCATGTGGTGGAGTTACAACAGAATTAACGACACATAAACCTTCTCGGTGAAAATCACATAGAAGTGCCAATTTTCATGGAGATCGGTCCAACGGCGTTTGAGGTTTGCTCTTATATAAATATCAACATCCTGTTTATACCTATATATATATATATATATATATATATATATATATATATATATATGGGCTCATTCATAAATTATGTAACGCTAAAAAGAAAGGGGTTGAGGCAGCGTTGCGCTTCGTTATTGGGGGTAAGGGGTGTAAGTTTAGTAACATTGATTTTTTAAAAACATTTTCGTCATCTGGTGAAAATATTACTTTTTCGGTCTTATTTCACAACGTTAAAACAAATACTTAAACATAGAAATAATTGAAGGTTATTGTGTAATTTATTACAATACATGGAAGTTTTTTATAGTATCTGTAAAGGGTCATCCATAAATTACGTTAAAGGGGGAGTGAGGGGGTCTGAGGCAGCGTTAAGCTGCGTTACATAGAGATAGGGAAGTGCGTTACAAGGGGGAGGGGATATTGCTAATACTCGAAATTTGCGTTACCTAATTTACGGACAGGCCCCTTAGATCACGAAGAAAATATTGAAAATTGATCTATCGTATATTTTAGAATCCAATTTAATTGGTGCTGTCTAATATGATATATTTTATTTTTACTTTCCCGTATACCTACGTATACACGGAGTGATATACGTAGTATAGGGAAAGTTATGTAGTGCTGCGCGAAAAAATGGCCAATTTTCGGCGGAAAAAAATTAATTGCCGGGCCGGGAAAAACGAAAAAGTGGATAAAACCAGTTGCTAAATTAAGGGGAAAAAATCCCCTAACACGTGGTGTAGCCAGAAACCCTGTTTTCTGGGTCCTTGATACCGAAAAACCAATTGAAAGGAAAACGTTCGTCTGTCTGTCCGTCCGTCTGTGAACACTGCTAGCGTCCTAAACCATACGTACGATTTCTTCCAAAATGGATATTCCCCGGTCGATCTGGTTATTTCTTGTAAATGGGGAGGGGAGGATCGTCTTGGGCGTTAATGTCCAAATCCTGTTCTATTTGCGTATTCTCGTAATTCACAAAATGCCTATACGCGAAATCGCTGTCACTTGTTGAAACGGGTGTAGTCCCATAGGAGCTAAAGTATCTGTTTCTTATTGTCTGTTTCTCTCATAACCGGTATTCTTAATGGGAAAGCATGAAATGTCCGTGAATGATGCGAAATCATTACAATGGAAATGGAAAAATAAGGAAGAGAGGGAGTATGCATGCGAGAGTTCTCGCATGGGTACGCTAGTTTGTTGAAAGAAAATAACTCGTGTAATTTCATGAAACACACATTCTCCATTTTTCGTTTCAGCTTTGCCCAGGGTCCAAAATTGCCCAACTCCGACACTGGGCTTAGGGATACTGTTAATTGGTTTTCAGGGTATCTGATTCCTGCTTTTTAATGTGTGTCATTGGCCGCGCAGAAGTTGCTCACTTCCGCCCAGGGGTCACACACCACATTGGCCTACAATCTGACTACGTCCAAATGCATGGTATCAAGACATCGAAAATACGCCATATTAGAGATTGGAACAGTCTACCCGCAGCAATTTTCAAGGCCTTTCCTCTAAGTGCATGTAGTTTTGAAAATAAGTTAGAACAAGCTGAGAGTAATAGATGTTAAATGAGTAACTCAGTGATGTGAAGTGTGGTGAAGTGCTGGTTAGTGTAATCCAATGCAAAACAGTGCAGTGAAGTGTAGTGAACGTGATAAATGCCTTTTTTTCAATCTAATTTAGCCAATATCTATGTATCTCCTACTAAATTTTATTATCACTAACATATAATTGTTGTATATCATAGTAGAGTTGAAATAATTGTTATAACACAATATTAGCGATAGTATGATTATTGCATCGTATTGTATTGTATCGTTTTGTATTATACTTTTTTATTATCTTGTTATTATAATTGCAGTTATTGTTAATCAACTGCCATCGGGTCATACCCAATTGCAGTTCAAATAAATATATGTATGTAAAACCTCATTAGTGTAAGATCTAGGATAGCAATAGCTCTTGTTTTTCCCTATAACATTAGTATTTTTCTTTCAATATATCGGTATCTTAAAATCAACATTTGTTTCCATGTACAAGTAGCACATTCGAAAATAATGCAGAATATTAAAAAAAAAATGGTAATTCACCGACCGATCAGTTCACACTCAAGGCCCTGCGCGTTTGAAACATATTTTTTTTATTTTGGTGATTCTTCACTTTACGTGATTCTTGATGTTACGCGATTACTAAACAAATAACTCAATTAGAAGGTAATAGCTGGAAAATAAATTTTGAATACAAAGGCAAGCTCGGTCACTCTTGGAGTGAAGTGCAGACCATTAGATGAACAGGCAGCTCAGGACAGCGAACTTGAAATGGAATACACCCAGTAGCGTCGAGTAGTGGGAGCGGCAAACTTTCACAATAAATAAATAAATTAATTTAAAAAAAATTGAATCATTTCATTTTATATTTTTGTCGCACCTACGATTCCGACCAATAGAAAAGGGCACGGAATCTTTCGTTACTTATTATGTGTCGACATCTTTAATTGAATGAAAATATATAGGACAAAGATTGACAAAAAATAAATACATCTTGCTCATTGTAGCGACTGGAAACACCGTCTGTACTGCCTTGTAAGGATTCCCCGTATTTTATTTTGTGCTTGGATCGTTTATGGCTAATATTCAACGAGAATGACTTCAATCATATAAAGAATAGTGTCCAATAACACCTCAAATCAGATTACATTATGAATAAGTCCTTTCAGGGAAGTTCGTGAAGTTCTTTGACAATTCAAAGAAAATATCATTGATGGATCGTCGGTCGTCTAATTCACATTAACTTAATCGTAAATGTGTTTGTATTTTCCAAACTGTGTTTATAGTGCTCGTAAGTATACGTAGTGATTGTTAAATTATTGAACTTTGTTCAAGCTTTAATTTGTTAAAATACAAAATATCAGAACAAGTAAATTTCAGTAAAATAGGTTCTATTTTTACTTTCCCGTATACGTACGTATACACGGAGTGATATACGTAGTATAGGGAAAGTTATGTAATGCTGCGCGAAAAAATGGCCAATTTTCGGCGGAAAAAAATTAATTGCCGGGCCGTAAAAACGAATAAGTGGATAAAACCAGTTGCTAAATTAAAAAAAAATCCTCTATCTCGTGGTGTGGTCAAAATCCATGATTTGTTGCTTCTTTATACTTAAAAATCGATTGACAGCATTCCGTCCGTCTGTCCGTCTGTCCGTCTGTGGTCAACGCTAGCGCCTAAACCGTTCGGTCGATTTTCTTCAAAATTGATATTCCCCAGTCGATCTGATTCTAGTCGAAGCTTTGTGATTTTGAAAAAGATCCTTTAAAATTTGGGGGTACTTTATATGAAGCCCCCCGAGGATTTTCAACATTTTCTCAAAAACGGCTCCAAATTTTTTCTTTAAATTTCTTGTATGAATAGAGGAAAATACACTTTTTAACATGGCATAGGTCTGATTTTCACGTACAGCTCTGAATTTTCGAAAATTGTGAAAGTTTGAATTTTTTTCGGCGTCTTTCTCCAACTACAAAATTGAAGATAGAGATTTTTACTTCAAATAAAAGTTGTTCTGCATATTGAGTTCTTTAATAAAGGTCATGTAAATGTTTTTCACAATTTTGGGAGTTTTCGTGAAATATTGCGTGCAATATGTGCAATTTTAAAAAATTACAAAAACAAACTTTTCTCAAAACGGCTACAAATTTTTTCTTTAAACTTTTGGTAGGGATAGTGGTAAATGTACTCTATTAATGACATAAAAGCCATTTTGGTCTATCGGTTGGTTTTTTCAAAAATTACAAAAATGTAAATTTTTTACTTGTCTCTCACGTCGTTAATATTTACATTATCGGCGATTTTTTTACATTATTATATTTACGAGTATGTATGCTTTAAATAATGTCAAGTAAAGTTTCTCGAAAACACTACCGTTTTCTGTGAAAAGTAGCTCAAATTTCGGCATTTTCAGAAATGCTCAAACGTCATTTTCTCGTATATGGCTGCAATTTTTTTCTTGAAACTTTTGTAACGGATAGTGCTAATTAGACTCATTAGTATAGCGTGAAGTTTATTTTGAGTTTTTGTTTTGTTGTTTTCAAAAATTATATAAATGTAAATTTTTTGAAAGATCTCTCACATCTTTAATATGCACATTATCCGCAATTTGTAAAGATGATTATATTTGTGAGTGTAAGTGCTTCAAATAACTTCAAATAAAGTATTTTGAAAACTCAAAAATTTTCTGTGAAAATGAGCTTCAAATTTCGTATTTTTAGTAATGCTAAAACGCCATTTTCTCTTAAACGGCACATAATTTTTAAAAGAAAATTGCCATTTACTGCTAGGTTTTTGTGTTCTTTAATATTCTAAAATTAATGTTTCTGTTCTACCAATAGGAAACCGAAAAATTAAGAAAATGACAAAAAAATGTACTTTTGGCGATGATAGATGGTAGCTGGCAAGAAAGAGTATGTGGCAATTCCGAATAGCTAGCGAAGACCCAGGAAAATAGAAAACTAATACGGGAAGGTCTGTGCCATTCTGTTTCTGTTTTTTGACAAATAAATAAATAAAATAAATACGGTCATGCTTAATTTTTTCAAAATACGAGTAGTTTTTCTTTAATTTTGTGACAAACGTAATAGGCCGCTGTAAATTTTCTGCGCTTCGGACAGCTGGATGCGTCGTAAATTAGAATGTGCAATTTTGTATATTATTTCTTTCTTCGTTTCTTACATTCGAACTTTGTTATAGACTTACACATTAATATTTTAGAAATTGTTTATTTTGAAATATTTGAAATAAGTAAAAAGAATTAATATCTCTCAGAATAGCGACAATACAGGGTCTGCAACAATGGAATTCACTTTGCGCTCGCGAATATCTGTGAATTAGTGTCATTGTTGTGACCTAATGGAGCTGTATGAAAAGGAGTTATAATTGTCTAATTTATGTTGATATTTGCAGGCAAATATTTAGTTTTGCACCAATTGCTGTACCATTTGTAGTGAGTAGAGAATTTGTTGCATGGTTTTAAAATACTCTTCCCTAATCATGGCCCAATGGAAGGCATTTCTATATTTCCAGGGTATCAGGCTTCTTTTTCCAATACAGGGTTACAAAACGTTTGCATTCTATTTTTGTGAAGTTGTAGAATTCACATAGTTCTGACAACACTGCAATGGAAATAGTGAGTTCCAAGCGAAGATGTTAGTAGCGCATAAAGTGCAATATTACAGTACTACTTAGCTGTTTCCTCTAATACGGGAAAGTAAGTGCTGTTGTAGCACCACTAGTTTTTAAATTGATTAGTGATTTGAAATGTTTTAACGATACTTCCGTTTATGAATCCAACTTGTACGTTGATTATTCTTGTGTAGAATTACTGTAAATTTTAGTCGTTTATATGGATAAACTTGACCCCCACTAGGGGCGGCGAAATTTTCCTCCGCGCCGGGCGGTTGTCACCGACGCTACGCCACTGAGTACACCAAATGATGAAATAAGTAAGCTGCTTCAAGAAACGAGTCATGAGAAGTGGCAAAAGGCAATATAAAAAATATAATCCCCCCTTCGTAGGCGACTGTCTCAAAGCAACGCCAAATTTAAAAACGTTTCCTTGCGGCTGTAGAAGATTAAGATAGCATCAATTCAGAGCCACTGAGGAACCAACTTAGTGGGTGGTACAAATAAAAATGGGCTATTACTTCTTTCTCGAGTTTTCAAAGCAATTGCTTCAAACAGTGATGAAAAGACGTGAGTAATTGCTGTTCTTTTGAGCAATTTCTGCATTGAGGTCGAGGAGAAATTGTTTACTTTTCGTATGAATAAAATCGAGAATTTGCTTCTAGTGCGAAGTACGAGTACTTCGAATTTTCGGGGAAAACTGTGTAGGTTACTCAAATCGAATTGAATGAATACGAGAGAGGTTATACCCGACTGTTGTGAGGTTTTAGGTAGGGAGCGAATGAAAGATGAAAGATTTCCTACGATTTCGCCAACAATACACGTCAACTGTACCACAACCTAACGGTCGACACCATCAGGAACAAGCACGGGTTGCCATAGTGGAAAGACCATGTACGACGTGGGGTAATGTAGGCAAACAAAACAGGCGAAAATCGAACAATCGCAACAGATCAGTTAGTGAGCTCAGAGAGAGAGAGAGGTAAATACTCACGAAACTACGCGAGCTACTACTACACTAATACGAGTTTCACGAAACTATTTATTCATATGAAAAGAAGCAATTGCTAACGGGAAGTAGTAGTTCCTACTTGCACTCGTGAACAATTGCTCTGGAGTACATACTCATTTTTATTCATATCACCCAATGTGTATATGTAGCATAACCGATCAGAATATTGTCCACTTAATCTTTGAATATGAGCAGAGCTAAGACAGGAAAATCTTTAGGAGTGAATTAAAACCTGCAGATAGAAAGTGGCCACCATCAGAGCAAATGTAGTTGAAAAGTGCATAATAATTTATAGTTTTTTAACGTTAATCGATTACCGTTTTAACGATAAACCAGTTTATCTTACAAAACTTGGCAATATCTGGAATCAATAACATTAAGGTGCAAGGAAACGAAACTAAGTTGCACATTACGCATGCCAAATTTGACGTAAAAAAACAAACAAAAAGGAAAAACAAACAAAACAAAAACAAAAAAACCACTTCTCCCCTTCCCATCTCTAAACGCTACCACTCCGCCTGCCCCCCTCTCCCGCTCCGGCGTTCGCCAGCTGCATTAACGTTGTCAACGCATGCGTTTCCCCTCTTCCACTTCGTGCGTTGCGCAACCTGAAGATAGTGCGTAAATGCTTCCGAGGGACGGGCGACGAGCGAGGCGCAGAGAGCTTCCAGCGACACGTGCTAGGCCGATGCACTGCTGGAGCAGTGGCGTAGCTTCAGTGGGTGTCACCCCCCCCCCCATAAATTAAATATAAAAACTATTAATGAAGAGTTTATACATTATTTAATAAAAATATATTTGCACATGACATTTATTTATAATATAAAAAACGCATTTAATTCAAAATGATTTAAATTTAATTTTTAAGTCAATCTAAAACGAAGTATAACTAATTAACAAGGACATTTTTTTATAAAAATATGATTTTTAAATAAATGATTAAAATTATAATAATAACCAATTTTTATAATTCCAATTATAAAAATTTATTTTATTATTTTATAATTCCAATTATAAAATTTTCTTATTCGTGTCACCCGGGGCAGACCGCCCCCCTCCCCTGCTACTACAGTACCGGCAGGGTGTAAGCGACTCTGACAGTTCGATGCGCTGTTGCCACACATTACCACGCACATGGCACCACCTGCATGACAGATAAATCTCAAAACAGTCACACTCTCTGACAGGTGACGACACATCTTGATGTCATATTTATAACCTTCGTCCAAGCCAAGCCTTGTCGCCTCCGCGACTTCCTGTAAAATCAACGGCGGATCCAGGGGGGGGCATGCCCCCCAAAAGGCCTATAATTTTCGTGTGTTACCCTTTATTTGGAAAGACAGATTTAAATGTTTATTTATACTAGTAATAAGTAATAATTTAAACAATATTGTATAGTACCTTGTATAGGCTACAAAACAATATACAATATTATAACAAACGTGTTTATTATTTAACAAAAATCTTGGATGGCCCCTCCAAAATGATCCGCTGGATCCACCCGTGGTGGGAGTCAGATGAGCGGTAACACAGAACCCTGGCTGTGAGAAAGTAAACAAATCCTCGCAAGCTGATTGCTCCAGAGCAGGTCACATGACGTCCCACAGCATGTGGTGAGAGAACGGTCAGAGTCGCTTATACGCTGCCGGTACGAGGGCTGCGATATCAAAGCCGATGTTTTTATGACAACATCCATGTATGAAGCGGATGTTTTTACTTTTTCGACGTTTTGTTGATGGATGAAAAATTTCCTTAATCACAATTAAAATAAATAACTGATGGTACCACTGTCTGTGCCTGATCGAACCGAGTGAGCGCAATTTGTACCGTCTTCACAAGCATCTCTCGCCCGATATGTTCTTGATGTGGAATTTCCTTCGTCTTTCCTCATATTTCGCAAGTGGTAATATTTAAGCTGAGGATTTATAGGCTCGAAAATCTGTAGAAATAGGCAGCTAAAATTTGCATATAAAAATGTAAAGTAGGCATTTAAAAAGGCACTCTACTTTGTTCTTCTCCATATTTGTATAGTTGTGTAGAATGTTTCTGAAGTAAACAATATAGTTACCTTCATGTTATGTTTGCTTGTTCTGACAAATCCTCTCTATAATTGTTGGGCATTTCGGACAAAAAAGGCTGAGTCGCAGTAACTACCTTTTTGCTTGTCATTAAATGCAAGTTGATGCTCTAAATCTGCACAGTAATTCTCCACACTAATGCTAATGATCTTTTTCCTCACACGCTATACACAACACAAATTTTGGTGTTACAACAGCACATGCTTTCTCGCATATTTCTAAAAGTATTTCAAAATTTGCAATTTTCAAAAATTCGGAGTTGAACGAAAATGAGTTTTGCGTCATTTTTTTAAGTGTCCCTTGTTCTATCCCTAGAAAAAAAATTGAGGAAGGAATTTGTAGTGGTTTTTGAGATTTTTTAAATAATTAGTATTAGTTTCAAAGAAAAGTTCCGGAAGAACCACTCGTTTAAAAAACTCTACATGACCTTTCTTAAAGACCTGATATTTTTAGAACAGATTTCATTTCCGATTGAAATCCGTATTCAATATTGTACTTTTGCAAATGCTAACTTTTTGCAATCTTCGAAAGTAGAGTTTACGAAAAGTTTTATAGTTTCCTTTGGTACATGCGAGGGGAAAATTAAAAAAAAAATTGAAAACATTATTTGAGAAAAAATTCGAAGTAAAAATAACTTGGATACACCAGTGGTTTTTCACGTGTTTCATTATACAAAACACCCGCACTGTGGAGGCAGTAAAACGGAACATAGATTTATAGATATTTGTGCGATTTCTCTGAACTCTGCCGGATAAAAAGAAAAAAAAACAACTAACAATTAAAAAATAAGGATAATTGCATTTTGATCAATAAATACAAGAATATGCAAAATTTAGACATTTAAACACAAAATAGTCATTTATTAGTGAAACAGACATTTATAGGCACTATAAAATTCGTATATAATACTCCTAATGTCTCAAAATGAATAAGTAACCTAAAAAATTACGTTTTCCTTTAAAGAAAAATAATAGGCAAAACAAAATCCGTGGCATAATAATAATATAGTAATGGAGTAACTTGCGATTGTCCGTCACTCACGGTTACATTATAAGGATTCAACACTTTTTCTCAAGATTTTCTTTAGTACAAGAAATAGTGGCTGTTCGTGGGGGAGAGATCATTGGGTCCATATCCCCCTATGCCAATGCTGTTTTAATTTTACTCAATTTATTCAAAACAGTTACCACTTCTTACTCGCTACACATCCAAAGGAATCGTCTCCTATATAATTTCCGTAGTATACCTTCCCTTTGCTGCTCTCACATGCAACCAATCTTCATAAATGAGGTCTCTAAAGAAAGAGAATTTCACGGAGTCGTGACGAATTGCATTTTGACTTTAAAGATACGCGGAATTTGTATTTAAAAAAACATTTAAAATGCAACCCGAAACACACGTCAGGATTTTTTAATCTTTATTGTTAAATAACTCCTAAACGAAGCGTTGTAAGGCCGTAAAAACTAAACTTTTGAGGCTAAAGGTCTAAAAGAAACGTTCATCACACGGTAATCTACAGGATGAGCTCTTCATCAATTACATTTTTGCTGGTTCGACGCTTCTCGATTCTACCTCACATGTTCAGAGCCTGTAGAATCTGCAACTGTATGCGAAATTACTAATTGATACTTGATATTCCATGCAATTGAATAACACGGGTGTACTCTTTGCTCGATAATAAATTTAAATGAGAATAGTTTGTATTGACAAGGGTGTATTATATTATTATCAATTACAAGGTGATATAGAACAAGTGAAGGAAGATAGAGGGTCTTGAAGAAAAATATAAATTACAGGCTTAATATGGAAATGGAAAAAGTAAGGAAGAGGGTGGGGTATAGAAGCGAGAGTTCCCGCACGAGTTCGCTAGTGTACATGGATTATGATTACACAATTTTTCATGCTAAGAATGAAATACTATTTCAAAACTCTTTAGGGAGTCCGAACTTGCTTCTTCCCTTATAAATACTTTCTGGATGGGCTCCTTACGAGTTAAGGAATAGTAACGGTTGTGATTATTTTAGTTATCCAATGTATTGCTTGAACCTTAGGATTACTGCAAAATAATTTTTTTTCGCCATGGCGTCGAATAAGTCATAATGTGATATGCTTGTTGTTACAGAAAAATAGAAATGACTGAAAAATAGAAAAACATATCAAAGCAAACGAAAATAAAATTCAAAATGCTCAATAGATCTCTCTTTTCTCCGATTAAAATAAATATTATACTTTTCATTGCACAAATAGAAACATTTGGCAAGAAATGTGGAGCGTTTTCTGATTGCCAATGCAGGTTTACAGAATAAAAATGAATGGAAGAAGCCATAATGATAGACGTTTGATGATATCGATTGATGATAGTTGTTAGTCATTAGTCCTGTTATACTTCGGTTTTTCTTTCTTGGCGCACGGGGGGGTGTCAATTAAATGGAATTTCTCATGGTCTTTCGCTTTGTTCTCGGTTGTGCTGCTAGGAGTCGCACGATCGCGACTGCATCGAGCAGTGCTGACGAACATGCGACTCCTGGCGGCACAACGGAGAACGACGCGACACCCCCGTGTGCCAAGAAAGAAAAACCGAAGTGTAGTATTGAGAATGTTTTAGCTCCGGAGGAGGCAATGTACCTTCATAGCTGGATGTTGAGTTCCGATGCCGACCTAAACATAGATTTCCCTGCTCCATATATTTTCCCCAGCGGGGCACCGCTCCAGCTGGGACATATTCTATGCTTCTGACATGTGAGGTAGTGTAGTAAATGTGAGTGTATGTGTGAGTAAGGGGAGAGGATAGGTCAAGGAAGAGGAAGGAAATATCGAATGCAACTGTAACTTTATATTCTAGGTCAACAGCGCCTATATCTATTAGTTTTTTCTTCCATTTTTGCCTGATTCATTGACCAAATGCTGAGATGGCTCCTTGTTTTGCTTCTGTGCATAAATGTTGCCTCACATTCTGAGCACGTTTTCTTGAACTTTGAATGATTGTGAAAAATCTTATTTCACCAGCAGAACCAGAATAAATAATTGTTCTCGCTGTAGTGAGTTCATTCCTTCTCATGAAGCACGATAAGGGATAAGAGGAATAATATATCGCTCATTTACCGATGCTAATTCTGTTGCGCAGAGCGAATATTTTTGTTTTCAAATGCTGCCAAAAACGTTGCAATTTCTGTTAATTTTGTTAAAGGGCAAAGTTAAGAATTCCGGAGCCCAAAAAAACCTGCGTAGATTGAACACTTATC
This sequence comes from Acheta domesticus, assembly GCA_031308135.1. Classification (NCBI taxonomy): domain Eukaryota; kingdom Metazoa; phylum Arthropoda; class Insecta; order Orthoptera; family Gryllidae; genus Acheta; species Acheta domesticus. Next base: position 178,519,504 of record JAHLJT010002406.1, read on the forward strand.
ATATGATTTTCTTATTTTGTCGTTTCTATAAATTCTATCATCTGTCTTATTCAATATAGAAATATATGACGTATTGTGACCTTTCAATAACATACTTCAAAATTTCTTGCCTGACTGCATTATCAAGAAAAAGAAAGTAGTTTGTGGTAACTTCTGTGCTACCTAACCCTCGCATTCAAAAAACCCTGAACACTATTTTAACGAATTCTTTTACAATTCTAAACTGGAACTGAAATCGATAGTTTTTTCTCTTATTTGCAGACAGAATAAAGAGTATTATAAAGTAGGCTAGATATTAAAGTTCAAATACAGAATGAGTTGGACTCAAAATATTTCATCCTGTATGTAAGATATTTTTAAAATACCTCTACACCTATCTCTATTTTTCGCACGTTGAAAATTTTTCAGAGGTACTTCGCTTTGCAGATAGATGTCTCTCGCAGTGTTGGGATTGACTGGAGACTTCGATGCTGGAGGAAGGAAGTTGTATTGTAGTGGACATGCGATACAACCCCACCCCAAAAGAATTGTAGTTCTTTGAAGATGTAAATTCACAGTTATGATAAAGGAGTAAATTATTTGCTTATAGGTCCATTCGATTACAATATTTATTCATTGATGGATACCCGAATATTATAATGCATTACCTTACACCAAGATAATACTCCGCATTAGTTGTGACAATTATCTATTAGACTGAAAAAAGAATGCCTTGTTTTTCTACAGTGTACCCCAGCTGTGACCTGACCCTTCTCAGCCTGCTCTCCCCGCTTCCCCCAGTCTCCTCCATCCCTTCCTTGCCTTATTTGGCTACGATGCCTGTTTGCTACGATCAACATTGCCACTTTCAGCAGTAAACAGGTGTATTGTTGCATATTCAATGCATAATTCCATTTTTCATCTTCGATTACTCAAAGCCTAATTGCGCTATCGATAACAATTAAAATGTATTTAGTAGGCCATTTTATGGTTTCCAAAATGTTTAAACTATATTCATGAATTTTCTCATCATTTTTTAGATATTTGCATAAACCTGAGAGTGCACTCTTAAATATCTTTAAGACAGTACGAAAAGGGCCATTTTTACGAAAATATTTTTGTTTTTACGACATATCTTGTATTTAATGATGTTTCATTTTTTTGACTGTCACGTTCAAAATATTTTATGAAGCTCGGAAGAACAGTATATTTGTTTAAAAAACAAACACACAGACATTTTTATTTTCATAATAGAACATGATTATCTAAAAAAGCATAGAGAAAATTATGCTTCGTAAAATACTCTACGGTTTAATGGAAACCCCAACGCAATCTATCCATTTGTTCCCGATACTTGAACTTAAGCAAGTACAAACAGACAAAAATTGAAAAAAATGGTGTTATCATAAGTAATATCACGAGAAGTGCTGTGATATTTAGTGACTATTTCACGAATAGAAACACTCCAGGAACATGTTAATTGTTTATTATTTACAAAAGTAATGAATATATTTGCTCAGACAGAAAAAATAAGCGAGAAATAAAAAAAAGCAGTCGAATTGTGTAAATTGGGTGCGTTTTTATTTCTCGCTTAATTTTCTTTCTGAACAAATATATTCATTTCTTTTGTAAATAATAAACAACTTATAAGTTTCTGGAGTGTTTCTATGCTTCTATAATGCAAATTTTTGCCTAGAAATAGATTTTTCAAACCCACTTTTGAGTGCTTATAGCGGCTCAACCATTCGGAATATCCACGCAGTTTATTAGACAAAATATGCTTAGAATTGTCTTAAGAGCTCATTTTCAAAGTTTCGACGTTTCCTCCCCGGACAACCCGTATATCTGTGCTTCTCACGCTCAGTGCGTCAATGCTAACGACACAACTGGCGCCATGCGACAGCAAAGCTTCAAGGAAGAGGCTACCCGCCATTTACTCTTTAAGTGTTGTGTAACAGCAACATTTTTTATATTGTTGGCAAGTAAGTGACTGTTGTACTGTGTGGAGAGATTACTATAAAAATGAACTGCATTGACAGTTACTGCTTGGCCACTACTCGTAATACAGCTGCAAGTTACTCCATGCACTCATTTTTTCAGTTCGTTCGTTTACAGGTAGCTCATTTGTAAATGGCTTCATAACCAGCATCTTTTGTAATGCCATCACCCTGCATGACGTTCATTTGTTTTCTCGACCTATCAAAGTGGTCCCTTCTTAGACTGACTCCTCTATTTACACTGTACTACACAGTTTATTGTATTCTTACAGACCGTTTTTGTTGAAATATTTAATTTATTGAAGTGTTATCAAAGAGTATTGTTGGGAGTTTTCTTGAGCAATGTGCGTTCTATTCTTTTTTCTTTCCCGTATACCTACGTATACACGGAGTGATATACGTAGTATAGCGAAAGTTATGTAATGCTGCGCGAAAAAATGGCCAATTTTCGGCGGACAAATATTAATTGCCGGGCCGTGAAAACGAAAAAGTGGATAAAACCAGTTGCTAAATTAAGGAACAACGTGTAGACCAGCATGAAGTTTATGTTATCTGATAGAGTATATTTAGCATTATCTTCGCCAAAAGTTTGAAGAAAAAATTTGGAGCCGTTTTTGAGAAAATCTATTTTTTTAAATTGCACATATTGCACGCAATATTGCACGAAAACTACTAAAATTTTGAAAAACATTTACATGACCTCTATGAAAGAACTCAATAAGCAGAACAAATTTTATTTGAAAAAAAATCTCTATCTTCAATTTTGTAGTTGGAGAAAGACGCCGAAAAAAATTCAAACTTTCACAATTTTCGAAAATTCAGAGTTATATGTGAAAATCGGACCTATGCCATGTTAATAAGTGTATTTTACTCTATTCATATACAAGAAATTTAAAGAAAAAATTTGGAGCCATTTTTGAGAAAATTTTGAAAATCCCCGGAGGGCTTCATATAAAGTACCTCCAAAATTTGAAGAATCTTTTTCAAAATCTCAAAGCTTCGACTACAATCAGATCGACCGGGGAATGTCCATTTTGGAAGAAATTGTGCGTATGGTTTAGGCGCTAGCAGTGTTCACAGACGGACAGACATACGTACAGACGGACGTTTTCCTTTCAATTGGGTTTTCGATATCAAGGACCTAGAAAACAGTGTTTCTGGCTACACCACGTGTTAGGGGATTTTTTTTCTTAATTTAGCAACTGGTTTTATCCACTTACTCGTTTTCACGGCCCGGCAATTAATTTTTTTCCGACGAAAATTGGCCATTTTTTTCTTATTCTAGTCAAAGCTTTGAGATTTTGAAAAAATTCTTCAAAATTTTGGGGTACTTTACATGAAGTCCCTCCCGACATTTTCAAAATTTTCTGAAAAACGGCTCTAATTTTTTTCTTTAAATATTTTGTTTACTATTCCCCCCCCCCCATGGGTGCCATCATTGGGCCCCTTGACTTGCGGGGCCCCGTGCGATCGCCCGATCTGCCCATGCCTAGCGCCGGCACTGGCTCGCAGAAAGAATAATGGTCTCTCATTCAGATGACTCGTTTTCTAATCAATGAATTATGTAGGTTAACTCTTTAATAGCCGTTTCTCGGATGGGAAACAATCTATCTTCAACGCCACAAAACGCAATGCTTTCGTTACCTACTACAGTTAATCGCTATTGAATAATTTGGGCGCTATTCTCAATTTCGCAAATATTCTCCAGAGTTGCAAAGATTGCGTGCTCTTCATCACGTTTCTTCTCTTCTCTTTCATTTGAGGTTTCGTCAGTGGTCCGTGGTGGTGTCGAAATTTCTATTTTGCACATTCGTTGCTTTCGTAGCTTTAGTTGTCCAATGAACGAAATAGTATAACTGTCGCTTGCGTTTCTTTACGATTCCCCTAAGCGCTTCGGTGAGACCGGCTTGTGGGTGGGTGGGAAGAGCTACGTGACTCTCCCCACGCTCTCCCCAACCAGTTGTCGACTGACTCGTGGTACAAAGAAATTACTTGGAGTCTTTTTTTAAATTTTAGGTCCTTTGTAAACATGTAAGATCATTCGTGATGTAACGTCACACTCTGCCAACACTTTTTTTGTTGCATTTGCCGTTACATTTACTGTAACTACTTATTTTTTAAGTAGTAACACTTCAATTCTTAGTTTATTTTAGTTTTATTTTAAATTTCTTGTACAATGTACATTAATATTTTGTACCTTTTCACTTTGTACAATTATCTCTTACGTATTTCGTTATAGGAACACGTTTTTGTGTTCGATTCTCCCTCTATAAGTCATCAATCTCCGTTGCTAACCTCATTCTCTAACAACCTCGGTACATCATGTGTTTCTTATTTACCAAATAACAATGTAAAAAATGTAAATAAACATTGTAATTGTGCGAAACGTTACAGTGACCATTATTAATTTACATATCTGTATACCTTATACAATCAGAATTATTAAATTCAAAGTTATACACCAGAGATATATTTTATAAATATAATAAACAGAAATGTTAAGTACAATAAATTTTTACAATACTTTAGATCACGGTTGTCCAGCTGGCGGCCCGCGGGCCACATGCGGCCCGTGATGCCATTTACTGTGGCCCGGGAAGGGTTATTAGTAGAGACCGGATTTTTATGTAATTACATATTTTTTGACTTTCTACTTACCGTTCTCAAAATTGTAATCTTGGCGAATTGTCGCCTTCCTAACACAATATCGAATTTTTTCGTTACATATTTTTACATATTTAGTACTGTATTACATATTTTGCGTGTTTCACAATATATTTTCTTATTTTATCTATTTTCGTCAATTTAATTCCATATTTTTTTTATAAAAAGATGTATTTCTTTCAATCCAGCATTTTTCCTACGTTATTGGGGACATCTAGGTGTCCAAAATATCATTGACACTGCGTTTGCGATTTGTAACCTTAATTTCCGAGAAAAATGTACGATCGCCGACATGTAACACTTCGAGGAAGATGCTACAGTGTATGTTTCCTGGTCGTAGATCTCGCAAGTTTGTGCGATGGCTTCTATTGCGATTAGTCCGGCTGCTAAACTACGGTCCTGGATTACAATGGATTAAGCATTTACTACTGACGAGAAAGTTGTATGATGTAAAGTGAGCAGTTTTTTAAAACTAATTTCTTGCTATGTAAATGATTTTTAATTACAAAATTTTATTATTACATATTATATCCGATTTTACATATTTAATACATATTCTTACTGTTTTCATTACATATTTATGTACATATTTTGACGTTTAATACTACATATTTTTCCGGTCTCTAGTTATTAGTCAAAAGGGAAAGTCCCTTTCATCCAAATCGGGAGACAATATTGTGCGCCTAGCACACGCGCCCTGTCGGAGTCAACAACCCTTAGTGTAAGAGGAGGTTAAGTTTACATTTAAGGATTTTTTTCTAGTGAATTCAGAAATTGAAAAGCATGCCAAAGTGTTTCACTGCGTTATGCATGTTACGGCCTGATATCACGCATTGTTCCATTCCACCCCCTTCCCGTTTCAGAACAGCCGGGCAAAGTGCCGAGTTCAACAATGTGGGGATGTCAATATGTGGATCGCTCGCGAGTGGCCCGTATGGCGAGATTAATAAGCCCGCAACCATTTTAATGATTTTCGTTGTGGCACTTGAGATCTTGCCAGTTGGACACCCCTGCTTTTTATTATTATTATTATTTTCCTATTACATCACGACTAAAGATGTTATGAGTCGGCTGAATATAAAATCTACTCCAGGTTGCAACCAGCTACCTAAGGAGCAGATCCGGTGACTGTCAGTGCCTCTACAATACTTTGCGCAAAATGTGGGCTGTTCCAAATAAAGCGATTTCTTGCACTTCCCAGTCTTTTGGATTACCAGGGAGTTTAGACAAGTTCTTACTCAAATTTTGCTTATTATTATTTTTATTATTATTATTATTATTATTATTATTATTATTATTATTATTTCTGGCAGTAGCACTGCGGAAGCAACAACTTTTCGCTTAATTTGATACTGTACAAGGCGGGTGATAAATCCCGAAGGCTCCGGACTCCCCTTTAGGCTTTAGATCATTTTATCTAGGGCAGCAATGTTAAGTTAGTTTAACAATGATTTGCAACTTTCAATTGAATTAAATATTTCATATATCGTTTTTGATGCCAAGAGAGTTTCTTAGGTTTTGAAGGCTTAGACATTCAAGTATAATGTGATATGATGATAACATTCCTCCACATTGTCGACAGGGTCGTTTTTGTTTTATGAGGGAAGAATGGCCAATTCTTAATTTTGTATTTTTCTTCTTAACGTAATGTTTGGGATATTTATTATTACAGATTTTCATGCAACGTGGAGTTTGGATGTTGAAGCTTTCCGCAGGCGATCCAATTTCTTATTAATACATTTTTTAAAGTCATTTAAAGAACCATATACATGCAGTCATCTATTTATTTAGCTTTTAGCCATGAACGCAAGTTAAATTATATTAGCAGAAAGAGTAAAATGCCTTTGAAAACATGAATTTGGAATACACTAAAAACGTTAAAGATATTAAAGAAACAAAAATGTTTATCTGAAAAATAAAACAACGAGAAAAATAAATTGGAAGATATTCCACTGAAGAATTTTTATTTCACTTTTATCAAACTTCTCTTTTATTGTGGTATCCGTGACAGCATATATTACGGAGATTATGTGTGGGTGACACGATGATAGCGGAATTGAATAACATTTTATACTTCAGAATTGTTGAGTTTTCTTTCACTGTAGAATCAGTTGGAAATAAAAAATGTTGCCTACGGCTTTTTGAAGGGAGTCTATGGTTTCGTTAGATACCTCGGAACTCGGATAAGATTCCTAACAATGAAACAGTTTCCATTTAACTGAAAGATGCAAATATTTGATTGAGTTCTTCTACCTATTCTTGTACTGTGTTCGGACTGAATTCTCATACTCAGTGCGTCACTCCTTACGTCATGCGATAGCAAAGCTCCAAGGATGAGGCCGCCCTTCATTAAATATTTGCTATTCATGTGTTGCGTTAGGGAATATTTTTGTAACATTTTTGATATTCTTGGTTGGTTGATTGATTATAATCAATCTTATCAATCAATCAAAGTAATGATCGCAGTATCTGATTGAGTATCTTCACTAATAATTATTAGTGAATTCACGTGCGTCAGATACTGCGGTCATTAGTCCCGTAAGTGTAGTACACGTTCTTTCGTCGGGAAGGGGCGGTGATCTTCCTCCGCTGGATGACGAGATCCAGCGCCAACCTACCGTCGATTAGTGGGGTTTTCCCCAATCAGGTATCTCCCACCAGCGGGGCACCACCCCAGCCGGAACAAACTCTAAGCCCCCGACCGCTCTCCCGGCATGTGTGGTAGTGTAGTGCATGTTAGTATGTGTGTAAGGGTTCAGGATAGGACAAGGAAGAGGGAGGAAAGATCGCGCGCGGTCCGTGACCCGTTTGTTGGGGCATTGTTCCGGCATTCGCCTGGTGTTGATCGGAGAAACTACGGAAAGCTACCGATTAGGGCAGCTGGCCGCTAGAATTCTCCTCCAGACAGCGACTGAATTCGACCTAGCTGACAAGCTAGTGTCGAAAATCCTGCTGCCGTCGGGATTCGAACCTAGGTCCTTCCGGTCCAACGTTTTTGATATTCTTGGCATTTAAAGAATTGTTGTTCTGTATACTGTACTATTTTATTGCCGTATTTTCGAAGATTGTTTTTGTGAAAATATTTAATTTATTGCAGCACTATACGAGAGTATTTTCTTGTAGTTTTTGAGCAGTATGTGTACTACATTTTGGAAACCCTTTTTTGTTGTTTTATTCGGTAGTATCCATGTTGCTGCAGGCCATTAGTGCATTTTTTCAATATTATTCGAATCGTATGTTCGATTGTCACTTTGGAGATACTGTCTGTGAATTACTATAAGAAAAGAAAAAAATTATTGAAACTAATTAGCGAAAAGATACCTACCTCTTGTAAGAAGCAAGTTTATATTCAGTAATGTTTAACGTGCGATGTTTTTCAAAGCTTCTTATTATTACACAAACATAATACGTAAAATATTTCCTTGCAAAAAATACACTTCATATATAGTTCGAGCGTCAAATATTTTGTTCTGTAAAATTCGATAATTACACATATGGAGAATAATGTAAAAACAACCTTTTTTATTCAACCTAACCTACTAACAACCTTCCATTGAGAAATATCTCTCCTCTAACTCAGAGGTACAGATTGGATTATCTATGTTTGCTTGTCTGTCAAGGCTTCTCCCATAAACGAATACCTCTATAATGTGACTAGAATTCTTTCTTTCCATTAAATCGTAAAAGGAAATGTATAGGTATCAATGCGAGAAGGAATTGGAGAAGCTAGTGGAGAAGAGTTTCTGCGTCGACTATGAAGTTTTTCCCTTTCTTCTCGCCTTCTTTTATCTAGGCTTTTACCCCTTCATTAATAAGTCGGTAAACGGTGACCATTCTTAATCATACTATCACAGCTTAACCTCATTAATCATAATAAATATTTTTCTACGACCCCCCTCCTTTCCATGACAAAACACGTTTAGGCAGACACAAAGTGAAGTGCAAGGGTTGTGAAGTGAAGTGGAGTGGACTTCAGTGGAATAAAAAGTCGTGTATTTATTGGTGTAAAATCTGTTCAAGACCGCCATAAAATGTAGAATTAATGCGGTTATTCTTGTTAAAGCCTTTATTGTCATCATTGTTATCATATTATTATTAATATTAGTCTTAAAATAATTTTAAGTTACATTGAATTTAATTCCTATGTATAATATGTAAATTTTAGTGTTCTGCCACCAGGTTGCATAAACCTATCTGCGGAAATAATAAATACCTATCTATATCTAAACGAAGACCTACAGATAGCAGTCACAAATGATGAATGTGAAATGCTGGAATTGCCATACTCATTCTCTTTGTGCTTCCAGCATTCGAAGGAACTGATTACCGGAGGATTGCGTTCACTTCTATAGCCATTGCAGTAATTTTGAAGTACAAGGACGCATTTTTGATTCTTCCAACTTTCCCTACGGAATTCTCCTTGCTACATTCAGCGGTTTCAATAAGAAAATATGAAATTTTGACTCTTTCATCGTTCCTATTTCGGTCTTCTAACATGCGAAAGCAAAAAAATAAGTATGCGGTAGATTCAATACGTTCAAATGCTTGTTTTCTGTGCTTCTCATATTTAACACGATTACCTTAGCGGCAGATATTACGATTATAATAGTACCAGGACAATGTCTACAAAAATATCATTGCAATTTTAATGTCTTTTTTACCTGCTTCTCAATCAACTATTTAAATTTTACTGATAACAAATAATAGTCCGGACATTACACTTTCAATTTTATTTAAAAAACCGTGAATAATATTAGTTGTTTAGTTTTTCTTCTCAATCATTTTGCAGAACACAAGTGATAATGGAACGGAACGCAACGCAAAAACGCAAGCAATGATTTGGTACCACTCAATCTACACAATAAAGAACGCTGCGTTTCGCATCATTACTATTTCAAGTGCCCATTTAACAGTGTGATTGTGAAACATGTTCTGCCATAGAAGATGTTCTAATCAACTTTTTAGTAAAACTGACACTCGATCTGCTTTGGGTAGAATAACTGAAACATTACTAGCAGAAATGTTGGGAGAATATATTTAGCAGTGAAAGAACATGGTTGTGTTTTCGTGAACGTATAGAGTCTAATCTTTTTAAATGATAAATCACAGCAAGTTTTTAATGAAATATCACGTACATCTAAATATTTTTTTTGAAATGTACTGGTACGTGTATACTTCTTTCTTTTCTGTTTTGATTTCGATAAGAATGAAAAAAATAACGGCGTGCTTTCTGTGAAGAGAAAATCGAGTAATGAGCTCTGTACGATAAGATATCCTTCGGGAGCTATTGCATATCAAACCGTGAGTGGTTGCGGAGATTAGAGTAGCATTCCAATCTACTTTTGGGGCCCACTGCTGCACTAATGCAGATAAGATGGATCACATTTATGGACAACATGAGGAGGAAAATATTAATAAAAAGATAACGTCTAGCCACGTCAAAAAGTTTTAACATTCTCCATTGAGAAGATATGTGCATGAACTGGAGGGCTTTTGATGAGTTAACAACCTCATAAACAAGATCATAATGTACTGAAGTTCACAATCACAAACCTAGGTTTCTGAACACCCAAACTCTGTTGTCTGGAATTTATTTGTCAATGCACCGGTTGTTTTCTTCGTGATCGTTTATTGAATAAATAATGGACACTTTTATGCATCAGAATTATTAACTGCTTTCTGTAAATATTATACCTGAAGAGACAGCTTTCTTAATTTTCATTGAATTCTAATACTATATTCTAGTGTTACATTGCTTTCTATAGAATTGTTTCGACCTACATGATTTTAGAAAATCGAATTTATTCATTATTCAACGAGTCTATTTGATTATAATAAAATGTCATAAATGTCAATAATTATTGACATTTATGACTGCAGAAGGGCAATGATGGCTGCTAGTTATTGCTCATATATTTCTAAAAATGTATTTCATCGCCTACATTTTTCATTATTGGTCGTTTTTCCTTTCATGCACATTGTTTTGTTGGCATCTTTATCGGGGGATATTTGTATTTTCTTCTTCGGAGTGTTCTTTGGACAAACACACATATTGTCGGTATTCAATTGTTGAACAAGCAAGAGAAGACACACAAAGATCTGATAATGATAATGTTTGTCTTTGTATTTGGTCGACTTTGTCCTCGTCGCCTTTGTTAGAGTTGTTAATCTCTCAGCTGTTTTATGGAAAATGCTGCATCATTTCTTGTCAGTTTTTCTATTACGAAGAAAAGAATAAGTTTTAAATCCGTAGCGAACGAAGAATTGGAATGGAACTTTGCAAGCGTTACTATCTTTCCTTAGTACGCGAATACTCGTGATCATCCTAGTGGCTTGACAAGAGATCTGATACGTTGCATCATGTACGATTTCCTTATTTATTTATTTATTTATTTACGTCAAAAACAGTTAAAAACTGCGTGTGACGAGCTATGGGGAGATTTTTTGTCAATTTAAGGTACAGATATTCAGTTTATTGTTCTTTGTGGAATTTAATTATTTTTTCTTGAATTTAACCGATAATCACTTAAGTGGAATGAAGAAACATAAAAATGAACTTCAAATGAGGGCATTTTTCGACAAGTGCAATTTTGGTACCCCTTTTGAAGAAAACGAACGAAGTTTTACACTTAATGTCTACAGTTTATTTAATACTACAAGTATCTTCGAAGAAGAACCGGTCATCACAAATGCAGTGTTGAGCTGTTCATCGAATGTTTTAGTTGCAACATTGACAAGAAAGTTGTTGAGTTATCGTGTTCCGACTATCTGGGTATTTTGCAATACACTGAAACTCGTTTGATAACATTCTGATCCCTTAGGGAATATAATGAAGAACAATAACAGTTTTCGTGAAGGATCTTTTAGCAGGCACCTTAATAGCCAGGCGCCTCTTCTCCAGCTAATGACCCAGCTGCCGCGTTATAAACAAAAGCAGATTAACTCAAAGGCAGGCAGGCTGAGCGCTAGCTTGGGGTCCTGCTGGACAACACACCCCTTCTCCAGAATTGCATGCGTTTTACAATTGTTTCCAAACGTAAAAATATTTCAACATTAAATGTTCAAATTGAATTGGTTATGGTTTATTTTCGTATGTTCATTTCGATGACATCAGTATATGTTAGGGCCCTTTAAGATTTTAATGCGGTTCTGACTAAACTATATATTTCCTACAAGGGAGAGTGAAGATCTCTTGAAACGAATAACAAACAGTTTTATATATCCTTCACTAATGTGGTAATTTGTATTCAAGTGGAAGACGATTCGTGAAAGATAACTTCATTAAATATTTATTTCCCATATATCACTACTCGCAAAGTAAGAAGTCGGCTACCCTCTTCGTAAAGTATGATAGTCACAATTACATTGCATTAAATAGCGATGCACATCAACTGGAAACAATTCGATTAAAGGAAATGTAAATGGATGGTTTAGTAAACATCCATGCGGAGAACTCAAAACAAGTACCGGGCGCCTGGACAGTTTATTTTAAACACCTCAGCGTTTTGGAGGTGACAATTACCTAGTACTTGTAATCCAATAATAGCCTTAACAGGAGTGTGGTCTCCCCTTCTTGCTGCGTTGCCGGTTCACTCCGATGACTCCGCGGAGCTCGGAAAATTTCGGTTCGCCGGTCTGGGTCTTCCGAAAAGGCGGCGACGACACGAAACCCACGCGCGTGAATTTGGTGGGCCGACCGCCGCGGACGCACACGTGTCGTGCACGGGCCGGGCCGAAGGCGCGGGGGAGGGGGGGGAGCCGTGGTAGCCGGATTTCTCTCGGGAAGGACTGGCCGCGAGAGGGCCCAAGTGGCAGCGGCGCGAAGGGAGGGACCGGGGCGCGAGGGGGGCCGGGGAGGGGGGCCGCGGTTGCCCCCTCTCCGCCTCTGCTAGGCGAAGGCCCCCCCGATGTAAACGGACAGGCGCGCTCTAAAGAGTATGGCAGCGGCGGGCGGCGGCAGCGCTACGCGGGCGGGCAGGCAGGCGGGGTGTCACAGCAGCGAGCGCCCAGCGGACTGGACTAGTCACTGCGCCGAGTTTCTCCGCCCGGGAATGTGTTAGAGTGCGCGGGTGTGTTTTTCGCTCCGGGAGCGGGCGGCCGTTCGACGATATCCCACACAGCTGCTTTTGTTGCCGCGTCGCCTGCGAGGACTGGAACGGTGCTTTTGTGTACCGGACGAATTTTTGAAGAAACTGTTTGCCACGACTGCGGAATTTTCGGATTTGTTTCTCGAAGTGGAGTGCTGCATAGCGAAAATTACTTGTTTACAAATCAAGTTGGATTATATTAAACTGTCATGGACGTGTGAGAAGTAAAACTATGAACTAGTCAGATGTTTGTTTTTTTGTAAAGTTTATCCCTTTAATTCACTTGACACTTTCGTGTTTGCGCGTAATTCTGTGACTGAAGACATTTGTTGAATAATTTTTTACGAATTATTGATTCAGAGTAAAATATTACTAACGTTAAAAAGTAAATAAGGCAGTGGGCTGTGGAGGCTGCTGTACTGCGCAGTGATACGCCACGTTTGTTTGGAAAAATATGGCAGCCCGTCTGTAGTGGTGACTGAAATAACAAAAATAAGACGTATTTTTCTAGCGTTAAAGTCCGTCGTGACATTTAGTGATTTAGAACTAACGAACTTGAGCCGTTAAATGGAGTGCATTATACCCTCCATATTTGTTTACATCGCTCGCGGACGCGGCATTATTTTCTCTTTGGATTCCCCAACAGGTTATTGCAACACTTGTATGCAAACCATGTGAGTTCACTAGTCGTCTGTGTTGTAGTCGTATTGTATAGTACGCTGCGGTAACCGGTACCTGCATTTGTCTCGTTCGAACGTACGTTTCTTTGTCACAGCATGTCAATTCGGTGAACCGTCGTACTACGACTTCGAATAATATTCGTGCGTAGGAGCGGGCCGACCCGAACGTATCGCGTGGAGAGAGAAGTGTGTTATCACTCTGAATAAAAAAATCAACAACAACAGTGCCATCACCGTGCGATATGGAGGGCGCTCTTCCGGACAATGTGACGGAGTTGTCGGCGTGCGCGCTGCTCGGCAATTGCAGCGGCCCGGCGAACGGGACGTCGTGGGCGGCGGGGGCGGCGGCGGCGGCGGCCGGGGCGACCCCTTACCGCGACCCGCACCTGCACATCACCCGGGACGTGCTGGTGACGCTGAGCTACCTGATCGGCATCGCGGGCAACGCGGCCGCCCTCTACATCCTGTGGAGCCGGCAGCGCGCGAAGCGGCCCCGCAGCAGCAGCAAGCACGCGCTCATGCTGTGCTGCCTGGCGTGCAACGACCTGGTGGCGCTGCTGGGCATGCTGGTGCAGATGTACATCCGCGTGCTGGTGCCGCGCCACCTGTACGACGAGCACGCGGCGTGCGTGGCGCGCGTCGTCTGGCGCCTGTTCGGGCTCGGCTCGGGCTGCGTGGCGGCCGTCATGGCGCTGGAGCGCTGGCTGGCGCTCACGCACCCGTTCCTCTACCAGAAGGTGAGCCCGCCCCGCGTCCCATACACCTGCACTCTCGGCTCGCGCACGTTGCAAATCTCCATTCACATCTGGCGCGATCCATGTTTGCATGCCCCGCTGCACGGTGAATCGCGCGACTGATGGAACTTGCATCCGCACCCGCACCCGCACCCGCACCCTCGGCTCACGCACGTTCCAAATCTCGATTCACAACCAGTGCGAGCCATGTTTGCATGCCCCGCTGCGAAGTGAATCGCGCGACTGAAGGGGCATACACCTGCACCCTCGGCTCGATTCACATCCAGTGCGAGCCATGATTTCATGCCCCGCTGCAAAGTTAATCGCACGACTGAAGAGGCATACATCTGCACCCTCGGCTCGCGCACGTTGCAAATCTCGATTCACAACCGGCGCGAGCCATGTTTGCCCCGCTGCAAAGAGAATCGCGCGACTGAAGGGGCATACACCTGCACTCTCGGCTCGCGCGCGTTGCAAATCTCGATTCACATCTGGCGCGATCCATATTTGCATGCCCCTCTGCACGGTGAATCGCGCGATAAAGGGGCATACACCTGCACCCTCGTCTCGCGCGCGTTGCAAATCTCGTTTCACAACCGGCGCGAGCCATGTTTGCATTTCCCGCTACACAGTGAATCGCGCGACTGAAGAGGCATACACCCGCACCCTTGACTCACGCACGTTGCAAATCTCGATTCACATCTGGCGCGATCCATATTTGCATGCCCCGCCGCACGGTGAATCGCGTGATAAAGGGGCATACACCTGCACCCTCGTCTCGCGCGCGTTGCAAATCTCGTTTCACAACCGGCGCGAGCCATGTTTGCATTTCCCGCTACACAGTGAATCGCGCGACTGAAGAGGCATACACCCGCACCCTTGGCTCACGCACGTTGCAAATCTCGATTCACATCTGGCGCGATCCATATTTGCATGCCCCGCCGCACGGTGAATCGCGCGATAAAGGGGCATACACCTGCACCCTCGTCTCGCGCGCGTTGCAAATCTCGTTTCACAACCGGCGCGAGCCATGTTTGCCCCGCTGCAAAGAGAATCGCGCGACTGAAGGGGCATACACCTGCACTCTCGGCTCGCGCGCGTTGCAAATCTCGATTCACATCTGGCGCGATCCATATTTGCATGCCCCTCTGCACGGTGAATCGCGCGATAAAGGGGCATACACCTGCACCCTCGTCTCGCGCGCGTTGCAAATCTCGTTTCACAACCGGCGCGAGCCATGTTTGCATTTCCCGCTACACAGTGAATCGCGCGACTGAAGAGGCATACACCCGCACCCTTGACTCACGCACGTTGCAAATCTCGATTCACATCTGGCGCGATCCATATTTGCATGCCCCGCCGCACGGTGAATCGCGCGATAAAGGGGCATACACCTGCACCCTCGTCTCGCGCGCGTTGCAAATCTCGATTCACAACCGGCGCGAGCCATGTTTGCCCCGCTGCAAAGAGAATCGCGCGACTGAAGGGGCATACACCTGCACTCTCGGCTCGCGCGCGTTGCAAATCTCGATTCACATCTGGCGCGATCCATATTTGCATGCCCCTCTGCACGGTGAATCGCGCGATAAAGGGGCATACACCTGCACCCTCGTCTCGCGCGCGTTGCAAATCTCGTTTCACAACCGGCGCGAGCCATGTTTGCATTTCCCGCTACACAGTGAATCGCGCGACTGAAGAGGCATACACCCGCACCCTTGGCTCACGCACGTTGCAAATCTCGATTCACATCTGGCGCGATCCATATTTGCATGCCCCGCCGCACGGTGAATCGCGCGATAAAGGGGCATACACCTGCACCCTCGTCTCGCGCGCGTTGCAAATCTCGATTCACAACCGGCGCGAGCCATGTTTGCCCCGCTGCAAAGAGAATCGCGCGACTGAAGGGGCATACACCTGCACTCTCGGCTCGCGCGCGTTGCAAATCTCGATTCACATCTGGCGCGATCCATATTTGCATGCCCCTCTGCACGGTGAATCGCGCGATAAAGGGGCATACACCTGCACCCTCGTCTCGCGCGCGTTGCAAATCTCGTTTCACAACCGGCGCGAGCCATGTTTGCATTTCCCGCTACACAGTGAATCGCGCGACTGAAGAGGCATACACCCGCACCCTTGACTCACGCACGTTGCAAATCTCGATTCACATCTGGCGCGATCCATATTTGCATGCCCCGCCGCACGGTGAATCGCGCGATAAAGGGGCATACACCTGCACCCTCGTCTCGCGCGCGTTGCAAATCTCGTTTCACAACCGGCGCGAGCCATGTTTGCATTTCCCGCTACACAGTGAATCGCGCGACTGAAGAGGCATACACCCGCACCCTTGGCTCACGCACGTTGCAAATCTCGATTCACATCTGGCGCGATCCATATTTGCATGCCCCGCCGCACGGTGAATCGCGCGATAAAGGGGCATATACCTGCACCCTCGTCTCGCGCGCGTTGCAAATCTCGTTTCACAACCGGCGCGAGCCATGTTTGCATGCCCCGCTACACAGTGAATCGCGCGACTGAAGAGGCATACACCCGCACCCTTGGCTCACGCACGTTGCAAATCTCGATTCACATCTGGCGCGATCCATGTTTGCATGCCCCGCCGCACGGTGAATCGCGCGACTGAAGGGACTTGCATCCGCACCCTCGGCTCACGCACGTTACAAATCTCGATTCACAAGCCGTGTTTGCATGCCCCACTGCAAAGAGAATCGCGCGATGAAGGGGTATACTTCCGCTCTTTCGGTTCACACGGACGTTGGAAATCTTGATTCGTATCCGGCGCGAGCCATGTTTGCATGCGCCGCTGCGCAGTGAATCGCGCTACTGAAGGGGAATGAATACACGTGCACCTTCGGCTCACGCATGTTGGAAATCTCGATTCACAACCGGTGGAGCCATGTTTGCATGCCCCGCTGCAAAGTGAATCGCACAGGGCATACACCCGCACTCTAGGCTCGCACGAGTTGGGAATCTTGTGACTCCCGCTGCAAATTCACAACCGGCGCAAGCCAAGTGTGCATGCCCTTTTGTAAAGTGTATGGGCCATGGTTCCATACACCTGCACCCTCGGCTCGCGCACGTTCGAAATTTATCCATGCCCAACAGATTCTGAAGCAGCGTGAGCTAAGTTGCTAGCCCCGCTGCGAGGAGTGTCGGCCGCTTGAAAAGGCAGGCACGGTGCCGGAGAGAGAGCTTGGATGCTCACACCCCTAGCGAAATAAACTAGCGGTGCTAAAACCGTACTTTCTCGCCTGTGTTTAACGCTGAATTACGCAAAACTTACACAAAATTTCGAAAAATTGTGTATGACCTTATTTGAAAATCTATCTTTAAGGAACAGATTTTATTAAGAGAAAAAATCTCAATCTTTAATATTTTAGTTGTAGGAAGACTCCTAAAAAATGTTGAACTTTTGCAATTTTCGAGAAATTATTGGTTTCAACGACCATGAGACATGCACCATTCTCTCAAACGTCCTTCACACTATCCAACAACAAAATTTAATAAAAAACGAAGGAGCAATTTTTTTGAAAATTTTGAAAATGTCCTAGAGGCTTCATGTAAAGCATCCCTCAAAATTAAAATATCGGTTTCAAATTCAAGTGGCCGCGACAACTGCAAGATCGATTGGGGAATATAAATTTTGGAGAAAATAGACTGAACGGTTTCGCCGCTAGCGTTGTTCACAGACGTACAGGTGGGCGGACGGACAGACTAACAGGCGATTTGCTGTCGATTAGATTTTTCGGTATCACGGAAACACACAACACATGAATTCTGGCTACATCGCATGTTAAAGGCTTTTTTTCTAAATTTAGCAACTGGATTTATCAAATTTTTCGATACCAGGACCCTGTAATGAGAGATTTTCTGACGAAAATTATCCGTTTTTTGCGCAACATTACATAACTTTCTCTCTAGCCCGTAGCGAGGTGACGAACATTCGCGGTTATATATTTTGATAACTGCGAATAGTAAGCGGACTATACTTCGGTTTTTCTTTCTTGGCTCCGTTGTGCCGGCAGGAATCGCATGATCGCCAGCACTGCTCGATGCAGTCGCGATCATGCGACTCGTAGCAGCACAACCGAGAACGACGTGAAATACCGTGAGATATTCCATTTTATTGACAAGAAAGAAAACCCGAAGTATAATTGGATTCTTGGTGCACGCGCGTTCATTGAAGATTTCCTAGGGATCAGTCCGTGTGTATTGTCTCTCCCTCCATCATTTTCGTAATAATTCCCCGTCCTTATTTGGACGATAACTTGGGTACACGAACGAACTGAAAATTGGATGGTAAAGAAAAGACGGCAAAGGGGGTCATGTAAGAATGTACCCGTGGAACTGATAAACATCTATTCTTCCTTTCAGGGATCTTGATTTGCATTTTTCCTCTTTTTTACTACTTAATTAATATGGTTATTGAATCTTATCGAACTGGAAGGGAACTTTTCCAAATCCTTGGAGAACATTTTAAGAGACATAGAAAATCTTTTTGTTGTTTTTTAAACTCTTAGAACTTTTACGTGAGTTTTAAGGGACCTGAGGCGACGTTCAATATCTCGTTCGATTTCTTTCGACATGGCGAATCGATTGTCGCTATTTTTAGCCGTGCCTTCTAGAATATTTTGGAAGAATTCTAAAAAAAAAATGTTTTGGGGGTGTTTCAAGACACCTATAGTGGCGAAACGCTGTTAATTACTGTATTGATCTTCCAGCTTACCTTTCGGAGGTGATTTAGAAGACTGACAGTAGTAAACCTAATTATGTAGTGGAACAAACAATAAAAACACATATACGAGTATTATATAACTCTTCGTTCGAGAAGATAGACGAGCCAAGCAACTGTGTATTTTAAATATCTTCTTTTATGATCTTGCACAGCGCAAATTTAAAAATATCAACGCAAAAGAACCCCCCTCCCCGAAGACACGGTGGTAAGCTAGTGTAATAATAAAACAACTATGGAGCTACAGAATGGCGCAGCTAATGTAAATATTAACGACGTGAGAGACAAGTCCGAAAAATTAAATTTTTGTAATTATTGAAAAAACAAAAGGATAGAGCAATATGCCGTTTATGTCATATCATAGAGAACATTTGGCACTATCCTTACCAAAACTTTAAAGAACAATTTGGAGCCATTTTTGAGAAAATCTTTTTTTATTTTTTTAAAATTGCACAAATTGCACTCAATGTTGTGCGAAAACTACTAAAATTTTCAAAAGTATGTTCATGGCCTTAATAAAAGAACTAATTTTGGAGAACAAATTTTATTGGAAGTAAAAATCTTTATCTTTAATTTTGTTGTTGTGGGAAGAGGTAGAAGAAAATTCAAACTTTTGCCTTTTTCGAAAATTCGGAGTTAACCGTGAAATTAGGACCTATGTCACCTTAATAAGTGTATTGTACTCTATTCTTACAAGAAATTTAAAGAAAAAAATTTGGAGGCGTTCATGTAAAGTCTTCTCACTGTTGGCCACATTGTGTCAAAAGATTAAAACATCCACGCAGATAAACACACTCCGTTTCTTTTCAAGCAAGATTTGGCCATGTTAGACATATTTTGGGTAAGTCTTCAACAAAAATATTTACGTGAATAAGCGGATAACTATAGTAACATATTTTTGTTCTGTGATTATTTCAAATAATCTTCTAGGGTGAAAAAAGAGACAACTCGCCTTATATTTCAAATAATCTTCTAGCGTGAAAAAAGAGACAACTCCACTTATTTGATTTTTTCAGTGACCTCAAATCATCGTTACAGCGTGAATAACCAGACAACTTGACTTATCTTGTTTCTGATTTTAGAAATTTACTTGATGTTCGTAAATATTTCTCATCACTCAGAAGGAATTGAACTTATCTGGTTATACACAAATGTAGAGAATCTTTCAGTGAATTCAGGAGTATAATTTTCTCATTTTCAGCAAAATGTCGATTTAACAGCTTATTCACCGCGGTCAAAGAATTATCACTTCCGTATCACTCTTCACCATCACGGGCCAAATGCCAGGACCAATCCAGGCAGAAAGCCTGGGTTATACCGTAATGAAATTACTCGCAACTTAATATTATGAAATAATTATTTTCATATCCACAGTTTTTGAAACATAGTATCGTAAATTTTGGGATCGCATGCAGCAAGAATTGGTTGATACGAAAACAACAACCAAAAACAAAACATTATCGCCTTCCCGTCCATTAGATGAACAAATATTCCTTTCCATTTTGCTAAGAAACGCTTCGCCACTGCATAGCAGTTCCTTGACAATTTCTCCTCATTCACGATGTTCAGGCGGTTGTGCTGAAAATGAATCGAAGCTTTCAGGATATTTCCAAGTATTATCGAAGAAAAATTATAATTTTTTTAATACAAAATACCAAAAGCGAAAATTTGTGTAATGCCCGAATGAGGCTCCATATTACGGCAGTGCTGTTATTCAGCGCATCTATGAGATTACGCTCGCCTACAGGCCGGCAGACTGAATTGCGGTGCACTCGCTGTCTGCAAATAACTGTAATGACTAGAGGCCGGAAAAATATGTAGTGTGAAAGGTGAAAAAATGTACATAAATATGTAATGAAAATAGTAAGAATATGTAATAAAAATGTAAAATTGGATATAATATGTAATATTAAAATACAGTCATTATAAAGCGAACATTTACATAATATAAAATTATATTTATAAAAATATTCCTAAAGGAATTTTAAGTATAATACATGCATTTGGAAATTCAGGTTAAAAGTTACAAAACGCGGCGTCAGTGATACTTTTTGCACCTAAAGGTGAAACTGAAGCACACTTCTCGTCACACTGAGTTAACTGAAGCAGGCGCTCTAGAGTGTGTGAACACCCGACCGTGTCATCACGTAACATACCTCCAGAACACAGCACGGAGTAATAATGTAGGAAAAATTGCTTTTTTGAAAATATTTCTTTTCGTAAAAATACGCAATAAAATTGAAGAAAATTGATATAATAAAAGAATATGTCGTGAAAATGGTAAAATATGTAATAAGTACTAAATATGAAAAAATATGCAACAAAAAATTTTGATATTGTGCTAGAAAAGCGATGATTCGCGAAGATTACAATTTTTAGAGCGTTAAGTAGAAAGACAAAAAATATGTAATTACATAAAATTCCGGTCTCTAGTAATGACCTCCCCACTCTACAACGGCGCTTCGAAATTTGGAAATGAGCCATCAGTTCGGGTGACATCTTGGTTGCGACAAAATTGAAAGGGGAAAATAAATCAACCAAAAACACCTTTCTACGGAAATCTATGCCACTGAGGTCAAAACGGTAAATGAGTTATTTATTGATAATATATGTAACACGTTGATGAGATTGTTTAACCCGTGAAACGACTCATCCTGTACGTGGGTATAACTCACATGCTCCAGCTTGAACATATTGAGGAAATCACATTTTCCTATTAAGATTAAGATGACTTTACTGAACGTGGTAAGATTTTGAAATAACGCGAATTGTACCTTTTTCCCGCTTTTCATTTATGGATTTCCGTAGACCAGATAACGTATCAGGCGATCCTGACCAGAAAGGAAAGTGTCTTTTCCTCTTCGGAAAAAGAGTGACAGGAAAGCTATAAGATTAGAAAAACACGCCGGAATTAGCGTCTTAAAAGTGTTTGATTACTCACATCTTCGAAACCGTTTATGACATCCTCGAAGTTTATGAAACAACCAACCGAAGAGGTTCCTGTGTTGGATGAACGAATTTGGTAACGTGCGATCATTTCGCACACAATAATTGTAGTTTATGCAATTAGTTTACAATGTTAAACTTTATAACATGTGCACGTGCTTTGAAAACGAGCGACATTAGGAGTGAGTTTTCATATTTGTACGAAAGCAATAAAGCAACAATACAAATGAGTTGCTATAAATTTATGATAGAATCAAATTTAATTTTGGGAAACAACTTTCGTGTGACGTCTCGGGTATTTGACATCTGTGCTAGAAAACGATGGTCGGCTGTTAAGTTTATTGCTACCATTCCGCTGCTCAGTCGCTGCGATTAGCTGAATTTGTGATGACGCAATCATTCGTGCTGTAAGTTGCTAATACGTCATAATTTGTGCTGTAAAATGTCTTTTTAAGGACGATTTCTTGCAACAGAAAAAGGTCGTTTACAATGCTGGTATAAAAAAAAATATTGTTTTCACCCTGCAGTGCTCGCACCGTCTCTTGAGACCCACATCAATACGAGTATAGTAATGCCTCGACATTCGCGAGTTCCGAACATTCACGATTAGAGAAATTCTTTTGGTCGTACATTTTCTTTGAAAGCGAGCACAGAAGAACTCTCACTATACTGAGCTCATTGTAGAGGAGCTTCTGGAAATCATCAGTGAAGAAAACCTGAAACCATCAGTAATGATTAAGTAACGGAAGCGAAACTGCGTCCTGGAGCAACTTCAATTTCAAAACTATTGATGGCGTTCAAAAATCATAAAAGCTCTGGTGGAACTGGCATTCGAATGTGATCCAAACATGGAAATAACTTCGAAATTTAAGAGAGAATATAAGCAGGAACTCTTTCATATTTGGATATTAGAACAGCGAGAAAGGTGATGAAACAAAAAAGTTAGCAAATCCTATATCCAACCATTTTCAACTTCGAAATAAGTTTCAAACATTATTTTATTTCTTCATTTTGGAATGTTAATTGTGAATTCTGTTTGTGGTAGCGCTTAATCAGTGGTACTGTAATTGATTGTCAGACTTTTCCTTTCTTTTTTAAACTGTTTTTCGATATCCAGGAATCTAACCCGCTTTTCTTCATTAAAATGTAGGCTCAATATTCGCGGATTTAACATTCGCGAGGTTTTTTGGGAACCTGACTCTCGCGAATGTTGAGGGATTACTGCACAATGTTTCTTCGGTTGAAGGCTACGCGATTGAGATCTATTCATCTACATTCCTTCGTTCATTGCCTCTAAGTACATTATTGCGTGACATTTTCTTAAACGGTGTTGAGAAATAAATGTTTTGAAATCTGGTGGTTCATGTAGATCCGCTGCGATCATTGTAACAAAATGTGAACACAGTTCTAAGGGAGTATTTGTTATTAAATCGAAGTTTAGCCTGTCAATTGTTATAATAACTTTATCACATTCCGAGTTAGATTTCATCCGAAAAATCCACTTTCAGTGTTTTAATGGAATGCAATATTAGTTACGAAGAGCATTCAATGGAATGTCAGCTTTTCTGGGGCCACAATTGAATACGTAGAATACCATTCGATTTGGTATAGAAAGTGATAATTAAAGGAAAGAAAAGATGACACCAGTGAAGTACAGTACAATACTTAATTTTTTAAAAAATATTCAGAGAAAATATGAGTTCGGATATTTTACGTTTCGGATGATTGTTGTTCTGATAATAGACGTCCCACTGTACTGAAAACATACGTCTCCTAAACTGAGTGTGGCCCCAGAAAACTCATATTCTTGCCGTGTTTATTATGTAATTTTTTATTTTTTATGTAATTTTTATTTTGGTGTGTTTCCCTTTCACTAGCTTTTCGTTCACACATTTTCCTGTTTTTCGACCTTTTTGGTCAAAACATCATTTATGCCGTTCCTCTTGTATAAAATAATAATGGTTTATATTGTGTAAGATGCAGATATCACAGAATGAAAATATACGGCATTGTTTTTATTTCCGAGTGACCAACCTTCTCTGTCGTCGACAATTGACCCGAATTTTCCATAATTTTCTTTCCGGGAAGCTCGTGAACATTTGACATTACAAATGGAAGACAGAAATAAACTTACAGATCTTTTTACGTAATATTTTACGAAACTACTGCACGAATGTTTGACACATTTTTATCACATGGAACCTACATATACTCGACTTACGGTATTTTTAAAATTCGTGCACTTGATGTTTATCCACGCCGGTATTGACGAGTGTAAAGGAACTCCATATTGTTCAAGCCACCCAGCGATTGACGGATCGTGAGTTCGATTTAACATGACGGAAACTAATTCGTAGGGTGGCTGCTCCGATCAGTGGTTTGAATTCAATTCAATTGTGCCTTATTTTCCATAGCGATTCTCAGGCCATTAAGCCAGTTCTTCCACCTGACAACGCAAATTACGCTATGCTCATTTCATCGACTCTTTGAGAAAGGGCGTATCACTTGGGCGGCGAAACAGGCGATCTTTTACATGTAGTAAATCTACAACATGGGACAGTCGGATTTACTTCCCCTCCGCAGGAAGGCATACGAAGGACTTTTGGGCTCTTAAAAATCCACGGATTCGATCGGGTTTGAACTTGTGTATAACAGTACCTGCGGACTTCGGTATAACAGTTCGATACGCTAACGGTTAGCAGTGTCTCTGACCTGGTGGTCCTAGGTTCGAGTCCCGACCGTGGCAGATTTGCGACACTAGCTTGTCAGCTACTACAGGTATTCTCCGATCAACACCAGGCCAATCCCGGAGCAGTGCCCTAACAAACGGGCCACGGACCGCGCGCGATCTTTCCTTCCTCTTCCTTGTCCTGTCCTCTCCTCTTACACACACTTACACTAACATGTACCAAAGTACCACACATGCCGGGAGATCGGTCGGGAGCTTACAGCTTGTCCCGGCTGGGACGGTGCCCCGCTGGTGGGAGATACCTGGTTGAGGGGAAAACCCCACTAATCGACGGTAGGTCGGCGCCAGATCTCGCCATCCAGCGGGTAAAAGATCATCGCCACCTCCCGAAAAAAACCCACCAACAAAACACGCACTACTCTTACGGGACTAATTACCTGAGTAGTTGACGCGCCCGGAAACACGAATCAATCAATCCATCCATCGCATCCCCATTCCCTTACTTGGGGCCAAGGCGCGCCCCCTCCCCATTCCCGTGAGAGCCATCGCCTGTATTCCGAAAACCTCTTCGCCCTGCGGCACACACGCGAAGACCAGCGAGAAGCAAGATTGCTTAGCTGATTCCGCCCTTAGCGTCAACTGCTCAGGACATGCGTCCCGTAAGTGTAGTACATGTTTTTTCTGGCTGTGGCAGTGATCTTTCCCTGCGGGCTGGCAAGACCTACGTCAGCTGGCGGGGATTTCCCCAACTTGGTATCTCCCACCAGCGGAGCGCCCGCCCTAGCCAAGTGAAGCTTAAAATACTCCTCACTGGTGTCCCGGCGAGTGTGGTAGTGGTAGTGCATGTGAGTGCGTAAGTACGTGGTGAGGATAGGGCAAGGAAGAAGAAGGAAACGTCGCGCGCGGTCCGTGGCCCATTTGTTAGGGTACTACTCAGGCACTCGTCTGGTGTTGATGGGAGAAACCACGGAAAACTACCGATCAGAGCACCCGGTCAGTAGAATTCTCCTCCAGACAGCGACTGAATTCGTCTTATACTTCGGTTTTCCTTTCTTGGCGCAAGGGGGTGTGTCATCAAAATGGAATATCTCACGGTATTTCGCGTCGTTCTCGGTAGTGCCGCTAGGAGGCGCATGATCGCGACTGTATCGAGCAGTGCTGGCGATCATGCGACTCCTGGTGGCACAAAGGAGAACGAAGCGAAATACCGTGAGATATTCCATTTTATTGATACCCCCCGTGCGCCAAGAAAGAAAACCGAAGTATAGCTGTCAAGCTAATGCCGAAAATCCGCCTCCGCCCGAACTGGTGCCCTAGGACCTCGCGGTCAGAGACACTGCAATGTCAATGGCCCCTAAGATATGTCTGTCGTCTATTCCAATCTTGAAATTAAAACCAATAGTATTTAACTATACTCATAAAATACCGCAATCAGGGCACCGTATCTCAAAAAAAAAAAATTATTGCTTTTTCTTTCCGATCTTTCTTATCGCCCCTCGCTACTGGCCAATAATTAGCTGCAACTCTTGTCTTAGGAAGCGGTAACGATCACTGTGTTGATGTACAATGAACCGCGTATGTACTATAACATAACTCTTTGTTTTTAACAAGTTTTCATATATTTTCAATATTTGGTGCATTTTGGAACTCAATTGGACGTAATTTCATTCGTGGAATTAAATACCACTCGTGCTTCAGAAATTCTCGGATAAATCCCCTCGTCTCTTCGCGAGTCGGGGATTTATCGACAATTTCCAAACTACTCGTGGTATTGCCTATGAAAACACTGTTAAGAAAGATGAATACCTCAAGGGGAGTAATATTTTCCTTTCAGGTAACTCTGAGATGTAATGTCAGTGGCTCTGATATGTCTGTCAATAAATTCGCTTCAATCAAAACATGTGGTCTGCGCTCTGGTACATTTCGTAAATTAAACTGCATTAGTCAATGAGAATGATTTTGAAATTTTGAGCCATAACACTATAAGAAGTGGAAGAGTTGTAGAAATTACCCGTAATTCAGTTTCTTCCTCCATCCGGACGTTTTGCCAAATTACTTAGATAACCCTTTCTAAAAGATTAATACCTCACGGACAATAATATTTCTCTGTCAGGTATCAATAGATTATTATCAATCATAGTCTTCAGAGCCTGGATTAAGGTTCGTTGGGAATCGTTTCTATGAAACAGAAGAAAAGAACAATGGCGTGAAAAAGAAAGAGATGAAAAACAAGAAGTTGAATGATTTTGTATAAGAGTTGAAGTGGACCCAGTTTCCGGTATTATATTGTATCTTAAGTGTAAATAAAAACTGTTAACATTATCGTACTTAACTTCATTGCAAATACAAAAAATAGACTGTCCGTGTCCTTTTTATACATTTTACAGTAAACACCTATATTTGTAATGTATAAAAATATATATAACAACTAGTTTACGTAACATACACACAATGTATAAGTTTTGTTTTAAGGAGTTTCACATTATGTACGAGTTACGAAATTTGTATTACTCATTTTAATGACTGGAAAAAAGATATGATATGTCTTTGGAAAAACTTTCCTTCAACCGAAATCGTTGTCATTACTTGTTTATTGCTGTGATTCGTTCCTTTTCATCAAATGTGTTTCCCTCTTCCATCAATCTTTGATTGTGACAAATAACCGCTCAATTTTAAAGGAGCGAATTCAGTCAAAAGAAGGGAATTCATTCACAATCTTACACGCTTGTAAGTAATTTTGCTACACTTGGTTATACATATACTTGCAATAATCATAGGGAACTATTTTTGGGTTTTGTGATTTTGTGATATACAATAGATATTTTTTAAAAATTAAAAAATGACAACTAATCCCCCCAACAACCCCCCCCCCAAATAAATTTGCCCCTAAAACATCCCCAATAAACAATCTTTATCTACATTTAGTGGAAAGACCCCTAACCTGGCAACTACTGTTGAAACCCACGTGAGACTTGTACTACCTAAACACGTACGGCTTTTTCACGGAAGTTTTGGTTGCGTTTGAGGGTGCATTCCGGACCTTCGTGTGTCTCGTTATCTTTGCCTTCATCCTTCCAAAATCTCTTTGCCTGACGGGCAACTGTGTGCAATCTCTCTCAATGAGGAGCTGGATTCCACATTCAGAACAATGCTACAGGCGCTGAAGCGAGGGCAAGTCAATACCATGAGCAAATATGTTAAAGGGCAGGACCGAAATAGGCCGATGATTGAGGTCTTCACTGTACCCAAAGAAGCGGTAGAAACTAGGCATGCGACATAGATATGGATGTTTTCAAAACATCGATTTTTTTTATAAAATCCTCGATGTATTTAACATCAATTTCTTGAAGTCAGTGTTTTTTTTAACATCGATGTTTAGTGTTCGATGTGTTACGAGATCGATGTTTTTTTAAAAGCAAAAAAACATATTATAATTTTCAGATATCCACAAATTGAATATTCTTCAGACTAGTATGACGAGGGTGAATATAAATAAAATCAACTTTCTTCAATAAAGCAGCTTTTATTAGTTTTGAATTATTTTGAATCAGATAATTCAAGTTTATCATTGTCAAATTAAATCGCCCTCTCTACAGCACGCAATTTCTCGCATTATTTCTAACTTGCAATTTTCGTTAATGCAAAGAGTTCATCCAACATAAGGCCTATGCCATTCTTTTTTGCGACCATCCATTGAAAACTATTAAAGAAAATTTTGGAGCGTATTTTTAGAAAAAAAAATTATAAATTGCATTAACTTCAAATAAAAATTACTCGTGAAATCTACCCGTTCGTCCAAAAAAATGTGCATGACCTTTTTTAGAGATGTAATTTTTTAAATTAATTAGTTGATTCAAATGTACCTCCCATTGTCCCCTTATACCTCCTATTGTCAGAAGTAAATTAATAATTTAATATTGTATTTTCCAGTGAATTGAATGCGGGAATTTTTCTTCTTATGGGACAAGTAAAAATGTAGTACTGCAACGCTGAAAGACAGGAGTACAGCAAAACTTATGACCTTGAAAAAAAACTTTGATATTTCCTTTCTCGTATTCATACTTACACACGGAATAATGTCTTTCTTTATACGCAGTATAAAGAAAGTTATGTGTAGCTGCAGGAAGTAGATTTTGAAATTTCAATGGAATTACAAATTTTAGGGTCTCGTGATATCGATTTTTTTTATTTTCAAAACGTCTATCCGTCTCACTGTTTGTATGTATGTTATTCTCTGAAAAACTCTATTGCCTAAATCCTTCATAGGATTTTTTTTCCCAATATGTATATATCCCAGTCGATCTGACCCGACTGGAAGCTCTGCGATTTTGAAAAAAAAACTATCTTTAAATTTTGGGGTGCTTTATATGAAATCCCTGGGGCATTTTGTAAATCTGGTGAAAATAACGAAGAATGAATCGGGTTATGCGAGCATGAATTCCGTTTCCTCTTCCAGGACGTGTTCAAAAGATTTGTGAGGTTTCGGCCTCTTCTCGGTGAAGGGAAAGCCAGTGACCTTGCCGCAATGACAGGAAGACGTTCTACACGTTCACCTTTCATTCTGTGCGGTAATTCTTCCGGGCGAAGAATTTTAGAATTAAACATGTGGATATTATGTCACAAATGTGACCTTCTTCTCATCGGTGCGGTGCTAATATTGCAGAAAAGAGAACTGCTGCAATTTAGTTGCATTTGCCTCTTTCTAAGACAGTCATTGTCCTGTTGAAAGTCACATATGTTCCATATCGAGCATGTTTTATTACCCAAATTTGTAGATTAAAGATGAAGATTGCAGAATAATTTTAAAATGGCTTTAATATCGAAACTAAAGTTACGAAGTAAGAAACGAAGTATCGAAACTAAATCATTATGAAATGTGTAGGTAATAGTTAATAGTAAAGGACCCGGGGCAGTTCAAATCATTTGGCTTATCAGTTTTGACGACAAGCGCTTTGTTGGGTACAATCTTGTGTAAATTTGTGGTGTTTGTATCTCGTCAACTCAACTTACAGAAGGCAGCAGTGGACCATTATTACACGCTTCAATACTGAACTTCGTAAATTCAGTTGTGAGTTCTTCGCTAGAACCCTTGGGCACCGTACACCGCGCAAACCGCTCATACTAACACGCATGCACTGACATACCACACAAACCCTCTCTCGTGTCTCTCGCTCCCTCTTTCTCGCTGCCCATCTCTCTCGGTCCCACCCTCTCATTCTCTCGGTCCCAACCTCTCATTCCCCCGCTTCCTCCCTCTCACTCTCTCTTGCTCCCTCTCTCTCGCTCCCCATCTCTCTCGCTCCCTCTCTCTCTCGCTCATCTCTCTCGCTCTCGTTCCCCATCTCTCTCGCTCTCGCTCCCCATCTCTCTCGCTCTCTCCCTCTCGCTCCCCCTCTCTCGCTCCCCCTCTCTCGCTCCCTCTCTTTCGCTCCCTCTCTCGCGCTCTCTCTCTCGCACTCCCTCTCTCTCGCTCCCCCTCTCTCGCTCCCCATCTCTCTTGCTCCCTCTCTCTTTCGCTCCCCTCTGTCTTTCGCTCCCTCTCTCTTTCGCTCCCTCTCTCTTTCGCTCCCTCTCTCTTTCGCTCCCTCTCTCGCGCTCCCTCTCACTTCCTCGCGCTTCTTCTCTCACGTGAAGACACACACATGCCCTTGATTAATAAACATTTCCTGTCATTGAAAAGGTAATGGATATATTTCACAGAATGGTGGTGTTCACACTTATACAATGAAAAATGATTTGATGCATCCACTTCACGAACTTTGCAACCATTGCGCTTGCATGGGGATTTGGAATATAAAGCCGTATACATACGTGCGAGACTTTATCAGCTTTATTTGTCGTGCTGTTTCAGAAGCATAACTGCGAGCTATACTTAGAATCCTGTTCTTTTCACCGCTTACCTCCAGTGGAAACTGGTTTTATCAATTTACCTGACTGACACATCATGAAGAAAACATGCTTTTACTTCTGTATAGTCAAGATTGACATCCATTTTCAGGAGCATTCGTGATAAAATTTAAAAATTATTTGCTGTTAATAATAAAATCACATTAAATATGCTGTGACACTATAAGGCGAAGATTTGAATCAATTTTGTGTATTCGGTTGTCTGCTCTGGAATGTACCGAATGAGAATTCAGGGCGTTGTAGCATCTTGCAAGACAATCAACAGCCTTTCGCGAAGGACAGTTCTTTTCCGGAGACTACTAGTTTTTGAGGGATCTAATGTTAAAACGGGTTATTTTCAGACGTGGGGTGATTGGAATAGACCTATGCCTCAATTGCCTGAGAACATTAGAAATTGTGTCCCTGTATCCTTGTGTACTTCACGTACGCCGCATCGTGAGATGATAGAACGAAATCAGAGAAATAATACAGATAAATGATCAGTGAGCCAAGTAAAACTTGATTATTTTGTCAATCTCAACGTATCATATTTCACTTATTAATATATACATTTATTGGATTTTTAATACATTTTCTGCCATATAAACATTTATTGCCTATGTTTTTGTCAGTTGTACGTAACAAGGAATGATAGAAATTATTTCATTCGAAAGCTAAGTATATCTATGGTGACATTTTTTAACTTCATTACCTAAAGTGCAATAAATTTTCATTCTTTTGAATAGTACTGTAAAGCTTCATTTTATATGCTAATATTATAATTTGTATTAATGAATACATATCATTACAATTTCCCTTTATATGTAATTTTAGCTACATTATAATATTTTTTTGTATCTCATATGAAAATTATTGTTGGTTTTCTATTTAATTTAAAAAAAAATGTTTGATTTGTTCTTTACAGATGTAGGTGAAGTCTTCCTTTATTGTAATAAATCTTCCTTTTTTACAGCACGTTACCGTTGAGATCATACTCATAGCGATTTTCTGCCTGTGGGGCCATGTTTTGGTGCTGGTTTGCTTGCCCTTCGCTGGATTCGGAATGTACATAAATAGCAAAGGAAAGTGCGACCGCTACAGAAATGCCACAGAGCCCAAAGACATTGCTTATGCGTACCTGTTTTTCACATTCGGTAAGTCATGATTTTTTTTGTTTTTGCGTTCTTAATTTGCTGATAATATTTCAGTGCTTTATAATGCTTATTCCAAACTTTCATTGTCCACTACTGCCGACGATTCAGTGTTAATTCCACTAAGAATACCTACAAAATATATGCAGTGTGCTAATTAACCAAATATTTAGACAATTGAATGCGAGAACATGTTAGCACTAGAGGTAAAACCAGTGAGTGAATTTCCTTTTTGGAAGAATACGTCTAATATTAGCAATAAATAAATAAATAAGTAAAAGTAGCTATTTAATATTCCCATCTTCTCGTCATTGGTAACAAATAGTATATCGCAGTAGTATGTGTTTAATGATACTAATTTTAAGGTTTTAACAATCACATTGTAACGAACTGCTCTATAATACTAACTAATAATAATAATAATGGGGGTGATGATAATCATGAATTAATGTTGTTGCAACTCTCTACTTTACCTCCCTAAATTCAGGGAACATTAACTTCGAAAATATTATTTGCTATGTAAGAGGGCATTGAGCAAAATTATACAAGTTTTCGTAGGTGTGCTTTTGTAATCTTGTTAACATATGGCATCAGGAGTATAATAATTATTATTAACATTATAATAATTAGTATTATTACTATTTTAAAAATCTTGTAAGGTAATTAATGTGACTAGTTAAATTGCACAATTATGGCGGAAATTTGATAATTAAGTAGAAGTAAGCAATTTGCAATTTGGCTTTGAGAAAATACTATTAGTAAATAGTTAAATTAAATATTTCAGTTCAGTGCGAAATAAGTAGTTTGATGCAGCAGAAGTGTATTCTTTGTTAGCGTTTGGGCTGGAGGAGTGGCAACCTTTCGGGAGGGCGTGTCGAAGGGTCAGTGAGGGGACCCGAGTCCAGGTATAGAAGGACGAGGTTTCCTCTGCTTTTCAGAGACTTTTGTCTGGAGGGAAGGGAAGTCGCATCCTTGCTTGGCGTAAATCTGCTTTAAACTTACGTAGGAACGCACTTCGACCTTGTCGTTACGAAACAAATAATCTGCATCTAGATTTTGTAGTTCTTGCATTTTCTTTTCTCTTTTGTTTACATAATTTTAGTATATTTTCAGTTGATGTATTTCAGTGTTACACGTTTCGTTGAATTTGTTTGTGTTCTTTACATATTTTTTAAATAAGGCGCGTTTTCGTATTTGTTACTAAATGCATAATTGCATACATGAATAAAGGTAAGTGCTTGAAATCAATATAGTTCCATAATTGAAGGGAACTACATTGTTTTTTAAATTAGCGCCCTTCCCTCCTAATAATAATAATAAGAAGAAGAATTATTATTATTATAGTAGTAATAGTAATAATAATAGTAATAATAACAGTAATAATAATAGTAATAGTAATTAATAATAGTATTAATATTATTATTAATAATTGTGATGTGTAATTTTTTATAAAGGGAGATTATACGAAAAAACAAATTGTATTAATATGATAAAGTAAGAAAGCAATCCTATCTTATAGCAGTCTGAGAAATTCTTATCAAAATTCCTTTTGTTAGGAAATCAAAAAGGGTTTATTCGTCGATGTATATCTCTTGAAAAACACAATCGTGTTTTGCATGTCAGAATCACTTAGATGGGTTCAAGTGCTCAAACGAGACCTTACGTATATGGTCAGTAGCTTTTGCTATTATTCACTCGCGACAGATGTAGAACCCATTTCTCGTTCGTCCTAAAAGCAGGGGTCATAGGGGCAGTGTTCACCAAAATGAGGCGAGGATGAAGCATTTGTTCTGTTAGGATCAATTAGTTCACCCTAACTTTCCTTAGTAAACTATTGTACGAAGGTCACTCAACTTGGAAATCATAACTGAACCGTTTCTAAGATTCGATGCTTTTTTCCAAAGTTTTAAAGGACATCGCCCTTGTAGATGCCCTCTAATGCTACTTCACGAGAGTCCAGATTTGGTGGCGAAACCAATAGAATCGACTTTAATATTTGACTTTCTTGAATTATGTCTAATAGTTGAGTCTAATATTTGACTCCCTTGAATTATGAATGGATCTGTTACGAGAAATTCTTCTTGCTGGTTACCTCTAAGGGAGAGTCTTATTTAAAATTTCTTATACATTTTATAATTCTTATATATTCTTATTAATAATTTTCTTATACATTTCTTATATATTTAATAAATTCGGTTTCAAGGCCCTTCAGGGCACTCTAAAACGTCGAGCTGAATATGACTAAAATTGAGAGAAATGCACACCCAGGTTGCCGAGATGTTAAGAGCGTCAGTTAATTGATTTTGCGAAGGATGAGTTCGAATCTCATTGTAGACATACTTTTACCTCGGTCGTTAGTGTAATATTAACATCAACAATAATAATATTAATAATAACATTAATTTGTAACAAAAGTAATAAGTGACTGTTGCGTTCATTAAAACGTGACTTACAAATTTGACGTCTCTGTTCCAAGTATTTGTAAAAACTTCCAATCAGCGGAAAATAAGTCGATACATGGTCTTTATGATCGAGCTCAGTGAGACTTTGAATAATGACCAAACCTAAAATCGGTACCCTTTCTTTTAACT
This sequence comes from Acheta domesticus, assembly GCA_031308135.1. Classification (NCBI taxonomy): domain Eukaryota; kingdom Metazoa; phylum Arthropoda; class Insecta; order Orthoptera; family Gryllidae; genus Acheta; species Acheta domesticus. The sequence continues at coordinate 178,553,658 of JAHLJT010002406.1, forward strand.
TAACAATTTTAAGAGGAATTTATATAAAATTCCTTGGTCCCAAAAAGGAGTTCTTGTATAATATTGTTTTTTTAAATATGGAACAGTTTATATTTAGAGAACGGTCTTGTAATAGCAACATACGTATATCATCATCTTTGGTTTTCATAGGATTCTAGATGCGGCCTGGTGAGGAGTTATGCATTCTGATGATGATCATTATGATGATGATGATGATGATGATAATAATAATAATATTAATAAAAATAAGTGAGTGAAAAAATATAAAAATTGCTTTCAGTAATTTTACATAAGTACATATTAAGAATACGTTCACACAATTTATTATTTTCATGATACCGAATTGAATTTCAGTTCATAAAAATGCAGATGAAAATTTCTATTCCATTTATGTAAAAACATTTTCCGTGCAACACACCCCTTTGTACAAGTTTGCAGTCATTTCTCTACGAATCTAAACAGTCAATGCAGGGGCATAGCGAGGTGGAGGCAGGGGGGGCGGTCCACCCCGGGTGACACCAATTAGAAAATTTTATAATTGGAATTATGTAATTTTAATGATTTATTTAAAAATCATATTTTTATGAAACATGCACTTGTTAATTAGATATACTTCATTTTAGATTATAATCTATTTACATAAAAATTAAATTTAAATTATTGTGTAAATAATGTATAAACTATTCGTTAATAATTTTTTATATTTAATTAATGGGGCGGGGGTGATTACATTCGTTTTGCCCCGGGTGACACACACTGAAGCTACGCCACTGAGTCAATGTCACTGCGTTTCTCGCGTAGGTACCCTGCTGTGCTTGTGCATCGTCTGGTGCAACTTGGCGGTCGTGCGGGCGCTGTGCCACATGGACATCGGCAAGTGGAGCGGCTCGAGCTCGGGGGCCGGCATAGGCCGTAGGATCTCGCGCCAGTCGCTCAGCTCCAATTCCAAGTGCAGCCGGCGCAACACGGTGAACCGCAGCGAAGCGGCCACCATGACGACCAGGATCTGCGAAGCCGCCGCCCTGGACTTGAACCCGGCGGACTTGTCCGACGCGGCGCCGCCGGCCCTCGACAGGCAGAGCAGTTCGCAACGACTCCTGAAGAACTCGTTCCGCTGCAACGAACGGGTCTCTTCGCAGTGCAACTGTTCGTCGTGTTCGCAAAAGCCGATGATCGCGAGCGGATCCAGAAACAATTCGAAGGATAAGTTTATCCAGAGCGGAACGCAGCAGATCACCTACAACGTGTGCACGAGCGAGGAGGTGGCGTTCGCGCGCCTCATGACGGTTCTCAGCATCTTCTTCGTGGTGTGCTGGGCCCCTCAGATGGTGAGTACGGCGGGAAACTGGCACTTGCGAAAGATAACTTGAATTCAATACCTAATATGGACCGATTATTGAGGGTAGGTCATTAAAAACACCAATTCAAACTGCCAATGTTTCGGCTTTTATTAAGCCTTCATCAGGGCTACAAACAAACGGATCTTTTTTCACATTAAGTATAAAAATTGCTTTATCTAATACCTAGTAGCCTATTACACAATATTAGATTAAGCAATTTATGTAGATTAAGCTATTAGATGAAGCAATTTTTGTACTTAATGTGTAAAAATAATCCGTTTGTTTGTAGCCCTGATGAAGGCTTAATAAATGCCGAAAAGTTGGCAGTTTGAATTGGTGTTTTTAATGACCTACACTCAGAAATCGGTCCATATTATTAATCAACAGAGGTCAAGAAATCAAGCACTTGAACCTTATTTCATTAAGAGAGTATTCAGCGGCGGTAGCAGATATTTCGTGGTTGATTTATTGATTTATGATTCCGGGTGCGTCAACTGGGAAGGTCATTGGTTCCGTAAATGTAGTGCATGTTTTATCGCGGGATGTGGCGGTGATCTTCCCCCGCTGGCTGGCGAGATCCGGCACCGACCTACGTCGTCTTGCGGAGATTTTCCCCAACCAGCGTGGCCCCGCCCCAGCCGGGATAAGATCTAATTTCCTGACGTGCGTGGTAGTGTAGTGCATGTGAGTGTAAATGTGTGTAAGGGGCAAGGAAAGGTCAAGGAAGAGGAAGGAAAGATCGCGCGGTCTGTGGCCCGTTTGTTACGGTACTGCTCCGGCATTCGCCTGATGTTGATCGGAGAAAACATGGAAAACTACCGATCAGAGCAGCCGGGTGCTAGAATTTTCCTCCAGACAGCGGCTGTGATCTCGTAGTCGTTCGTATTAATTTTTTTAATCTTAAAATGGCGTCCGCCTAACAATTTTTACGTTTCTATCCGTTTTATGTTTACAGGTTTCCACGTTGCAATCGGTCAATGATACTTTATTTTACGTGGCGAGGCTCGGGTGACCAGGCATGTTCTTCGGCTTGAAGATGCAAATTTCACTAGGCTCCTTTCGCTACCTAAGATGCAAGTTACGTGGGTTATATTTTCTATAAAAATTATTTTTCTACAATCGTACAAAAATTATTGTAACACGATTCATGACTGACTTCAAGTCTACTCTTCAAGATCATTAAATCAAAGTACCATATTCCTTTTCCATTTTTGAGCTAAAAATATTTTTTTCTACAACTGGCTCATTCTGCGCATTGCTTTCCGCACGTGAAGAATCTCATCTATTAAAAACACGGTTACCAAGACTTGTCTTGTTACCGTTAATGAAGTACTTCGCGCATGGAAATATAACAAAGCAAACAGACGTATCTCTTAACGACACATCCGCAATGAAGGTCCTTTATCATTACTGCTGTTCCCTCGAGATATCGAACTCCGAATTCCATTATAAAATTACAAGCTGTTTAATAATATTATCATTTTTATTCAGTTGTAGAAAAAATGTCAATTTTTGTGAACGAAATGTGTGTTTCTTTTCACGGTCTCAGTTGATATTTTTGCCTCGACCTAATGCCTCGGCCAAAAATTCAGTGTCGTTCATGAAAAATAACACTCACTTGGTGCACTTAATATGATAATGACTATTTTACACGTCGACGTGACATCACCGTAAGAAAAGCATTTACACGGTATCATCACGTTTTTCAAGTCTTAGGAGAAAATTTACTTCACATGCGTAGCGGTGCGTAAAACCTTTCATGTTTAAACGATCGGGGGAAAATGTACTTAAATTAAAAATTAAAGGAAGCTATTGTTAAACACATTTCTAGCAAAAAGAGCACCCCACGCTTTCAGATGAGTTTTAGTCCACTTCCCTAGAGGTCTAGGGTCTTCACAGATGGTGCCAAACACGAGGGGAGCCGCCCCCCCCCTACTTCCCGGAAGGCTGTAGGGGGTGGAACCAGGAGAGAAGGCTCAGTGCATCAACTGATGTCACAGCAGTCCCTCTGACTGGGAGGTCCTAAGTTCGAGTCTCGGCGGCGGCATGATTTTCGACACTAGCTTGTCCGCTAGGTCGAATTCAATCCTGTCTGGAGGAGAATTCTAGCGGCTGGCTGCTCTGATCGGTACTTTTCCGTGGTTTCTCCGATCAACATCAGGCGAATGCCGGAGCAGTACCCTAACAAACGGGCCAAGGACCGCGCGCGATCTTTCCTTCCTCTTCCTTGTCCTCTCCTCTTACACACACACTTACACAAACACCACACTACCACACATGCCGAGAGACCGGTCGGGAGCTTTCAGCTTGTCGCGTCTGGGGCGGTGCCCCGTTGGTGGGAGATACCTGGTTGAGGGGGAAAAGTCCGCTAGTCGACGGTAGGTCGGCGCCAGATCTCGCTATCCAGCGGGGAAGATCACAGCCATCTCCCGATGAAAGAACACGCACTACACTTATGGGACTAACGACCTTCGTAGTTGACGTGCCGGAATCACGAACAATCAATCATGTAGGGGGTGAGGACACATTTTAAAGATGGGCCTGTGCGAACACTTCGCCTGCCGTAAATGATTGTTTTGAATGTGAAATTGGAACACAACTTCGACCACCTCCAGCTCCTGAACGGTGGGATACTACGCGAATATGCGGTAGGCCAGGTTGAACATTCTAAACTTGCCAAGCGTTCAGATTAAATTGCAAATAATATCAAATAATAAATTTGATGTTACGCAGATTTCGAAATTCTTCTAGTTTCCGCTCAACCATTCCGTGAACTGGGTTCCCAGAACTACTAATCCTCCAAAAGTGAAATAGAAGTTCCGGAAACACCTAATTTTGTGGAGTCCCACTTAAATACATTCGTAATTTCCTTTCTTATCTCGCATGTTTCCCCTAGGTCGAGTTCAACCACTGTCTGGTGGAGAATTCTAGCGACCGCGTGTTCTAATCGGTATTTTCCGTGCTTTCTCCGATCAATACCAGACGAATGCTTCGTCCGTACCGTATTAAACGGGCCGCGTGATCATTCATTGCTTAGTGCTTCCGGTCGCGTCAACTGCTGAGATCATTAGTCCCATAAATTTTGTGCACGGTTTCATCGCGGTAGACGGTGGTAAACTGCCCCCGCTGGCTGATGAAATAACGGCGCAGACTTACGTCAGCTAGCGGGAATTTATCCCAACCAGATATCTCCCATCAGCGGGGCACCGCCCCAGCCGGGGCAAACTCTAAGCTCCCGACAAGTGCGGTAGTGTATGTGAGGGGTGAGGATATGATAAGGAAGAGGAAAAAAATATCGCGCGTGGTCCTTGGCCCGTTTGATGTGGTACTGCTCCGGCATTCACCTGGTGTTGATCGAAAACTACCGATCAGAGCAGCTGACCGCTAGAATTGTCCTCCAGACAGCGGCTGAATTCGACCTAACTCTCCGGTAGTCGAAAATCCTGCCACCGTCGGGACAGGGAACCCAAGGACCTCCCGGTCAGTGGCACGACAGGGACATCAATTGATGCCCTCAGCCACCTTTGCCGATACGCGCTATCTTTCTTATTCTTGTTCCCGCTTGTACCTTTTAACCTACACTTATCACTGTATACATGTACTGCATTACCTCACATGTCGGGAGACCAGTCGGGCGCTTAGAACTCGTCCCAGCTGGTGCGATGCGCCGCTGGGAGGGGAGAGACCTGAAAGGGGAATCCCCGCAAGCCGTCTTGCAGGTCGGCGCCGGATCTTTTCCAGCGGAGAGGAAACCGCCAATTCAGAGCTATGACATGCACGTTGCGTACGGGACTAATGACCATAGCAGTTGACGCTCCCGAGAAACTGCAATCACTCAGCCAGCCAATCATTTTCCTCTAATGTTTTTTCGCGTGTTAGCTGCGTGCACCCGAGGGCTGGCGATTGCGGGAGCAGCCTCCACGTGGAAAAATATTACGGCCTATAATTCGGTTTTTCTTTCTTACCGCACGGGGGGGGGGTCAATAAAATGGAATATCTCACGGTATTTCGCGTCGTTCTCGGCGGTGCCGCTAGGAGTCGCATGATCGCGACTGTATCGCGCAGTGCTGGCGATCATGCGATTCCAGGCGGCACAAGCAAGAACGACGCGAAATATCGTGAGATATTCCATTTTGATGACACCCCCCCTCGTGCGCCAAGAAAGAAAAACCGAAGTATAGGCATGGGCAGACCGGGCGACGACCCGTGGCCTCGTAAGTCAAGGGGCGAGATGATGGAACTGATGAAAAAATACTAACAATTGAAAATGAAAGAACTTGAGAAAATGGTTATCGTTATTTTATAAGTCGCGGTCCAGTAGTCTGACATTTCACGGAAATTTTCAATTAATTTTTACCTTCAATATTTAATTATAACCATTATTTAAAGGGTAGGGCTTTATGAAATTAATCAAATGACGCTAATATTAAAATAGGTTCCACTAATTTCATATTATTTCATGTGTTTAACGACAAGTGGTTTTAAACACTGAGTAGACACAAAATGTTTTAGCGTTTTAAGACCACAGTGGAAATTGTATTATTTGGTACTAAATACTTTAAAACTATTATTTAAAATATATTTCTAAAAACTTTAGCTTAAACGTTGTGATTTTTGTTATTGGTTGAAATAAATAAACTCCGTTTCTTGATACAACTTTCACATTTTAAATTTTTTTCTGGGCGAGGCTACGTTTCAGGAGCCCAAAATTGTCTTGCTCGGGCACTATTTGCCACTTCGTGTACTGAGCTATCAAGCTGCGAGCGGGCTCCGGGGGCGCTAACCTTGACCTTCAATTTTTTACGATCTGTTACATTCTTGGGGATTTACCTTTCCGTAGCACATGTGTCCTTTACGCCAGTGGTGTCAAGGTCTCCTACTGGTGGCAGTGACACGCCTCGCGGCACCGTGTCATGCCACGAGCTTCTCTGCGCCACTAGCGTCGGGAATGGGAACTATTAGTAACCCCGCCGTTTTACAATAGGGATGGCGTTGTCTGGTGGTGGGGTGATGAACTGCGTGGAGGGGCGATTTCGTCGTGGCACTCGTGCCACGGACTCCCGCTCGTGGCGTCGACTTTGACAGCACTGCCATAAGCGAACAGTCTCTCTAAATCAGTAAAGTCTGTCTGTCTGTCTGTCTGTCTGTCTGTGTGCGTGCGTGCGTGCGTGCGTGCGTGCGTGTGTGTGGGTGCGCGCGTGCGCGCGTGCGCGCGTGCGTGGGGGTGTGTGTGGGGGTGTGCGTGGGGGTGTGCGTGGGGGTGTGCGTGGGGGTGTGCGTGGGGGTGTGCGTGGGGGTGTGCGTGGGGGTGTGCGTGCGTGCGCGTGCGCGCGCGTGCGTGCGCGTGCGTGCGCGTGCGTGCGCGTGCGTGCGCGTGCGTGCGCGTGCGTGCGCGTGCGTGCGCGTGCGTGCGCGTGCGTGCGCGTGCGTGCGCGTGCGTGTGCGCGTGCGTGTGCGCGTGCGTGTGCGCGTGCGTGTGCGCGTGCGTGTGCGCGTGCGTGTGCGCGTGCGTGTGCGCGTGTGTGTGCGCGTGTGTGCGCGCGTGTGTGTGCGCGTGTGTGTGCGTGTGTGTGTGCGTGCGTGCGCGCGTGCGTGCGCGCGTGTGCGCGCGCGCGCGTGTGTGTGTGCGCGCGTGCGTGCGTGTGTGCGTGCGTGCATGCATGTGTGTGTGTGTTTGTTAGGTCGCATCAACATCTAGGTCATTAGCGACCACTTTTGGTTTTAACGTTATGATAACTGTGAAGACGACATGATATGGTGATGATAGGGGGTGAAGGGACGAACACAAATACAATCATGCCTGAGGTGGGACTCGAATCCGCGATCCTACGGTCCGAGATCGCTACGACACTACTGGCTTACCGATCTTGGCCATCGGGGATCGGCTATATGTAATTTTATAGAGGCCTATAATGCTATAAAGCACAATTTCGGGGCGGACCTTTCGAAGTTGGACACCAGTTGAGCACCAGTTCTTTTGAGCTTTTAAAACAATTGATTTTTGCAGAACGGAATGTTCACACGGGACCAGGTACGCGATCGGAAATTAGGGATTATTAAATCTTATTTGATCTATTTAATAAAAGTATGTTTTTTTGCTACTGAATTCTAATTATTGCTGACTGTTTAAATCTTACAATACCTACTAGTTAATTCGTTTTAAAAAATACATTACTAAGCAAAGTATTGAAAAGTGTAAAAATTCAATACATTCATTCAAAATAATAGTAATAATAACAACAATAATAGCAATAATACAAAAATGATAATGACGATGAAAACAAAACTTGTAACATTATTTTTCAATTTTGCCTGAGCATTAATAGACAGGCAAAAACAAAATAAAACAATTTGATTTTAACAAGTTGCTTAAAAATAATCAAGAATTATCATAACTAGAACTTTTTGGTACAAGCATTGCATTTTCTCATTTCTATTTATATTCTTTATTTTTTTCTGTGAGTTTTGTTCTAAGGTAATTTACAAATTAAGGGCTAAGGTAATTGCTAAACAATTTATTATCTATTTCTTGAGTATATACACTATTACACTATACACTATACACTATTATCCTATTACACTATTATCCTACACTTTCTAAAAAGTATTGAATTTTTAACTATTTTTTTCCCCTGATTTTTCTGATGATGGATTTCTGTTGAGTACTTGAAGAATTCTACATAAATGTTATTAGAAATATAATGGAATAATATGAATAATTTAATATTTAATTATTTAAATTCCATTGTGCTCATTTTTAAATTAAAAAAAATTATTTATTTGTTTGTTTCAGATTTCCATTTTTCTTGCACAGTTTACTTCACATTCAAAAGGTGCAGCTTTATTTTATGCTGCATCTGATTTATTAATGGCTTTACATTTCACTATTGATCCCTATGTGTATGTTGTGTTGCGCACAAGGCAAAAAAAGCAAACCCAGAAACCTTGCATGCCTATTCTGAAATTATTATGTAGGCAATGTTCAGAACAGAGTCAAACTTCCAACGAAGTTGAATTGTCAGAGAGGTGTGTTAGTCAAGAAGAAATCAGTTAAGTCATTGGTAATTCTACCATATACCATGAATTTCTTCAACATGTCAGTGTACAAATTATACAAGATTATATATAATAATTGTAAGTATATGTATTAATATTTTAAAATAAAATATATTAAATGTAAACTTAGTTCTTACATAATGTGTGTCATATTTAATTAATTGTAGAGACCTGGTGTCCATTTCCATAAGTAAAATGTAGCATTATTGTCTGATCTGAATTTTTAAAGCAGCAAAATATTAACATTTTTGATTAATTCATCATCATTTTCCAGAATATTCTTTTAACTGAAACTTTTTTTTTAAATAAAAAAATTGAGATTTTAAGGTATATCAGTTTTTAAAAATTCTATTGATGGGGACTTCGTTTCTGACATTACACCAATTGCCACTTGATTAGCAAATGCATTGCTATTTCATGAATGGAGATCACCATTTATTTTTATAGAACATTATTGTCCAAAATTTCAATTTTATAAAATTCATTTTCATAAAAATAAAATATCAGGCAATCATGTTTTTATAAAACTTGAATATCATGAAATAAAAGGAAACAAATTAAGTTATGCACAAATTAAATCATGTTCTCTTGAGGCCCATTTATTTATTTATTTGGTCAAAAATTTGGTCTCCTGTACAAAGCAGTTTTTTTGTGTTACAACAGTATTTTGGGGACTAATGATATGTATAACAAAATATTGATGAAATACTAAATGAGGCATATAATATGTAATGTTGAATATAAGGATATTGAATATTTTATTAAAGTATAACATATTTTTTATAACTGATCTGCCACATATTCCATTTTCCAATATACCAGAGATAATGGCCAACTTGGAAAATTGAAAAATTTAAACTCAAATATTCTTTTATGTATTCTTGTTTCTTGAATTGTTAGGAAAGATATTGCAGTAACCTTATTTTTACTTATTCATTTTGATTTTCTGACATGATTTTTAGCAAGCGATAAAGATGTTACTACTCAGTTTATTCTAGAGGTGAAGAAACAATAGTGGGGAGTAAATCCTTCAATTCAGTATGATGTCAGATGTATGACACTCAAACCTTGTATTTTATTCTTTTTTGATGAGGATCAAGTTCCATAAACAAGCAATGTATTAATTAACAGCTTCAGTTAATTTGACTATAAATATATATTGGAACTTCTCAAATCAAAGACCTTTTTCTTTGGTCATTTTTTTTTCTTTCTTAGAAATGTAATACTTGAATCTAACAGGAAATAGTATGGTCCACTGGTCCGAAGGTGAACAAACCTTCAATCCATGAAGCTTGGGAAAAGGATTGAATTTTCAGAATCTGGATAAAGCTTTGAATTCTCAAATCTGGATTGTGTGTATAATTCATTAAACATTTGTACTTTCTCTTATTCATTATACAGAATTCGTGCTATCATGGAAAGTAGAGTTCCCCAGATTTTGATGGAAATCCGGGGTTTAATCTAATACTAAGTGCTTTCACTTTCACATATTTGTAGTATAGTTCCACTGTATGAAAAAAGAGTAAGGCCGAGAAATGTTAAGGAATTTCATTATTCTGAAGAAATTGTGGAATTTTTAGAAGAATCGTTAGAAGTCAGGGAAGTTTGATGTATTCATAGAACTAGATCGTTATTTCTTAAAATAATTGAGTGTAAAAATGCAAATATTAATTTTGTCTTTTTCATGTTAAATTCAAATTGTTGACAAGTAGTTAACAAGACAAATAGATATTTTTGTATCATAGCAACTCTTTGTCACATTACTTTAGTGAGAATCTGAGATGCTATGGAGAAAAAGGACCATACCTAAGATATTGGTATAATATCGGTGTGTTATATTTTTCACTCAGGTTGGTGAAATAACAGTTTATAACAGTTTTTTGTGTAAATAAAGGGGGTCTTTTTCGGCCATCACGCAGTTCTCTCCACCTAGCCTGCGCGACAGTTTTACACAGGAGCAGATCCAGAAAGAAATTCTGGAAGGGAGCTTTCAGTTTGTACCCCCTAAATATGTTTGATCATATTTTCTGTAGCTTGGAATTTAGGAAAATTGGAATGTGTGGATTTGAGAGGGGTGGGCATGTTAGCCGTGGCCACCCTTTGGATCCACCACTTGATCTACATGGCATTCTAAGGTTCTTGGATGCGGATATTCAAGCACGCAATACCAACAACGTGGCGAACTAGTTCGCTGTTTATTCTGTGACCTGCCGCCCACTCCTGGACGCATTGCAAGAGGGCCGTCGACGTGTATTAACGCCCGACGCTGGCCTGCTCAAAAGGGTGGCTCACTTGACGTGCCATAATATCACTTCCACTTCTACGAGTTTATCCACTATTTTCTAACTAAAATAGACATTCCAGCTCGAGTCGCCGACCAGAGCATACCTAGTATCGCGAAGCTCCGCTGTGCACAGTCTTTTCGGTATCGTTGTAACATTCGGCACCCGCAGTTTAGTTCGAGCAGTCGAGTGCTACGTGTATGTCGTTTGATGTTAACTCCACAGGGCAGGCCATCAGCCAAGCCCTGCACACTCTCAACAATGGTGATGTAAATCATGACTTAGTGCCGCAGAATATTTCAACCGAAGTGGAAATGAAGGTCGCCGCCCCGGCTGTTTTCGACCAGCAATACTTCGTTGGCAGCTAGGAAGCCGCCTCGACCAACCCCAGCACGCAGTTTCAGCCTTCAGCGTCAAGCTTGAACACCAAAAAAGGTGAGTCAGTGATTGTGTTCCCCCCCCCCCCCCCGACGAAACAAAGAAAAGTGCAGACTCGAGTAACAATGTGAACCCTGATGTAAACGGTGACCCAAAGTATAATAATGTTAATGTCGAGAACAGATTCAATGAGCTAACTACCATGAACCTCAAACCCGAAGATAAACGGTTCGAATATTTCAACATAACCTCAGACGATCACTGGCCGCAACCAGGCAAAATCCCACCAATGTTTGTGTGATATATCAAAAGTACGTGGACATTTCATTATCTGAGAAAAGCACCAGCACCTTACTGCCGTAGTTTTTTGTTTTTTTAATTCATATTCTCCAATCGTTATTGCTGAACTTGCGCTGCAATTTTGAATTTGAAAGATATATTTTAATTTTGGGAGGTTCTTTATTTGAATTTTATTTCTTTATTTATTTTTCGCCCTATATTTCCAACATTTTCCCCCATACAAATACAATTCCCCCCCCCTGAATTTCTTATCGGAATAAAGTATTGCTTTCGGTGTTGAAAGTGGTAAAACTCCAATTTTCATTAAAACTTTTGATTTTTCAATTTTTTTTGTACATTAAGTTATTATTCGAATATTTTGTTTACCTGTAAGTTAATATTCGTTCTTGTAAATACGTGGTTAATTTATATTCAAAGGAATGCAACATATATTTAGTCTTTGATTAACTTATTTTATTATTTTCACACCCGAACATCCATTTCTCAGCACATGCTCAATAACTATTGTAAAATACATTGCAAACTCAAAAATTTTTTATTTTTTTATTTTATTACACTGAAAACCGCACATGTGTGCAATCTCTTAATTACAGAAAGACAAAAGAACATAAATAGCACAGTAAAAGACTATCAGGAAGTCGCACAGTGACTGTTCATCCGTGCATACAGGTTGATTAACAGCCGACTTTACACTATCACAGGTGTTTCCGCAGAGTTCACACCACAGGTTTCCTCTGGATCGTGGAAAGTCTTCAGTTTACACCTCAGATGGTGAATACCATGCGCAGCTGTCGCCTGTCCATCACTGCTGCCTCCCTACGTATCCTAGCAACGAAATGACAATGTCCAGGAACGAATATCGAATCAATGAATATCGATCAAAATGTCAATCGATTGGTACTTCCAAGACTATAGTTTCTATTGTCTACAGAAGTAAATGGTGCTTCTCTATTATTACCGTGGATCGTTCACTGTCCACAGACTCGCACACACTGTTCTTTATTTTACTATTTTTTTTATTTTAAATTGTTTAATTGACAGAGTGGCTGTTGCTCAACGAGAGATTTACGACGAAATCCCAAATGCTGGCGGAGAAGAGAACTTCCCAATCGACCACATTCTCACTCACTCTTCCAGGAATGCGTGCGTATTTCTCTCTGAGACGAGGATAACACATTACAGTGAAACCTTTCGACAATACCACGTTTTTTAGAGGACCGCCCCTTTTTGCTTTCAGTCACAGAATGATTATTGTACAAACTATTTTTCTGCCTCAATGACGTCAAACTGTTTTCCCTACCAACGACCACGAAGTTTTGTCGTACTGTAACATCAAATTCACTTTTAAGACCAGAACACTAGGTACTCTAATAAAAACAGAATCTTCCCTTTTTATTGCAAGCCAAAAGTTTCCGCCGTCTCTCAGATAAGCTTCAGCTATCGGTCACACGAGATTCCACGATAACCCCGGAATGGAGGCTTTCCAGGAAAGCTCAGAAATATTAAGAAACAGCAGGTTAAAAAATAAAAGATTATGTTATAGTTGAAAAACAATACTCCTGGATAATAAGATAATTAAAGTTGATTCCACATAACGCTGCCACTTATTGCAAAACACTTGTTCTCCGCTTGAAAACTTGGTAATAAGAAACTGGTAATCCTGATTTATCTGACGCGGAGAATGTTCTGGTCAGAAATATTATGAAACAACTGTAATTCAAATCTCAATAACGCGTTAGTACCTGAAGGAAAGTTATAAAATTAATACGTACTGTAAAGTTTTCTGAACACAAGACTAATTCAAAAATGCAGTTTATTAGTGTAATTTTTATTATAATCTCTCCCTCTCTCTCTCTCTAATATATATATATATATATATTGAGACGAAAATGGACGAAATCCATTCGTCCCATAATAAATCTACAACCAGCCCGAACACCATAAGGCGCAGGCAGCTTTGAAAGCCGCGCGCCGTCGACGTCAGCGGATGACGAAGGCGTCGAATAATTTCGAAGCCTACAACCGGAACCGATGGTCGCCAATGAGGAGAGAGCCGAAAATCCCACGATAGCCATTGGTCGGCGTAGGTCACGCGAGGAGAGTAGGACAGAGGCAGCCTGGTAACCGATGTAGAATTTTGTCTTCTAGAAAGAGTTTCCGACGAGGCAAGACGGGTCTTCTAGAAAAAGTTGTCGACTAGGTGAGACGTGTAGGACGTTTCTTCTAGGAAGAGTTGTCGACGAGGCGAGACGTGTAGAATGTTTCTTCTAGAACAAGTTTTCGACGACGTGAAACGTTGCTTTTAGAAAAAAGTTAACGACGAGATGCGATATCCGCTAGGAGCAGTTTTGTTCTAAAACAGAATTCATGACCAAGTACAACGTGAGTCGGTGCGTAATTCACAACTTCCAACGCCACCAGAACTTTCAAAGTGCACGGGAGCAAAGTGAAACGAGCCCGATGTTCAAATCAAGAATTATTTAATGAACTGTTGTCCGGAATGAGTTTGTGAGGAAGAAAATTAAAGACGTCTGAACTTTCTGAACTGACGTGTAATTCGCATTGAAGGAAAACGAAGAAAGAAGAAGGGAGAAGATAGAAGAAGAAGGTACAGCCGAGAAGTTGGTACGTGACGTGGAATACAGCGAGTACGAGAGGCGCCGCGGTGCAATTCACCGTTGCATCCCGAGGTCGCCATCGGGCCCGCCGCTACTCCACAGGCTCGCCGAGGCTTCCATTTGTTCGAGCGGCCGTGAAGACAGCGAGGTCATCGCTACGCCCTTCCCGGCTGCTAGTGGGCGAACGGGAGGTCTCCGGAACGCGCGCGAGAGGGGGAGGTGTAACGGTATTTCACCGCCATGCAGCAAACGAGAGTGAGTACCTGTAAACTTTGACACAGTGCTGTAAAAATACAAGGTATTAGCAGAAATAGGAGAGGCTAATGAGGACAATTCTAGATTTGGATTTGGTCTTTCTTTCATGTTCAAAGGGTCGTTCTAAACAGAATTTAAAATAGAATGCGATGTCTACATGCATCTAAACCAGAACAATAAGTAACTTTGTTAAAATCAGTCTTTTTCTTTATCGAAAGAGTCAGTGTACATGTGCTTTTATGTGAAAGGCAATAAGTAATGCCACACTAATTTAAGTAGTAATGAAAATCTTAAGAGAATGTTTAGGTAAATCCAGCTGGAAATAGGATTATCGAAATCTCTCTTAGGTGTAATGTGTACAGGCAGTGTAGGGCAAAGCAGTGGTTTGCCCGCTGCATGTTGTAATGTTATGTAATCAATTTTGGTTAATGAATGAGATATAAAGCATTTGTGGATTGTGATTTTCCCTGGTCACTAAACCATGTAGGATTTCCTAGGGAGGGAGCATCCTATAAAAGAAAATATTTTGATAAACAACCGGCAGGGCCTGGCGACGAGGCGGTGACTGGAGCGCCGTGACGTCCTGGTGACACCCACGCCAGAAGCATTTGATTCTCGTGGGGTATATCCGCCCTAGCCCATCAAAGGTTGGTTAGTGCCGACATGTCGAGAGATGGCATGTTCCGTTGCATTAAATGGCGCCCGAACAGGGGACCTTGAAAGTTAAATTAGCATTAACTAATGATAGCAGGAGAGAGGAAATTAATATTTGCATCATTAATAAGGCTAAAATTTAGGGTTTCCAAAGTCCCATATAAGATTGTGTAGTGACTTGTCAAATCAAAGAGGGAACACACACAATGCTATGAATAAAATTAAAGTTAAAAGGAAATATTGAAAGGAGAACGATACTTGTGAATGATGTACGGTGTTCATAGTTGTTACAGTGTTACAATTTATTGCAGTGTACATGTCATGTTTTGTGTTTCATTTTCAGCAGTGTGATAAGTTCTATTTCTATGTGATTTTGTTGTGGAGTGTATAAATTATTCAGTGTGTTGTGAGGGAGGTAATTTCGTTTCCAACAAATATCTTTTGTGTAAAGAATTGCTGTAAACGGGTACTCAACCTCGTATCATGGCGGATAGATTCATGCAAAGTAGAGGCTTAGTGGGGCAGAGGCCGCTAACAGTGACGAGGAGGAGGGGCAGCGCCGAAGTGGAGGCAAGGCCGACCGTTAGAACGAACGCCGACCGAATCTGCTCGCGGAACAGAGCCATTAGAATCGTCACCGGAAATGTTAGAAGGGGAATCACCACCCGTTAGTCCGGATGACCCCATGCTAAACCTAATGAGGGCATTGTTAGGTAATTTCCATACAACCCTTACCAATAAGATAGAGAATATGCAACAACAAAACCACGCAATAGCTGCAGAAATACAACGCGACATTCAACATGTACAAGAGAATGTTCAAACGCGACATGCAACAGGTACAAGAAAACATCCAACATGTACAAGAGAGTGTTCAACGCGAGATTCAACAACAAGACCAGGTGTTAGCTACGGAGTTGAAAGAACAGCAAAATGCTTTAGCTACGGAGTTGACAACCAAAATAAGTGCTGTTAACGACAAGGTCGAAGCAATTCAGCGAGCACAGGAAACGGGGGCAGCCGAATTGAAGAATGAAGTTGACAAGAAGTTAGAGGCACAAGCAAGAAAAGTAGAGGAACAATCTGAGAAGATTGAAACTGTACAAAATAAATGTGAAGAAATGAACACGCGAATTGATTCAATAACTGAATTCGTCGAAATTCGTACGAAACGACATGAAGACAAAATCGCACAAGAACTGAAAGGGATTTCAAATCAGGTAGAAGTGGGCACACAAGAACGTTTGAAAGTGCTAACAAAACTAAACGACTTGCAAGCAACGGTAGATACCATGCCGGCAGCTGTAGGTTCGACGCACCCGTTAAACTTAAATGTGCCACCTACCTTGAAGTTTTCGGGATTGCCCGAAGAACATCCATATTCGTTCTTAAAGGCACTAGATAGTTTATGGCTCTTAGTCGCTTGCCAGAGCAATATAAAACGCATTTATTGTACCAGATTTTACAAAAAAATGCAAGAACATGGTTAGAAACGCTTGAACCGTTTCCTCAAACAATTCAAGAATTTAAAATAAAATTTTTAAATAGATATTGGAGCGAGGAAATTCAACTCAACCACAAGATGACAGTTATGAATACGTACTACAAGCCGACGCTAGGAAGCATGCGCGATTATGCGGCGGGGAAGATTGCTGCACTCAAGTTATGTTCGCCACCTATGGAAGACAAGAAATTATTTGTTTATTAACAAGACATTTCCCATACAGCATACAGAACTTGATAAGAAGCATAGCTCCGCGTGACATTGAGGCATTCCAAAGCTTGCTAGGTAATTATGATATTACAGCAGATAATGTCATGAAGGGAGGCAAGACTAGTACGACGATTAATGCCATCAGCACGAGTGTGGGAGGTCAAGAGGCAAAATCATCGAACAGAGCGATCAACCAAACAATAAAAAGAATGATCGAAATACGGAAGAAAATAACTTTCGGAATGAAACGAAAGACCGAACTTCAAAACAGGAGGGGAGAAGACTAATAAAACATACCCTCAAAACAAGCGCAAGACTAAAGAAGAAGAGAATAATGAAGAATTAGGGGACAAACATCAATGTCAGCCATCAACATCGGGAAACTGCCACAGTTCGATGTGAGCGGGAACCCCATGTCGAACAACGTTCAAGCTGAATACAACGTGGTTCCTGTAATCTCTGTAGGTGATCCACCGACGGGTGTCATATGGAATATGGTCACAACGAACGAGTATCCATATCGTTGTCCGGTGATTGAAGTATGCTGCGGCGACGTGGTGATGAAGGCGTTAGTGGACACTGGCTCCATGGCAACCATAATGGATGAAGACGCCTACAATGCGTTAAGGGAATCGAAGATTGAACTACCTCAATTGCCAATTAAAAGTACGCGAATTACAACTGCGATTGGAAACAAGTCGAGCCCGATCAAAAAACAAATTTATGCACCATTAGAAATAGGAGGCAAGGTCTATGACACGCCATGTCTCGTAGTAAAGGACTCACGTACGCAGTAATTTTAGGCATTGATTTTCTCGTGGAGAATGATGTAATTGTAGATACCAGAGCCGCGAAAATTCTGATAGGTCGTGGAAACGCGAGAATTAACACAGTGATGAAATTTGATGAAGAAAAGTTAATTGAAAATGAGGATGAAATAGATTTATGTTCGTCCGCGACAAATGACTTGATTGAATCAATTGAAGAGAAAGTTAATTCCGCTGATCTCCTCGACAAAGAACAGAAGGCCAAGTTATCGAAGTTACTCATCAGCGCCAAAAGGGTGTTCGAGAAAAATCGCGAGCCAGTGAAAAATTACGTGTTTCGTATCCAACTCACAGACGAGACGCCGTTCAAAGGACGCAGCTATCCTATACCAGTGGCGTACCAAGAAGCAATTTCAAAACAAATTGAAGAAATGTTAGAAGAAGGCATAATCAAAAGGGCGACTACGGCGTATGTCAATCCAATTGTAATAGTGAAAAAGCAGAACGGCACATTGCGCTTATGCTTAGACGCGCGTTACTTGAATTCGCTGACAATACCGTATAGGGATGTACCGCCCAAAATTGATGAAATATTGTTACGATTCGCCAATAAGGGGTACTTCTCATCAACGGACTTCAGCAAGGCATATTATCAAATGAGGTTGCATCCGAAGGATCAGAAATACACAGGGTTCGTCTACAAGGGGCGAAGCTATGTATTTCAACGTGTCCCATTTGGATTGCGTAACAGTGGAGCTGCGCTGGTTCAATGTTTGGACGAGATTATGAACAATGCTGGGTTACAAGACACCACTCTTTACGTTGATGATATCTTAGTTCATTCGACAGATTTTGAACGTCACCTTGAAGCATTGGGAAAGTTATTACCATTGTTGATTCAAAATAACTTGGTATTAAATCTTGAAAAATCCCATTTTTGTGTACCACAAATCAAATTTCTGGGATATGAAATCACGAAGAATGGAATTCAAATGGGATTGGATAGAATTAAAGAAATCGAAGCCATACCCCGACCAAAGAATAATAGGCAACTAAAGAGAATTTTAGGAGTCTGCAATTATTTTAGCAGGTTTTGCTATAATTATGCTCTAACGATAGCTCCATTATATCGATTATTGCGAAAAGATCAGAAATGGGAATGGACGGAACTTCAACAGAAGGCGTTCGACGATCTTAAGCATATGTTTTTACAAACATGCACGATTTCACATCCAAATTTCACGCAGCCTATGTATCTACAAACAGATAGTAGTGATTTGGGTGTGGGAGCGATGTTGTACCAAGTCATTGATGGGGAGACAAAAATCATCAATTTGGTCAGCACTGCTTTAAAAGGGCCGCAGATCCGTTTTACGACATCGGAGAAAGAAGCCTATGCCGTTGTTTGGGCCCTAACTAAATTAAAGAATTACTTAATGGGGAGGAGTTTTGTCATCAAAACCGATCACAAAGCCCTAATCTTTTTAAATCGTTGCAATTGGCAAAACGATAGGCTGATGAGGTGGTCACTGTGGCTACAACAATTTGACTTTCGAATCGAGTATGTCGAGGGGCAGAAAAATGTATTACCTGACTTACTCAGTCGTCAGTTCCCAGCTCCAGAGACGAATATCACCCATAAAGGCGTCGAACAAGTCAATGCAATCGATCTAAAAATTCCTCAAAGTTTTCTATGGGATTGGTCCACATTGGCAGACCTTCAAAATCACGACGACGAAATTAGTAAAGTCAAGCGTGTGCTTGAGGGAAGAGGGCAAACAGAAGACGAAGAAGTCGTGACGAAATTGCAGAGAGATCCCGAGAGGTGGAGATTTGACCAATGACATGGTGCTGATTCGATTGGACACCGCTCCAATTACCTACAAAATTTGGATCCCAAAAGCGCACGCGGAGGAACTAATTAACTATGTCCACGCTCAAGCCGCACATTACGGGTCCACAAAAATTAAAAGCATTATAAGCGAACTATGTTATTGGAAAAACATGGATAGGGATGTGAAACGAGTAATCAAGTCGTGCGAGACATGCATGAGGACAAAGTTTCCGAATCGATCGTATGCGGGTACAGTGACACCAATCATTCCCGAAGGGAAAAATGATATCATTGCAGTCGATTTGTACGGGCCATTACCAAAATCGAGGCGCGGGAATAAGTATATCATGGTCATCATCGACTTGTTTACAAAGTTTACACAAGTGTACCCCATTAATAAGATCACCACTAACCAGTGTTTACGACAGCGGGAGAAATATTTAGCAATAGCAGGACAGTATCGTAGAGTCTTGAGTGACCATGGAACTCAATTCACTAGCCAACTGTGGAAAACAGCATTACAAGAGAAAAATTTAACTCCAATTTACTCGTCCATTCGCCACCCGCAATCAAATCCAAGCGAACGGGTGATGAAAGAAATGTCGAGACTGTTCCGAACTTATTGCAGCCAGAAACATGACGATTGGACCGAGTTAGTGCCCCATGTGAATCGATGGTTGAACCACGTGCCGCATGAAAGCATCGGGATGAGTCCATACGAGGCCCATTTCGCCCGCAAACCACCACATGTGTTGGGATACCTAGACCGTGAAGATGTGACCGGACCGGAACCCTACCACACGGAACAACAAATTCTGGATAGGCTCCGCAAGGCTGCCGAAGAACGGAAAAAGAAAGTAAAAAGCCGACCATATGTGTTTAGGGTGAATCAAAAAGTCATGCTACGAACTCCAAAAGTATCAGTACCAAGGCTAAAATTATTTGCTAAATTCTTTCACCTGTACGAGGGACCGTACACAGTGACAAGATTGGTAGCTCCAAATGCAGCCGAATTAATAGATGAAGACGGAAGAGTAATAGGAACATATAACTTCTTCAACTTGAAACCTTACTAAATAACGGGTTGCTGATTCGAATGATCAGGTAACAGAAAGATGAAAAGTCGATGGGAAAAATAAAAGAATTCTTGAATAGTTCTCGTTGAAGATTCTTCTCCATCATTTTAAATGACCGTCGAAGAATCTTACCGTTATGGGGGCAATGAGACGAAAATGGACGAAATCCATTCGTCCCATAATAAATCTACAACCAGCCCGAACACCATAAGGCGCAGGCAGCTTTGAAAGCCGCGCGCCGTCGACGTCAGCGGATGACGAAGGCGTCGAATAATTTCGAAGCCTACAACCGGAACCGATGGTCGCCAATGAGGAGAGAGCCGAAAATCCCACGATAGCCATTGGTCGGCGTAGGTCACGCGAGGAGAGTAGGACAGAGGCAGCCTGGTAACCGATGTAGAATTTTGTCTTCTAGAAAGAGTTTCCGACGAGGCAAGACGGGTCTTCTAGAAAAAGTTGTCGACTAGGTGAGACGTGTAGGACGTTTCTTCTAGGAAGAGTTGTCGACGAGGCGAGACGTGTAGAATGTTTCTTCTAGAACAAGTTTTCGACGACGTGAAACGTTGCTTTTAGAAAAAAGTTAACGACGAGATGCGATATCCGCTAGGAGCAGTTTTGTTCTAAAACAGAATTCATGACCAAGTACAACGTGAGGTCGGTGCGTAATTCACAACTTCCAACGCCACCAGAACTTTCAAAGTGCACGGGAGCAAAGTGAAACGAGCCCGATGTTCAAATCAAGAATTATTTAATGAACTGTTGTCCGGAATGAGTTTGTGAGGAAGAAAATTAAAGACGTCTGAACTTTCTGAACTGACGTGTAATTCGCATTGAAGGAAAACGAAGAAAGAAGAAGGGAGAAGATAGAAGAAGAAGGTACAGCCGAGAAGTTGGTACGTGACGTGGAATACAGCGAGTACGAGAGGCGCCGCGGTGCAATTCACCGTTGCATCCCGAGGTCGCCATCGGGCCCGCCGCTACTCCACAGGCTCGCCGAGGCTTCCATTTGTTCGAGCGGCCGTGAAGACAGCGAGGTCATCGCTACGCCCTTCCCGGCTGCTAGTGGGCGAACGGGAGGTCTCCGGAACGCGCGCGAGAGGGGGAGGTGTAACGGTATTTCACCGCCATGCAGCAAACGAGAGTGAGTACCTGTAAACTTTGACACAGTGCTGTAAAAATACAAGGTATTAGCAGAAATAGGAGAGGCTAATGAGGACAATTCTAGATTTGGATTTGGTCTTTCTTTCATGTTCAAAGGGTCGTTCTAAACAGAATTTAAAATAGAATGCGATGTCTACATGCATCTAAACCAGAACAATAAGTAACTTTGTTAAAATCAATCTTTTTCTTTATCGAAAGAGTCAGTGTACATGTGCTTTTATGTGAAAGGCAATAAGTAATGCCACACTAATTTAAGTAGTAATGAAAATCTTAAGAGAATGTTTAGGTAAATCCAGCTGGAAATAGGATTATCGAAATCTCTCTTAGGTGTAATGTGTACAGGCAGTGTAGGGCAAAGCAGTGGTTTGCCCGCTGCATGTTGTAATGTTATGTAATCAATTTTGGTTAATGAATGAGATATAAAGCATTTGTGGATTGTGATTTTCCCTGGTCACTAAACCATGTAGGATTTCCTAGGGAGGGAGCATCCTATAAAAGAAAATATTTTGATAAACAACCGGCAGGGCCTGGCGACGAGGCGGTGACTGGAGCGCCGTGACGTCCTGGTGACACCCACGCCAGAAGCATTTGATTCTCGTGGGGTATATCCGCCCTAGCCCATCAAAGGTTGGTTAGTGCCGACATGTCGAGAGATGGCATGTTCCGTTGCAATATATATATATATATATATATATATATATATATATATACATACATACACACACACACACACACACACACACACAGAGGGTGAGTCACGTAACTTTAGCACCTCCTGTAACTTTTGAACGGTTGAAGATATTGTAATGCAGTTTTCACGAAAGTGAATGAGGGAATGGGGCTAATTGATGTGTGTATTGATTTCTCTTTTATCACATTGTACTTTACGAGATATTTGAGGTAACTTTGTTTTTTCGAATGGAACTATACATATTTTTTCAGTCTATCATGACAAGCGTAAAAAGACAAATCCAAAGATACAAATATTGTCATATGTTAGATAAGAATTTTTTTGAGTAATTGTGATTTTTTTTGTGACTAGTGTTTAACGGATATTTTCATTGTAACTGTCAGCCCCACAAGGTCACGCAGCGCTCCCCCAGCAAACGCGGGGTCGGGAAAGGGATTTTAGTACTTGAGGATACGAAAAATATTCACAAAACTGTTGCATTTTTTCCTGAACTCTCCTTTCCATCCTGATCCATTTTCAGATATTTTGTGTTTCTTAGGGATTGAAAATACGGATTTGTCTTTAGTATTTATTGAAATAAGATTATTTCTATCCCTAAGTTTTGACTTCATTTTGTTGTTGGATAGTCTGAAAGCCAAACGGCAACTGAAATGTATGTACTAGGTTAAGAAATAAATATGGTTTAATAAGAGAATGATGTAGGTCTTATGTTGATTGAAAATTCTGGTTTTCCGAAAATTAAAAAAAAATAAATTTCTTCGGCACCATCATACAACTACAATTGTAAAGATACAATTGTTTTTCTTAATGGAAATATGCTCGTCATAAACAGAACTTCAAATGAGGTCATGTTGAATATTTTGAAAATATGAGTGGTTTCTATAATTTCCTGACAAACATAATAGCCCGCTCGGAATTGACTGCGCTTCGTTTTCGTCGTTTTCTTGCAACTACAGCAGTGAAATACAATTTTTTCTCGATGAACTGCATTTATCAAAACCGCATCTTCAAATAAGGTCATGCTTAATTTTTGAAAATATGAGTAGTTTTTCTATAACTTCGTGACAAACATAATAGCCCGCTGCAAATTTACTGCGCTTCAGACTGCCGGATGCGTCAAAAATTTGTAATTTTGTATATTATTTCTTTGTTTGTTTCTTACTTTCGACCTTTTGTTATACATTTACACATTAATTTTTGAGAAATTATTTATTTTGAAATATTTGAAGTACAAATTATTAGCTTCAGGGACAGCAATAATGAAATACCGTTTTTCGCGCCCGCAAATTTCTGTGTATTACGTGTCATTGTTGAGACTTGATGTAGCTGTAAGAAAAGGAGTTATAATTGTCAAATTTATGTTGATATTTGCATGGAAATTTTTAGTTTTCGCACCAAATGCTGTACCATTTGTAGTGAGTGGAGTATTTTTTTGAGGTTTTAGAATACTCTTCTCTAATCAGAGCCCTATGAAATGCATTTCTATATTGTCCGGGGTATCAGACTTCTTTTTCCAATGCAAGTTTACCAACCGTTTGTATTATATTTTTATGCAGTTGTTGAATTAACATAGTGACAACACTGTGATGGAAAGATTGAGTTGTTCGCTTCTTGGTTGAATTGGACTTCTTCAAATAATAGCTAAGATGTTAGTAGCACAGAAAATGCAATATTTCAATAATACGTGTCTGTTTCCAATAACGCGGGAAAGTATGTGCTGTTGAAGGCACCACTAGTTTCATTGGAATCTCTCTAGATTCTTCTCCAAAGTTCATGTTCTCTCCATACTTGGTTTTTCATTGTCTTCTGCTTCTAAGTATCGTAATACAGTCCTGACGCCTTTCAATGCTTCTTGCACTGTTGAAACATCCGTCCCACTCTCCGAAGGTCCTTTTACTCGCCTAGTAACATGTGAGATCCAATTAATTTCCAGGACTTATTTCCTACTTTCACTGTAGCCGTGGCTCAGGTTCACTATCCTGAATATTCTTATGCTTATTTGTAGCGTAAGTGAAACGGGACCAGCGATTTAAGTTCACTATACCCGAGCTCACTATAACCAGAGTCAACTGTCCCTTGTTTTTAAATCTTTCGCAAGTTGCTCTGATCGCAGTGCCCGCAAGTCACTAGTGAGCAAGTTGTCTTGCCTGCGACCTTGATATGCTTGCACTACTTTCCTTTCAAACCAGACGTTTATCGAGAGGTCGCAGCAGCCTTAATGCTCAATTTACTGGTTTAATAATATGCTTCCTAAAATACTAATTTTAAGTTATTTATCATACGGTCGGTATCAAGAGGTTTAACTATGTTTCAAACAGTACCAGAACTTGAAAAAAGAACGAGAAAAATAATTGTTGTGCCAAAGGAAGGAGTCAGCAATCAATCCTTGGAATATAAAAGCCGAAATGCTGGTTGAAACAACCAAACTCTCCGAAGAAAATTGAAGTGAGAATAACTAAACCCTCACGAACATCAAAAGTGCAACAAACTTGAAAATTATTTTGTTACCTTAGCCGCTCACTTCAGTCTTTGAGTTAGTAGTGTAATTTGTTTTGGCGATGTGAATCGCTTTGTGTATTTGTGTTCACGACGAGTGTAACAGATTGCCTGAGACTTTTCCGCTGAAAATGTCAAGTTGTTTTCTTCCGCTCAGTTCTGCGCCAGGTTCATCTGTTGTTGAAGTATTTTGAGTGTGTGGTCTAGGTTTATTCCTCTTGCTAGGACGGCAATGTCGACAGCAGAGAGGAATAGTCTTATTCGCGGTATATGTGGTATGTCATTGACATAAAGCGAGAATAGCAACGGTGAGAGAACGGAGCCCTGAGGGACCCCGGCTTCTATTCTCCGCTTTGAGGATCTCGCTTTTCCCACATTCACCACGAATGTGCGGCTTGCGAGGAAAGACTTAACCATATCCGTTACGTCTTATGGAAGGCAGCGCCGAAGTTTTGTGATAAGTAAGTTGTGTGGCACTTTGTCAAAGGCTTGCACCATGTCGAGATGAATGACAGGTACATCCTGTGTAAGTAACAGATCAGCGGAAATCTGCTGAGCCATAGAAAGTGCTTGTAAAGAAGCGGAATTGCCCGGTCTGAAGGCAAACTGTTCATCTCGGCTGAGATTCCGAGAGCAGTTGGCTGGATTCCGCGCGAATAGAATCCTTTCAAATACTTTTCCCATAACAGCAAGAAGACAGATTGGCCTGTGGCTCGCAGCGAGTGTGCGATCTTCACCTGGTTTCGGAAGCATGGAAATACTTGCGTGTTTCAAATTTTCCGGAAAGTTCCGCTGTGTAATGCAGCCAGAGGCATATCTAGGTATTCAGGCGCCCAAGGCAAGCATACAATTTGCGCCCCCTGTGAGGATACTTGGGATAAGGATTCTTGTTATTTAGTTTAGCGGGTATACTCTAAATAGCGCCCCTTGTGAGTGGCGCCCATGGTACGTGCCATGCCTGCCATACCGTAGATACGCCTCTGAATGCAGCTATTGTAGATTCGCGTAAGCTCCGTGCTTATGACCGGTAGGGCCTCCTTTAGAATGGGAGAATCTATTCTGTCAGGGCCCGGCGCTTTGCGGCTACGCAAGCATTTAATTGTAGTCGAAACTTCTTCGATCGTACAAGGTGGAAGTGTATTAGCGCTGTCTTCTGTTTCCTCCTCATCTACCGCCTATGTAGTGTTGTTAACAAACCTCTCTTCAAGCTCATCGGCAAAGAATTCTGCCTTTGCTTGATCAGAAAAGTACGTTTGTTGAGGTATGTACTGTCATCCAATCGCAAGCTTCAATACGTCTTAAATTTTTGGTACTGAAACTCCCGATTGGATGACAGTGTCCCCCCTTCTTCCAGCTCATGACTTTGAAAGGGAACTACATTTCAATCGGAATTCGCTGCGAAATGTGCAAGCAGGGCGCGCCTCCAAAGGTAGAATTTCACGGCAACACATTTGCCCGGGCACGGCGCTCCTATCATCATGTTCATTCAGTCTGATGTAAAGTTTCTGAATGCTGCAGCACGCAACACAATCGTGGATTCAATTTTGTCAGCACGCAACACAATCGTGGATTCAGTTTAGTGGTGTTGCCACTAGGGAGTTTTGCCGCCTCGAACGGTGAGAACTCTCGATCTTGTGCTCATGCGCAGTTCAAGTTTCGCATCACTTTTGTACATCTTCGCATGCGCAGAAGATCAATGGTGCTTAACGTTCGAGGTGGCAAAAACTCCCTAATAAAACGTTTCGACATCAACGTTAGCCCCCTACGTACGATGCATACGATGTTCCGAGAGCGGTTAGAATGAAACTCGCACTGTAGAAGGAGGTCAGAGAAACTGAATGTAGATATGAAGAAGATACTAAAAAGTAAGATGGTTGTTTCAGAGAGAAAACTAATTGTATAGACAATTTCAAAATACAGAATCATTGGACTCTTCTGAATCAAAAGACGAATCAAAAGAAGAAAAATCATAAGAAAATTATTATGAAGCGTATTTAGAAAGTTGCAATGTTTATAAAACCATTAAATATGAATACCTAATTATTAAGTTGTCTATCATGAAATGATATTAATTTTCTTTGTGAAGTTTTAAAGAAACTTTACGGAATATATAGTTCCAGTAAAGAGATGGTATGAAAAGCAAAAACCGTCATTCTTTCCTCAAAATTAGGTTGTTTGTTCAGTTTGTGCATGAGATATATCATGCAAGGTTCCTCATCATCCCGCAAAAGGAACTGACAAAATAAAGACAGTATTGAAATATACCTTTATCATCGTCTCATCAAGAGTGTGGTTGTAATTAAGGCCTGTTCCAAATTTATATTAAGATTTGGGCGCCAGAAACAGGTTGCATTAATTACTACCAAAGTTTTCCCATCTAATTTAAACAAAATTGTATAAACATCCAGCTAGCTTGGGTCGATGGGTCCGGATACAAATACTCGCTATCGCCTCGATAGCCGATTACCTGATCTGCCAACTATACAGTATGGCGTGGAATCTGAAATGTAATAATTATATGCTTCCAACTAATTAAAGATTATGATTGACAAATGAAAACTCCTTTCATTTCCAACTAACAAAATTCAATAATTTATTTAACGTTAAGTTTTAACAATTAATTTTATGGTCATGACCTTTTAAATACGTTATCTCTTTTGTACTGCAGTATTTCTTTACCGTTTTGCTTGCCGACGCTCCGTAGTCGCTTCTCACTTGACCGTTGTTGGTTCCAAGTTTCGCTTCTTTCTTCCGGTCTTGCGCTGCTGCTGACACGTCCAGTCCACACTGCATAAACTATTAATCGGTTCTTATCCGATGCTCCCAGTTCCTAATCTTTCCCACTGGTTATGTAAAACATTAAAGTTCAACTGCAATATCCGAAAAACTGTGCAAGTCCTCCGCGAATTCACTTCTGGCAAATAATTCTCAGAGTCCGAAAAAACTATTACTTCTCTCACAAAAAAATATACAAGTCCCACTTTCCTAATATAATGTCCGCAAACGATCTTTACACCACGTCATCTACTATCAAAATCCGCGATCTTCACTCCACGACACCCAGAATCAGAATGTTCTGTTCAATGTATTCTTTAACCCTTTATGGTTCGGTAAGCGTCCCTCATTCTATTTTTTCAAAACACAGCGGCAAAATTAGACTGTCTAATCTTCACTAGCCAACCCGTGCGTCTCTTACGAACCCAAGTAGCCACGACTCCGTCAGTCATTCGTTTTTGAACCAACCACATCTTATCTTCTTTAGCTATCTAGCCAGCGTTCCTGACATCTTCAAGGCCTGTGTACAGTTTGTTGACCTTGCCAACCTCTGCGCTGTCGTTGCTAAGGCCGTATACCGCCATATTGCATACCCATTTATCCACCCCCATATACAGCTAATATTATTAAATAAAATTTGTAATATTCTGGTATATCACAGTATCTGTGAGCTCTGAGAAATTCAAACGGGGTAAAAATCCATCTTCCAATATTTTATTTCATTTATTTCTCTTGTTTATACCCTTGTAGCTATTTAAAAATGAAAACAGAAATTCAGCCAAATATATTAAAAAATACTAAACAAAATTCTAGTATTTTTGAAATCTACCCCTTCCCTGTTGGCATGAACCCCAGTGTGTTAAAGAGTTCAAAACAAATACTCCACTCAGATTATTGTGATTTTTTTCGAACTTTTATACTTTCTCACTTATGTAAGGTGTTTAAATAATCATAAGACATTCTTAAACTATTAGAAATAACAAATAAATATTTTTTTATTATTGTTACCCTCATCTCCCAACAGCCAACAGTTTTAATTCACAATCAGAATTTTTTTTATCCTTCAATAGATTTTAACGTTGACAGCTAATATTCAAAATGTATATAATTACATATTATATCCATTTAATTGCATTTTTATTATCGTTTGTATAAATTGTTATATTTCTCAATATAATTCAAAAAACAGTACATCTAGCTCAAAATTAAGTTACATATTTTTAATTTAGTTTTAACTGAATTTGTACGCATCTCAAAAGGTCCTAATTTCGCCAATTATGAGGGACACAATTTATATCGTCCCCTAGGGTTGCCAGATGTGTCTTTAGAAAATAGTGAACCGGTGGGGGGGGGAGGGATGAATAGTAACAAAAGACATATTTTTGAAAAATGACATTTTCATATATTAACATAATCATCATCTGCTTTAATATTGTATTTGAATAATGTTATAGTCAGTAATTTATAATTTAACATGTTAACATCACAATTGCTTGCTTTAATACAATTACCTTTGGATAACATTCTTTGGATTTGACTTATTATTTAACACAACCGATTTACAATTTTTGACAATACTTTATGCTTGATTGAGTAGCTTTTACAACGTTATAAATGTTCTTGAATAATCATTTTCATTCACTTACATGGAATGTTAAAAATATTCAGCTCTCTTCGAACTGACGCAACCTCCATTCTGTTGCATTCGTCGATCCAAACATTTTTACTTTCCCGTATACGTACATATACACGGAGTGATATACGTGGTATAGGGAAAGTTATGTAATGCTGCGCGAAAAAATGGCAAATTTTCGGCGGAAAAAATTAATTGCCGGGCCGTGAAAACGAAGAAGTGGATAAAACAAGTTGCTAAATTAAGAAAGAAAATTCCCTAACACGTGGTGTAGCCAGAAATCCTGTCTTCTAGGTCCTTGATACCGAAAAACCAATTGAAAGGAAAACGTCCGTCCGTCTGTCTGTCCGTCCGTCTGTGAACACTGCTAGCGCCTAAACCATACGTAGGATTTCTTCCAAAATGGATATTCCCGGGTCGATCTGATTCTAGTCGAAGCTTCGAGATTTTGAAAAAGATTCTTCAAAATTTGGAGGTACTTTATATGAAGCCCCCCGGGGATTTTCAAAATTTTCTCAAAAACAGCTCCAATTTTTTTTTTAAATTTCTTGTATGAATAGAGTAAAATACACTTATTAACATGGCATAGGTCCGATTTTCACGAATAACTCTAAATTTTCGAAAATTGTAAAAATGTTTGAATTTTTTTCGGCGTCTTTCTCCAAATACAAAATTGAAGATAGAGATTTTTTCTTGAAATAAAATTTGTTCTGCATATTGAATTCTTTCATAAAGGTCATGCAAACGTTTTTCAAAATAATAGTAGTTTTCGTGCAATATGTGCAATTTCAAAAAATTACAAAAACAAGATTTTCTCAAAAACGGCTCCAAATTTTTTCTTTAAACTATTGGTAGGGATAGTGGTAAATGTACTCTATCAGATGACATAAAAGCCATGTTGCTCTATTCGTTGGTTTTTTCAAAAATTACAAAAATGTAAATTTTTTCACATTTCTCACGTCACATATTTCTCACGTCGATAATATTTACATTGGCGGCGATTTTTTCACATTATTATATTTATGAATACATGTGCTTTAAATAATGTCAAGTAAAGTTTCTCGAAAACACAACCGTTTTCTGTGAAAAGTAGCTCAAAATTTCGCATTTGCAGAAACACTCAAACGCTATTTTCATATATATTGTATGCAATTTTTTTCTTGAAACTTTTGTAACGGATAGTGCTAATTACTCTCTTTAGTATAGAGTAAAGTTTATTTTGAGTTATTTTTTGTTTTTTCAAAAGTTACATAATTGTAATTTTTTTGAAAGATCTCTCACATCTTTAATATGCACATTACCAGCAATTTGTAAAGATTATTATATTTGTGAGGGTAAGTGCTTCAAATAACTTCAAATAAAATATTTTGAAAACTCAAACATTTTCTGTGAAAATGAGCTTCAAATTGTGCACTTTTAGTAGCGCTAAAACGCCATTTTCTCTTAAACGGCTCATAATTTTTAAAAGAAAATTTCTATTTAGGACTAGGTTTTTGTGTTCTTTAATATTCTAAAATTAATGTTTCCGTTCTACCAATAGGAAACCGAAAAATTCAGAAAATGACCAAAAAAATGTACTTTTGGTGGTGATAGATGACAGATGGCAAGAAAGAGTTTGTGGCAATTCCGAATAACTAGCGAAGACCGAAGGAAATAGAAAACTAATACGGGAAAGTCTGACCATTCTGTAGCATTACTTGTTCATAACATAAATTCTTTCGGTGCTAGCATTGGAGTCCGGAACTGATGCACAATATTGAAACAGTTCCAGTTGATTTGGAGCCGAAACTAAGAACAATTGCGCAGACATGCGTGATAGCCAGGATTCCCAACAGGGTAAAGTCAGCTCTAATTGAGTTTAAAAGCTCTCTTTACATGTTCACTATTCTCATTTTCTAATTAGTGAATCAATACTAGAAATAGTGAATAGTTCACTCAAATAGTGAACATCTGGCAACCCTATCGTATTCGGTCTTAAATAGCCAAGATAGTAAAGGCAAAATCATTCGTGAACGTTTTGATACATTATAGAGCAGAACTAATTGTAATGTTTTCTTTGCTTACATTTTGGGAGCCAATTTTTTTAATATAAGGATAATTACATAGTTCAGTATCAGTACTTTGTCATATGTTTTGAAGACTTACATTTACTTTATTACAATAAGCTTACCTACACTACACAAGGTGTAGAAAACTATAAGAACCCCTACTGTTAACAGTTACCAGAGAAAATGTTCAAAAATTCATCAAAAGGAAAACTGTTTTTAATTCTTTTTGGGAAGTCATTTAATGAGATCAAGCTGTAGTGGACTTCATGGCTTACTGAATTTAGGTTGTAATAAAAATTAAGAGGGCGATATGTTTGATGATCGGTGATATATTTAACTCTTTATGAAGTTGGGCTTTTGAAATGAACTTCGTAGAATATATGCTAGTCTGAGGAATCTATTTTGTACAGTTTGGAGATTATTTCTGTTGATAATAAACGTTCGGTTTTGTGGTGTCCGTAGAATTGATATTCATTTCTTAGTAAGAGTGGGTGATAGAGAAATGGTCTTAGGGAGAATATTTTTATGAGAATAATTCATTTCTCATTGTTCGAGGTTTGTTAATAAGACCTTGGTGCCATACGCGGTTAAACGCGTGTGATATTTCAAGAAATGTAACTACTAAATGATATCTTGGGAGCCGATTTCGAACTGAACAAGTACAATGGTATAGCAGGCGATACCCTGGGCGAAAGAACATAGCAGCGAAAGATCCAAAGAGAAGATGCCGCAAGCGCTGAATTCCACTCTTCGAGCTGACCTTTCCAATTCGTTTACGATCGTGTGCATGTCAGGTGATTGGAGAAAGGTTTTGACTGACCACCCCATATTTGTTTCACTGAGACTTCGCAGTATATGAGATGAACGATTGGCTTCTTTCTTCACGGCACTGCATGCAAACAGCACCAACGTTGTCTGTAAATGAATGAATGAATTTTAATAACAGAATTGTATTCCTCATGCACAGAACATTATTATAATTTACACTTATTTATAAAAATTGCAGTTTTGACAATATAAATTGTAGCCTATTTGACTAATGCATTAAAACCTGATTATAGTAATATGCAATTGTTAAATTATTTTCCAAATGAATGTACATAAGCGTTATTTATATATTTGAATCATTAGGAAACTTTAAAACAGTTGTGAGAAACAAAACTGTATTTCATATCAACAATAAAGTGTCTTTTCTGAAATTCAGATATACTTGTACGTCGTACTAAAGAATGTATCTACTCAGTATCGCACTACTGGTCACCTTTATTCTCCCCAATCAGCTCTTTAATTTACGTCATGTTCAATTTTTAACAGTATTAGTAGTTTGAGCCTAATTTACATTAAAAATGGATAATATAAATAAATAAAATAAAGTCGGATTAGTTACATCATTTATAGCTCAAGAACGGCTAGACCAATTTAATTTATCTCTGATTTGTTAGATACATATCAGCCCCAAATAGAATAACTATTAAAATATGGGAAAAATTCATGGGTGATGGCGCCGTAGAACGAAACTAAATATTCATGCCAAATGCAACCCGCAACATTCTGCAAAATTTTCTAATCTATATTGTTAAATAACTCCTAAGCGAAGCGTTTTAGGACACTGAAAACTTTTTTTAGGCCAAAGGCCTCAAAGAAACGAAAAGAAGGGGAGAACAATGTCTGCCGAGTTTCGCTAGTATTAAAATGTATTAAAGCCAATATTCTCTCGAAAATAGTCGCACATTTTTTCTTTAAATTTTTGTATTAATAAATATACTGAATAACGTGGCTGGATGGGGTATCCGTCCCGACTTACACGTTTTCCCCAAACACGCGCCTCCCGTGAGCGGGGAACCGCCCCAGCCGGGACAAGTTCCCGAGGGGGTCTTCCGACACGTGTTAGTGTAGTGCAGTAGTGTCAATGTCTTCTACTGGTGGCAGTGCACGAGCTTCTCTGCGCAACTAGCGTCGGGAAAGGGAACTATTAGAAGTAACCCCGCCATTTTAGAATAGTGATGGCGTTGTCTGGTGGCGGGGTGACGAACTGCCTGGAGGGGCGATTTCGTCGTGCCACTCGTGCCACAGACTCCCGCTCGTGGCATCGACTTTGACAACACTGGTGTAGTGCATGTAAGCGTGTCTGTTAGTAAGGGGTGAGAATAAAACAAGGAATGTGTAGGAAAGATCGCGCGCTGTCCATAGCCCATTTGTTAGGGTTCTGCTCCGGCATTCGCCTGGTGCTGATCGGAGAAATCACGGAAAACTACCGATCGGAGCAGCCGGCCGCTAGAATTCTCCTCCAGACAGAATTCGACCTAGCTATCTAGCCAGTGTCGAAAATCCTGCCACCGTCGGGACTCGAACCTAGGGCTCCAGGTCAGAGGCACTGCAGTGACATGAGTTGATACCCTGAGCCATCTCTCATCATCTGGAAGAGGGGCGGCGAATTTCGAAGGAACCAAGTGTCCCGTGTTGTGGTCACGTTGTTCGTGACGTATCTGGTGCCGCGCAGAGCGACCAAAAAACAGCTCACCGTGTCTTTACGAAGGTCGTTTGATAAGTTTGGTAAATTTCTATGAAAGAGCGCCCATTGTTATTAAACGTGTGCATTGTTAGAAATCACGATTCTTTGTAGGCAGCTGTTCTAATTTTCAAACAAATACGACGCGTAGTTAATTGTTGGCAACCAGCTGCATGCGTGAATGCGCATAAAAAAGTGCTGTTCCACCAAGACAATGCTCCATCCCACAGAGCAGCAGTCACAATGGCAAAAGTGCATCAGTTAGGATTCGAACCAGTTCGTCTTCAACCATATTCACCGGATTTGGCTCTGAGTGATTTCTTTCTATTCCCCAAAGTGAAAATTTGGCTTGGTGGGCAAACATTTTCATCAAATGAGGAAGTGGTTGCTGCTGTAAACGGGTATTTCGCAGAGTTTGACAATTCCTATTTTTTCGATGGGATGAAAAAAATTGTGAACACGCTGGTCAAAGTGTATAGAGTAAGTGTATAGAAGGAGACGACGTCGAAAAATTAGGTAAGCTTTTTTCTTTAAAAAAATTCTTCCATTTTTACCAAACTCATCAAACAGCCCTCGTATATAACGTCCGTTGGATCAGAGCGGGCTCGAGGCTGCGTGGTAGCTTCGCGAGCGACAAGGTCAAGGCGAGCAGCCGAGGTCAACCTCAACTTGTATTGCAAATTTTGTAAATAGAACCCCTATTGGTGAGAGGGGCCAGGCATAGATTTAAGATTTGAAAATAATATCTCAAACATTGCTCTGCGTTTCACCCTACTCTTTCGAAAACCTAAGAATAATACCAGGGATTGAAAATATCGTAGTTGAATAGAAAATCGCGACATTTTGGAGGGGCTAAAATACATTCAAAAACTTAGGTACGAGAAGTGTAAAAATATTTTATCAAGATAGATATGAAACTTTAAAAATCATCAAAATTTTCTACAGAATAGAAATATGTTGGATTGAATATTAAGGGGGTAAACCCTTTTTTAAAAATATGTATTAATCCTTGTTCGACGAAAATTTAAAATGTATAAACAATTACAACAACTTGATCGAATATGAGGAAAAACTTAAAAAGTAACCTCTAAATATGCTACCGACACTTACAATAAGTATTTTTGTTCAAGTTTTGGGGGTCATAACAATCTGGGTGATAGTGATAAATGGAAAATAATAGATGCAAATTTATACCTACTTTTAATAAAAAGGTGCCGAGAGAGAAGATAACTATGGTGGATGTAAGAGATCTTTTTAGTTACGTGATTTAATTCCCGGAAAAGGATTGACTGTTTTGTAAACCTCTTAATATTCAAAGTAATTTGTACACTCACTGCTTCTGAATGACGCTTGAGCCTATATTTATTATTATTATTATTATATTATTATTATAGTTATTATTATTATTATTATTATTCATTGTTAGAAGGAGAACAAAACTACAAACGTACCATCACAATCCACAAACATATCCAAAGTCCTTCATGAATGCTAAGAAGCACTATTTTGGATTTCTTGGGTTCACTGCTGGATGTACGTAGAAGCAAGTAGACGTCGACTGTTAAAGTTAAAAAAACTTTGGCGAAGAAACACAGAATTTGTACCTCGTATGCATTATTGAGATGTACAGCAGCATCAGCAAGCGTAGAATGAGTATTGTAATATCGGAAGAGAATTTGATAGAGTTTTGATCTCTCATGTACATTCAAATTCAGTAAATCACAATTAAGCTTCTTAAAACGTTCTTTCAAGAGATACGCCAAAGTTAAAAATAATGTCGCCAAAAATGGAAGAAGTGACGAGGACTCAATAGATGCGAATGATGCTACAGATGCCAAAATAACCTTTTCCTCAGGAAAAAAGTACAAATAAAATGCATAGAGTAAAACAAAATATGAAAAGAATGTAATAATATTCAGCAAAATCAGAATTTTGCATCTTCTGTAAAAGCAATTGTAATTACCAAAAAGCATTTTATCAGAACTACTAAGTTTTTTCATAAAAGACTTTAAATTGACTTCATGTTTTGTTGTATGTGATATTAAAATACAAATTATATTGGAAATATTCGTAACTGTGATGAGAGATATTTTTGACAACTTTGCAACTGGTCTATTGGTTAGCTGTTCCAATTCTAAAAGACGACGAATGTTAAGAAAACATGTGCTGGAAAGTAGTATAGCGAAAGCACTATAACAGATTCCACATTTTGTTCGCTTATTGCCAACGTGAGGCAGAATTGTTGAAAATTTAGTAAAGCCGTACGCTGTAGAGATGTAAAAGAGTGGTTTCAAAGATTTGGAGAGGTTGTACCAGTCTTCATCATTTCGCACTTCTTCCATGTTTCTTTGATACACTTAATATCAAACAAAAACTTGTTAGGAGAAGAGTACTTTAAACGTTAAAGCAGTTCAAATTCTGAAACAAAACAAAGCAAACAAACAATATTAGTTACAAGATCCGGTCTGACCTTTTAATAAAACTGATGGTGTTACAACAGCATATACTTTATAGCATTGTTTGTATCGGCATTTATTTGCATACATTTTTGCTTGAATACCTTGTTGTATTAATCTATTCAGTCCCAAATATCGTAGTTTTTTATACGAAAATATCGTAGTTTTTTGAACGATTGTGCGTACAATACAAGGTGCAGAGGAACTAAACGTGTATTTGTTCTGGCTCTTAATTTTTTATTTGTTAATTTTCTCTTCGAATTGTATAAATTTAATTCATTTGGATGAATTTTGATTACAAGGCCCTTAACCTCAACGTGTTTTTCAAAGTGTTGAATGTCTGGCAAATGATGGCCGTATAGTTAGCACACCCACTTATCCAAAAATGAAAAAGGGCTATACCATAATTTTGTTCCAATTTTGAACTAGTTTATACCCACCTTAAAAAATTTTCTACCAATGCAGAACATTAAAATTTACAACATGTTACGTAGGTGCGCGAATTTTTTATGTTTCTCTCCGAAAATCGTAACAAACTCCGCAAGTTTTATCCCGACGCCGCGCCGTGCTTCTTTTAGTTTATTATATCCACGAACAAAGTCATTTCTTGATAGATTACTACTTACAGCAAAGGTACGATAACCTCACATTTAAAAGTGAGGCACTTCAAGACCAGCCTCAAAACAATCGGAGGATATGCTCACGAAATGAGTAAATTCTCGGTTTTTATTCATATGGATGAGAGCATATGCTCTACCGAGCCGCGGAGAGTGAGAATTTTCTCAAGTTTGAGAATTTACTCATTCTTTAAGAATATTCTCGAAACTTTTATTCACACGCTACCGAGCATCTGCTCAGAAAACGCGAGTAAATAGCATATGCTCAGTATTATTCATACCACCCATTGACTTGCAGAGCTCCTTATTTTCGGTGTTTTGAGAGCTTTCGGTGCGTCGTCGATTGCGTATTTGATCAGGGAATATTCACTTTTTAGGAGAGTATTTGCTTTTCGGTACAACAAATGTAAACTAGTGGTGCTACAGAATGGCACAAACTTCTCCGTATTAGTTTTCTATTTCCTTCGGTCTCAGCTAGCTTTTCGGAATTGCCACATACTCGTGCCAGCTACCCTCTATCGCCACCCAAAGTACGTTTTTTTTAATATTTTCTTGATTTTTTGGTTTCCTAATGCTAGAAAGAAAATGTTAATTTTAAAATATTAAAGAACAGTAAAACCTCGTCCTAAGTGGCAATTTTTTTTTTGCAAAATTTGGAGCAGTTTTAAAAAACATGACGTTTAAGCGCTACTAAAAATGCGAAATTTGAAGCTCTTTTTCACAGAAAATTTTTGAGTTTTCGAAAAACGTCATTTGAAGCACTTACACTGACAAATACAATAGTGTTCACAAAATGCTGGTAATGTGCATATTAAAGGTGTGAGAGATTTTTCAAAAAATTATATTTGTGTAATTTTTGCAAAAACAATAAAAAAATATTGAACTTTACGTCTTATTAAAGAATGCAATTCCGTTGCATTTTTTATGCACAAAGCACACATTTTTAATGCACTTTTTATGCACTTTTAATGCATAAAGAATACATCCGTTGAATTTTTTTCGGCGTCTTCCTACAACTACAAAATTGAAGATAGACACTTTTCCTTCAAACAAAATGTTTTCTTCATAGTCATCTCATTCTTTAGAGTCATGTACTTTGTTTTGAAAATTTTAATAGTTTTCGCGCAATATTGCGTGCAATATGTAAAATTTAAAAAAATTAAAAAAACAAGATTTTCTCAAAAACAGCTCCAAAATTTTCTTTAATCGTTTGGTTAGGATAGTGCCTGATGCACTCTACGAGATGACATAAACGCCATATTGCTCTATTCTTTTGTTTTTCCAAAAATTACAAAAAAATAATTTTTTTGACTTGTCTCTCACGTCGTTATTACTTACACTAGCGGCGATTTGTTCACATAGATATATTTATAAGTACATGAGCATTAAATAATGTCAAATAAAGTTTTTTCCAAAATTCAACCGTTTTCTGTGAAAACTAGCTCACAATTCCGCATTTTCAGAAACGCTCAAACGCCATTTTCTCATAAATGGCTCAAACTTTTTCTTCAATCTTTTTTCAAAGAAAATTGTTTCAAGTTTTCAAAGAAAATTGCCATTTAGGACGAGGTTTTACTGTTCTTTAACATTTTAAAATTAATATTACCGTTATAGCATTAGGAAATCGAAATATTAACAAATATAAAAAGTATTTTGGGCGGCGATAGAAGGCAGCTGACAAGAGTATGTGGCAAGTCCGAATAGCTAACTGAGGCCAAAGGAAATAGAAAACTAACACGGAAAAGTCTGTGCCATTCTGTAGCACCAATAGTTTGTATTGTTTTGAACATTTATCAGCTCAGAAAAGCAGTAACCCTCTGGACCATTCATCTGTCTTACCGCGCTATCTCCTTTGCATTCTACTTGATAAGAAAACAGTGTTTAGTTAGACACCCCAAGCCGGGCGATATATCATTGATATAATAGATGATAGTAAAAGTTTGAGAAATGATGTTAAAATGTAAGCCGTTTTGAAGAATAAAAACTTAAAAGCTAATAAAAACTGCAATGATTAGTAGTATTAGAAGTTTATGTCAAATACTTTCACGGGTTAACGATGCGGGAGCTAATCTAATCTATACATATCCCAATTCTATGATAAGGTAGGTACAAAAATTAAGCCGTAGCTTGCTAATATAAATCGTCTCACAGTCAGTGTCTGTAACTGTGTGTCGAAGAAAAAGTTTATGTGGGCTAAATAACGTATGGACGACGATGGGAATACGTCATACTCGCCGCGTCTCCCTTACTCCCAAATACATACACATACGCTACAACTCGCCCCCCCACACACATAGGCCTTGTTTGATCATGGAAATGTAATAGAGAAATAAGAATTGATGCAACTATAAACAGAAATTAATCCAAATTAAATATTACATACTAACTTCTTCCTGACCCTTCTCTTCTTCTCCTTCTTCCTCGTCTCAGCCTGAGAGTTTCTGAGTCATCAATTTCCTTTAACCTAGTAGCTAGTGAAGCCAAGATTGTACGATTTAAACGCATTTGCATCATGTAATTATCTGGGAGTGCTTTGAACTTGAACCCTTTTCGTGTGACAAAGCTTTTAACTGCCAGAAAGAAATGAATACTATGTAAATCGATCTATATTTAATTAAATTGAGGAAAATAAACTAGTTCCAATTCATGTGACAGTCACGTTCAGTGAAGAAACAAGACAGTTTAAGTAATGAAAGCCGTGACTGTTTTATAATGGACAAAAATCAACTTTCTGACGGCTACAATTGAGTTTATAGCAAATATTTTTTCACTGCATTTCAAATTCAAGCGTTTTTTGCTATATTGTGTTGTTATAAAGAAAACTGACATTTTTATCATAAAAGAAAATTAGTTCAAGTTAATTAACTGTTTACTTCTCAATTTTGCAGGTCAGGTGATTTTGTCAGATCAAATGGACATTAATTATAGTGCTCAGAAAGCTCAGTAGATAATACGACAAAGGTCTAAGAATGAATTAGCCTATAAATATGAATATCTTATAGGTGGAGTAATAGAGATAGATACGAACTTGGGGTAGAGAATATAAAAATATATTAAATTATTTCAACATTTATGAATGAAGGTATCAGACAAAGATGATTGCGAAAATGAAATAGCATGTAGAATTGGAAAAGGCAGAGCAACATCAGGGAACCTTAACAGCATTCTATGGAGCAAGTAGGTAATTAAGTGGAATAAAATTATAATTTATAAAACCATAGTAGAAATGCTTTATGCTAATGGGCCAGAGCTATGGGAGATGACAAAAAGGACGATGTAATGGTTGAAGGCTTTAGATACGGATTTCTGGCGGCGGTTTTTAAGGTTATCAAGGGTAGATAGACTTAAGAATAGTGCCATCAGAGGAGAGATGAGTATCAGTGTTGATATTATTGAAACTATTGATTCGAAGGGATTAATATTGCACGGGTATGCATAGCGAATGCGCAATAATAGGTTGCCAAAACAGATACACAATTGAATCGCGTCTAATAGAAGAAATAGATGTAGATCAAAAACGCCTAGCTACGAGGAATCAGAGCAACAATCGAAAACTGAAGTCTCAGAGGAGATGTGAGGGAAGAGGAAGAACATGGCAACTAGGCTACGGGAGACGGTATCCGCCATATACAATCCGTTCGTTGATAATTATTTGAACTTCGAGTCAATTAAACTTGGTATCTAAAATAGTCCAAAATATTTTTTTTGACATCTAAAGGACGTTAGTGCTGTGGTCAGCATTTTAATACGCAATAATACGCCTCGCGCCGCGGAGCTCGCTGGCGCGGAGCGCAGCCTAGCCAGACAATTGCCTCGAGGCGAGGCTATACTGGGCCGCGACGTCCTCTACTTAAGGGGGTGCGGGCGCCCTGGCCGGGTCAAAAGGAGATATTCGGGAATCGAGTCCGTCAGTGGGACGCAGCACGAGAGGAAGCCATGCAGCCCAGGAGCCGTGCCAAGTGACGCACGGAGGGAAAACGTGCCGGAAGCCGCACGTGGTGGTGCCGCGCCGTGAGACGTGCGAGACAGGAGTCGTGCCCAGCGACGCACGGGAGGGAGCCGTGCCTGGACGCACGCTGCAGTCGGAAGAGAAGAACTCCTGTTTTTTGTCTTTGATAATGTGAATAACCACTATGGAGGACTAAATAAAATGTTATCGTCCTATTTTTGATTTGTGGACATAACACTTAGAATCACGTAATTTCACTACCCCCCAAGGCTTAAGATGCATGTGTAACGTGATAGCACTGGGCTCGGCGGACCGCACAAGTCGTGCAGGGGGGAGGGGTTGGTCCTCTGACGCCGGGCTGGCGGCCACCACACACGGGGCCTGCGAGGGTGCGTGAGTGGGGCGGTTCTTTGACCGCCGGGTCAGCAGCGCAGGGGAGGTTGATGTGTGATGACAGCTTCGGCCTACAGCTGGCGGCGAGGTCTGTTTCGCCCAGGGACCCAAACTCGGTAATGAGATGACACCTACAGCGTGGGAGAATCGTCACGTGATCCCTCGCAAGAGACCCTAGTAGGGAAAACTGCCAGACATTCGAGTTTGAGCGAAATCGACGTGCGGATGCACATTGTCACCCGTGAGGGGGTTAATCGCGAGCAGCGCCTTGCGAGGCGTGGCTTTTGCCACGGGCAAGAGGCTAGGGGCGACGCTATACTTGGGTTTTTATTTCTTGGCGCATGGGGGCGTTTCTTCACGATGGAATATCTCACGGTATTTCGTGTCGTTCTCAGTCGTGCCGCCGGGAGTCGCATAATCGCGACTTATCGAGCAGTGCTGGCGATCTCGCGACTCCTAGCGGCACGGGCGAGAACGACGCGAAATATCGTGAGATAATCCATTTTGAAGACAAGCCGCCACGCGCCAAGAAATAAAAACCCAAGTATAGTGTTAGCGAGCTGGTGTTCTTTTGGATGAGACTGAGGCGGCTCGTCTCAGGAGTGGAGTGCTGCGGAATGCAGCGTAATAAGTTCCTTATAGTGAATGACTGAAAATGACTGTACAGAAAACTCCGTGTCTGTGTTCATCTCACGACGACGTCACACTTGGCAATCTTCTTTTTTATAAGCCTGTTTCAAATTCGCGAACAGATTCAAATTCGCTACGTTAATTTAATTGTGTCAACCGTTCTATACATCTAAAACTAAAATAAGATTTCAGTGAAATTATTGGCATACCTGACTGAAAGCGAGCGTTGGAGTTTCCAGGGGAGAAAGACACTGGAGTCCCCGGCGCCTGTTAACGACTCATCGTGATTCTTGTTATCACAAACGACGCCAATCAGCTCTTCGACATTTGAATGCCTCATTGTCTTGCACAAATGGTATGTATTCGCAAACCTAGTCGAATTCGAATATAAGTGATTTACACTCCTTGGTTCAATATTAAACCCCTTGGTTCAGTATTAAACCCCCTTGGTTCAGAATTACACTCCTTGGTTCAGTATTACACCCCTTGTTTCAATATTACACTCCTTGGCTCAGTACTACACCCCATAATTCAGTATTACACCACTTGCTTCAGTATTGCACTCCTTGGTTCAGTATTACCCTCCTTGGTTCAGTACTTACACTCCTTGGTTCAGTACTACACTCCTTGGTTCAGTACTACACTCCTTGGTCCAGTACTACACTCCTTAGTCCAGTACTACACTCCTTGGTCCAGTACTACACTCCTTGGTCCAGTACTACACTCCTTGGTTCAGGTACTACACTCCTTGGTCCAGTACTACACTCTTTGGTTCAGTATTACACACCTTGGTTGAGAGAGTGGAGGTCGTGACTGGCTTCTTGTGTTTTCTGATTTCTTTCAATTTCAAAGGAAAGACACCCCCCCCAATTTTACAATATTCAATTACTGCACGCGGGGCTGCAGAGTAATAAGGGGTGCGTACCCACCAGGCACATCTTAGAAGCCTTGTGACTGTACTAATGAAATTATGTACAACCTTATGCAAGATTACTTTACAATAACCTTATTTAGAAGGACTACCATCTGGTGGGAACATCTGCAGACACAATAGCTAATATTGTAGAGAGATTACTATAAGAAGGGACCGCTTTGACTGCTACTGCTTCGCCACTGTTGGCAGTATAGCTGCAAGTTCCTGTACATACATTCATTTGAATTGCCATTGGGTTTGACCTGGTGGCAGTTAATTAACAGTAATTATAGTAATAAAACTAATAAGAGTGCAATACAAAACGAGGATGCAATAATTATACTATCACTAATATTAAGTATTACAACAATTATTTCAACTATATCATGACAAACAACAGTGGTATGTTGGTGGAACTAAAATCAATACAAATATGTACATATTGGTTAAATTAAATTTTTAAAAAGCCATTGATCGCATTCACTACCCTTCATTGCAATACACTACACGGTTTTGCTTTGAATTACACTGACCAGCACTTCATAGCACTTCACCACACTTCAGAGCACTTGTTATTCATTTAACATCTATTACTCTCAGCTTGTTCCAACTTATTTCTAAACGCTGACTGTTACACCCATGCGCCTCATTGTGTCAGTGCGTTCCTTTACAATTGACTCATTTGCAAATGTCTTTATCATTATCTCTTGCAAAGCTATCGCCCCGCATGACGTTCATTTGTATCCCGACCTGTCAAACGGGTCCCATCTTAGAGTAACTCCTGTCTATCGCTGGGACCACCCAGCATCTTCACCTACGTCGTGTGTCGGTACGCTTAAAAGCTTCAAATAGAGAATGTCATCTCAGCTATGGCACGCGATCTTTTCATGTAAACTGTTTTTTTAAACTAGTGATGCCTCACATACAATTGTTCCTAAGATACACGATTTAAGATCTGCTTCTCAAGCACATTATTTATTCAATACTTTTGTACATACTATTAATATGATTTTTGGTCAAGAGTTTATTGGATTTTCAAGTTAAATACTTAAAATATGTTCCCTTTGGTTACCCTTTAGATACTCTGACAATGATAATGCCAAAAAATAAGAAAACTTCATTGTAGTACTTTCCATTCTTTTGGTCAAGTTAGTAAAATTCACAATAAAATATTTGAATAACGTTTAAAAAATAAAAACATGTAAAAATTATACATTTTCTGAATTCCATTATTAAAATTTGGAGTCAGGTAAACAGGGCTTAGTTAGTGGAGAAGAATAAATTTACACCATCGTTGTTTGCCAACGTTTCGGAAAATATATTTCCATCATCAGGGCTACATACAACACAAGAGAGAAGACAATATTACATTAAACTACCAAAACAAATCAATTAATATACCCTATCCGGATACAATGAAATTACATTTAAATTTACATATATACAAGTTACATACCTTACAACTTCCAATTGACTGTACACATAACAACTGCTACATGCTGTGGATCCTGAGGTACCTCACAGGTAGTGAGGAATTGATTTGTTTTCGTAGTTTAAAGTAATATTGTCTTCTCTCTCGTGTTGTATATAGCCTTGATAATGGAAATATATTTTCCGAAACGTTGACAAACAAGGATGGTGTAAATTAATTCTGTTCCATTGACCAAGCCCTGTTAACCTGACTCCACATTAATATTTATTGTCGTTAAGCATTCTCCATATTATTAAAATGTGAGTAATTAATGCTTTTAGTAATGTCTGGCTCTCCGGCAGATGTTCTCACTGATGGGAAAATTAATCATGTTCCCATCAGTGAGTTAAGAACAATGTAAGAACAATTGATTCGCTGAGGTGACAAGGTTCGGAGGTTCGCCTGGCGAATAGGTGTCCCGCATTACATTGCTGCTGGGCGTGATGAAGGCCTCATAAAAGAACTGACAATTATAAATAGTAGAAGAAAGAAGAATGATGCAATTCAGAAAGAAACT
The DNA here is from genome assembly GCA_031308135.1 of Acheta domesticus. Lineage (NCBI taxonomy): Eukaryota > Metazoa > Arthropoda > Insecta > Orthoptera > Gryllidae > Acheta > Acheta domesticus. Next base: position 178,598,191 of record JAHLJT010002406.1, read on the forward strand.
AGTGATGTTGCAACAGCACAAATTATCTCGTATTATTTGTCAATGTTACGTAATACAGTAATCACTCGTTAGCACGAACTCGCTTAACACTAATTTCGCCGTAACACGAACAAAACATGGGTCCCGGCAAGGGATTACAATAATACGGACATTTGTAATAATCGGATAACACGAATTTTTTACAATACGAACTCCGATTCTTTCGGTCCGCTAGAATTCGCTTTAACTGTTTTATAAATACTAATTGACCCCGTGCGAAAATTTTATATATTTGAATCACCTTACCTCACCTCACTCCCAGCTAGCTTTGAATAATATCACAGGATTAGGTTGCTCATTGAGTCGCGCGGGACTACCACCTCCGCTGGTCCTTGTTCTACCTGGGTGACAAGTCCCCCGGGGGGTCTAGTCGGGGGGTCTAGTCTAGGGCTCTTGGCCTTTATTCCCCCCCCCCCCAACTACTTACAAGGACGTCGCCGGGCAGGTAACCGGATCCTGCCGATACCCAGTTCGCCCTCACGGCAACCTTCCCATACGATGCCTGGGTGGGGCCGCCCTGTCAGCTCAGAGCTACTAGCTATCCAGGCTAGTACCGAGTCAATATTACCTGTATGATAACTCGCCACTCACCTGCGCCGGGACATCGCGTCCCTCCTCTTTGCCCAGAGTATCGGGTCGCTGCCACGACGAAGCAAAGCGCCCAACTGGGGGCCACCCGGGCCGAAGGCCGGGGGACCTGGTGGCCCCAATCCGCCTTCCCACTGCCTACGTATTAGGCTACCGACGTGGGTGAGGCCGTGACCAAGGCAACCTGGCGGATGGCCGTTTAACCCTCGGACTTCTATTTGTGGGATTCAAAGCACCCCGAGGGGTCTCCTGCACCCAATCCTGCCATGAGGTCGACGCGCCAGGGACCCAACTGGTGGGTTGCCGGGTTGAACCGTCAACCTGGAGCTTAGCATCGCCTGCTCACTGCGTCCACCTTGAGGCTAACGACGTGAGTGTAGCCGTGAAACTAGAGGTCCGGGTGGTCGTCTCCAACTCTCCACCAGAGTTCGCGTCCACCTACGCAACCACGACCCCCTCTGCGGGGATTAGGTTGCTCAGGGATCAATTGATGACACTGCAGTGTCTATGTCCGGGAGATCCTAGAGTCCCACTCCCGACGGTGGTAGGATTATTGATTCTCGCAACTTACTAGCATGGGTTGAATTCAGCCGCTGTCTGGAGGAGAATTATAGCGGAACCGAATGCCCGAACAGTACTCTAACAAAAAGGCCACGGAACGCGCACGATCTTTCCTTTCTCTTCCTTGTCCCTTCCTTACCCCTTATTTACTCGCACACACACTTGCAAGCATTACACTAGCCACTATTGTCGGGAGACCAGTAGGGAGCTTAAGAGGTTGTCCTGGCTGGGACGGTGCTCCGCTGGTGGGAGATACCAGATGGGCAGAAACCCCGCAAGCCGACACAGGTCGGAGCCAGAAGATCTCGTCATACACCGCTACCTTCCGCGATAAAAAGATGCACTAATGCACTTACGGTACCAATAAACGTATCAGTTGACGTCCCCGGAAATATCAATCAATGAATCAATGTATCTATATTTTCCAGGTAGTCAGGCCTCTTGGCTCTGATGCACTGCCTGACTGGCTACTTATTCTTCTGCACACGCTCTGCCATGATTTTTGACAGTCATGCACCACCGGCCTTGATTTTTTTCTTACATGGTTAATGAGGATTTTCAATTTGAGAGAAATAAAATATATTAGAATAATATTATTTATAGGTATCGTGACACAGAAGATATTGATAATGAAAAAAATTAATGACTTTATGAAGTAATATTTTTTTCTTTAATCAAAAGTTAAGTGAGCTACACGATGTTAAAGTAAAAAGTTATTTGATGCTTATCGAATGCGGTTTGTACAACAAAGTGAGAAAGTCCCATTCTGGGGCAACTTCGGCGATTCCTGCATCATGTAATTTGTTTGAAACAATATAAAATTCAAAATATTGGATGACAAAAATGCCGAACAAATATATAAATAAATTTAGAAAGATGAGATTTCAGCTGTAAGAATATCTTAAAATAACCCATTTTAACTGCTAATTATTTTTATGGAATTCGTAATTTTTATTGTTTTTACTTTCTCGCCTTACATATTCTTCGTAAAAAGAGAAAGTTATGTATCCGTGCGCCAGAAAACGGCGAATTTTCGCCAGAAAAACTGTATAGTTATGCTCTGGTATCGAAAAGTAGATAAATCCTTTTACTAAATTAGAAAAAAAAATCTCTAACACTTGGTGTAGCCAGAATCCGTTTTGTTGGTTGTTGAGAGAGAAAAATCGGTAGACGGCAAAACTTTCGTGTTTCTGCCTGTCGGTTCGTCTGACGTTAACGCTAGCTCCTAAACCATTAAGCATTAAGCCATCTCCAAAATTGATATTCCCCAATCGTTCTGGTTCAGATCATGGCTTCTGGAATTTGAAACCAATATTTTAATAATAACAGCGGCGACCACCCGGTCTGCCCATTAGCCCACTAGTACTATAACACAGTATAACCTCATTAACGCGAATTCTAGCGGACCGAAAGAATCGGAGTTCGTGTTGTAAAAATCCGTGTTATCCGATTATTATATATGTCCGTATTATTGTAATCCCTTGCCGGGTCCTAGCGCCGGCACTGCATTCGGCCAATTGCATTGTCTTCATTAGCATTTCCCTCGCGTCGGCGCGTCCCTGCTTGTGCCACCTTTGCGACGCGAGGCGTCGCGTGGCGACCGCGCCCTGGGTGCCGCTGGCGCCAGTGGCGGCGGCGGGGGCGGCAGCGCTGGCGCCAGATGCGGCGACGGCGGAGTGAGTGTGGGGGCGGCGGCGGGGTGAGTAGGGGTGGGGCAGGGCGCGAATCGCCGTGCGTGACTTCCGGAGCCACGCCAAATGGTCGCACGTCGCTGCGAAGGTGCGTCCGGCAGGGCACGTGGCGTCGCGCGCCTGCCGCAGCACGCACTGGGCGAAACGCGCCAACGCACACCCAAATAATAATAATAATAATAATAATAATAATAATAATAATAATAATAATAATAATAAGGAAGAAGCCTCTGACACGTCATGTAAGGAAGGAGGAAGGCCTCAGACAAATTGAGGCCTTCTGGCACAACGCAATAGTCGGGATGGGAAATTGTGTAGGTAGCCATCAAGATGACCCTCTAATGAGGCAGGTCATGAAATCTGACCGAAGAATGGGAAACATAGGAATTGTTAGAAGCATTGCGAACAATGACTATGCAAGACACGCAGAATGACAGAGACCGTGAACTTCTGATGCTACTTAACATGAAATGTGAGACAAAAAAATGTTAAAGAAATCATGGAGAGATAAACCACTCCACGGACAAGTATTTGAAATGAATATATAGGGTGCAAATCAATAAAGATCTATCATTTATATGGCTCAAAAGAGGAAGAATGAAGCCAGAATCGGAAACACTTGTAATAGCTGCCCAAGACCAGGCGTTGAGAATACATTATGATAAAGCGGTTCTCAAAATTTCCCAAGATGATAAATGCCACATTTGCCAGGAACACATAGAAACTATTGATCATATTGTGATATACCAAATGCGGGAGGGCATTCGAAATTAATAATTTAAGGTTTTAATGCTAATTTAAATTAGAATTAGGCACCATAGTATCAGGTTGCTAGGGAGGACGCCGATGTTTAACATGTCACGACATTTGGTAAACGGGCACCGTAGTAACAGAGGTAAACAATTTCATGAGCCCGTGGATGTAAGGTAGAATCAGTCGAAAGATGCGTGTGTAAGAGTGGAAATTTCGCCCAATAGTGCACCTTGGTTAGAGGATTGAATACGTAATAAGAATCCGTTGGTAGGGAATGTAAAACAGAATTTTGGACAACAATGAACACGAGTTTTCCTGGATTGAAAAACGAGGGGAGGAAAGATTAGGGGGTGGGTGTCCGAGTTCAGACTTGGTTTAATTTTTTTTGTGATCGAAAGTAGAGACTTATAAAAAATTCCACAGATACAGTTCGGGACTTTAATTTTTTTTCTTCCGTGAATGAATGTGGAACATTGAAACATTTTAGTGAAGCCGTGCATTGACGTGGAATATTTTCTTACTGATAGGGAGAAATTTTTAAGAATTGCCAACTTTAATTAGTTTTCACCAGGGACGAAGGTGAAGCACCAAGCTAAAGGAACTTTCAATTATTTTGCCGAACGAGTGCTGATGGTGATATGGGAGGCTAATACATTATGTGAATGGGAGTGACTTCGTGGCGTGCCGGAAAATACAAGATAGAAGGCATCAAGACAGGGTCGAAGGTGATGGTGAGGAGATACGCGGCGTCCGAGCGGAGCATCCAACGATACAACGGGAAGAGAGCTCAGGTTACCGTTCGTACGAACAATTATTTTATTTCTCATGGTCATGACCAAAGCTAATAATTTCCAAAGGATGTTTCGATTTAAATGTAATCTTTAATAACAATAAATTCAAACTGTTCTACTGCGAAAGAAAGTACAAAAACAAACTTGGTTATTATTGTGCAATCTGGCACATCAATAAAATCATTTTCAGGTTTTATCGTTTTCCGTAAGGAAGCGAGTCTACAGGGGGAAGATTGTGGTCGAACGATGAGGTAAGCCGAATTGTGCCCCTTGCATATTCGAATCCGGCATCATCATTAATAATTAATTTGATTTGAAAACTCATTGTTTCAAATGGCAGCCCCACGTGGGGCTCGATTTAAATCTGTTTCAATATTGTCTCAGCATGTCCAATCCTAGCAAAGACCGAATACTTAAAAAGACACGACAGGTTGTGTAGCTACGTCCACTGGTAGATCTGTACCATCCTCGAAGTTCCAAACACATGCCCCAAGTGGTACAAACACTCACCAAAGCCGGTGACGTCTGTTGGATTGTATACGATACTGTACTACCAACAAATTCAAACTGATCGCATGGTAGCGGCAAACAAACCGGATATAATTATCCCGGGATTTGGGGAACAAATCGTGTTTACTTGTCGATGTTGCTGTACCTTGCGATCAAAACGTCGTTACCGAGGAGGCGGAGAAACGTCTTAAATACAAGTTTGGAAATCGAGATAAGCCGAATGTGGGGCGTAAAAGCACAGGTCGTCCCGATAGTTATCGGAGCTCAGGGATTTGTTCCGCAAAATTTGTGTAAGAACTTGTCTAAACTCCCCGGTAATTCAAAAGACTGAAAGTGCAAGAAATCGCTTTATTTGGAACAGCCCACATTTTGCGTAAAGTATTGTAGAGGCACCGACAGTCCCTAAATCTGCTCCTTAGGTAGCTGGTTGCAACCTGAAGTAGATTTTATATTCAGCCCACTCGTAACATCTTTAGTCGCGATGTAGTGGAATAATAATAATAATAATAATAATAATAATAATAATAATAATAATAATAATAATAATACAAGCTGACAGCAGAGTTTTTTTCTGAAACATCTCTGATCGGGAGGTCCTACTACATTGACTGAGTTTCGTCACTAGCTCCCTAGCTACTTCGAATTCAGCCGCATTCTGGAGGAGAATTCGAGCGACCGGCTGCTCTGACCGGTAGTTTTCCGTGCTTTCTCCGATCAACACCAGGCTAATGGTGGAGCAGTACCCTAACAAACGGGGCACGGACCGCACGCAATCTTTCCTTCCTCTTCCTTGTCCTATCCTCACCCCTTACACACATAGATTTACGCTCTACACACATATTGGGAAACAGTCATGGCCTTGAACTTTTTCCGGCTGAGGCACTGTCCCGTTGGAGAAGTTCCCTGGAGAGGAAAACCTCTCGAGTCGAAGTGTAAGACGGCGGCGGGTCTCACTTTCTGACGGGTGGAAAACACCGTCGGCTTTTCGTGATATAACGTGTACTTCACTCATGAGACTAAGGTCCATAGCTGTTGATGCGTCTAGAAACAACAAAATTGTCAATCAAACGACTCTGGTAATTCCGAGAGCGGATCCTGGGAAGTATTGGTGGTGGGGGGAGGGGGAAAATATAGAATTTGATTGATACAAAAATTAATTAATCCGGCTCTACATATTATCTTTTCAGTTTATATTATTTTGCGTGCAATTTTTTACTAAAACCCAATATGTTTTTGTGTTTTCTTCTGTTTCCACAAAAACTTCTCACCTATCACATTAACAAAGAGCGGTAGGTACCCTTCAGTTCTTGTATTTTACCGACTGTCGCCTTCTACAATAATATTCTGTAACATATATTGTTTTATACATTAATATTTTATGCCCAAATGTGTATGCATTTGGGCATATTAATTAATAATAAATTTATTTATTTATTTATTAACAATACATTACTAATTAATAATAGATTTATTTACTTACTAATTTATTTGTTTACTTATTTATTTACTAATTTAGTTGTCTACTTATTAATTTATTAATTTATTTACTTATTTATTTACTTATCTATTTACTTATTTATTTATTTTATATTTATTTATTTTATTTTCCCCCCTGCCGTTTGGACGGAGCGGTGGCCGCGTCGCCCACTCGCCGCCGAGGCAGCCGCCTGCCTCCACGCGCCCAACGAGGCTCCGCGTATGGCGCGCGGGTGCTGGCCGCTCGGGGGAGGTCCCGGGGGTGACGTCAGCCTCTGGGGAGCGGCGGCCGCTGCCACCTCTGGAGCGCCATTGTTTGGGTTTCGCGAATCGCAGGGGGAGGGGGACGGGGAGGGGGAGGGGCTGGAACGCGTGGCTATGGGCAGAAGCGATCATGTCCAAATCCGACGTCGATTGAGAAAAACTAGCCAGCTCGTGAGGGTGGAAGGGAATGACGAGTTATCAACGCTTGAAGAACACGTGTCGATTCGATGAATGTCAGACAGCCACCTGAGCAGCATGCAACTTACTCTACACGCGCGTCGAAAATGTTGCTTCGCCACGAGTGAGAAACGTGTTTTCTTGTACACCCGTAAGGAGACCTCATAGATGCCTCTTCTCTTAACCATAAACATATCAGTACTGTAAATTTATTTCACTAGTTTCTTGGGTAAACCCTTATGCAGAAATTTTAATTTCAGGTTGATGTAGTGCTCTTCGCAAACGTTTTTTAGTACTATATTTTTACCACATTTTGCTATTGCATTATAACAAGTTACACCATTTTTTCGAAATTCATTACCATAGTATTAAAAGCTTTCAAGTCGACTGGAATACAAAGCAAGTAAGTCCATGAATCCTTCAAAGCACGTTCTAAACATAATTAAAGGAGCCGTGACGAATTATTAATATTCTTATTATATTGCAAACATTAATCATTCTCAACTTGGATGTCAGCAACACTCATCATTAGAAAACTAAACGTTTCTAAGAAACCTCTGAGAGAAATATGCCGGGGCGTAATAGTGCACTACTGATGAACACCAGTCACGTGGTTCTTGGATATTTAATTCATAATACATTATTATTACCCAATTTAACGCAGTGATTCATTGAATGTTCTTTCAAGAAACGAGAAGTTGCTCAAGATACTGTTCATTGAGTTAATCGATAAATTCTAACTTTTGCTAACGACTGACAAACGCACCGCCGTCTCCTGCTCAATTAGCTGAACAAATATTTCTCGCGTCATTTTGTAGAGAAACGCTTCGTTACTGGATCGAAGTTTCCTGGCCTTCTATGACCTTCTATGACACAGAGACGACTGTACCCGCACTCGCTGTTTGCCAATAATGACTTCAATAATGTCTTCTCGAGTCTCCAACAACGAGACTGGGAAAGGCATTAGAAATTCTGTTACATACGACTGCGACGAAATTGAAAAATTACAAAATATCAATTCTATGGGAATCAGTACTTCTGAACCGGGAGAGATGGCTAAGTGCATCAACTGATGTCACTGCAGTCCCTCTGACCGGGAGGTCCTAGGTTCGAGTCCTGACGGCGGCAAGATTTTCGACACTAGCTTGTCAGCTAGGTCGAATTCAGTCTCTATTTGGAGGAGAATTCTAGTGGCCGGCTACTCTGATCGGTAGTTTTCCGTTTCTCCGATCATTACCAGGCGAATGCCGGAGCAGTACCTTAACAAACGGGCCACGGACCGCGCGCGATCTTTCCTTCCTCTTCCTTGTCCTATCCTCTTCTCTTACACACACACACACACACACACACTTACACTAACATGCATTACATTACCACACATGCCGGGAGACCGGTCGGGAGCTTACAGCTTGTCCCGGCTGGGGCGATGCACCGCTGGTGGGAGGTACCTGGTTGAGGGGAAAATCCCGCTAGTCGACGGTAGGTCGGCTCCAGATATCGCCATCCAGCGTGGAAAAGATCATCGCCACCTCCCGAGAAAAACACGCACTATACTTACGGGACTAATGACCTGAGTAGTTGACACACTCGGAAAACACGAATCAATCAAGTACTTCTGAAGTTAAATCGGTAAAAAAAGTTTATTGCTTATGTCCAGAGGAACACGTTGGTGTGATATTCTTTCATCTGAAATCACTCTTTATGTATTATACATAGAGAGTGATTTCAGATGCATGCCCTATAAAATTTCGGTTAAATTCCAAAAGTTTCAATAAGTCGTGGTGCTACAAATTACGGTTACGGTTTGCCGAATACTCTTGCCAGCTGCCATCTATCGCCACCCAAAGTATGTATTTTGACATTTTATTAATTTTTCTCTTTCCCAGTCTTCGTACTAGTAGAACGGAAATATTATTTTAAGAGTATTAAAGAACAGTAAAACTTCGTCCTAAATGGCAATTTTCAATAAAAAAATTGGAGCCGCTTTAAAAAAAGTCATTTAAGCGATACTATAAATTCAAAGCTCTTTTTCACAGAAACTTTTTGAGTTTTCGAAGAACTTCATTTGAAGTTATATGAACCACTTAACTCTCAAATACACTAGTGTTTACAAATTGCGGGAAATGTGTATATTAACGGTGTGAGAGATTTTAAAAAAAATTACATTGGTGTAATGTTTGAAAAAACAACAATTATCACAAAATGACTTGTGGTGTTGACGTGCTAGTGGTGTTCACGGACGGACGGACTCACGTTTTGAATTGGTCTTTCGTTATCAAGGACCTACAAAACAAGGATACTGGCAGGGATAGAGGATTTTCCCCCTTAATTTACCAACTAGATTTATCCACTTTTTCGTTATTCCGTATTCGTTGATTTTTTCTTCCGAAAATCAGCCGTTTTTTCGCACAGTATTACATAAATTTCCTGTACTACGTATATACGTATGTATACGGGAAAGTAAAAATGTATGGGTAAAGTCGAAGTAGGGACAGCTTCGAAGCATTCTTCTTTCACTGTATAAGTGCGACATTTGCCAACACAATGTCGCTGGGTTGGTAAAGTACGTTACGGTGTCGAGATATAGATGTTCTGTGATAAAAGGCGATCAGACCGCTGGTGGAAAGTTTTCAATGGTAATGAGAGACAAGGCGAGTGATTTCAGGTTCGTCCACGTCACTGGTGAAATTCTATTCGAATCTTTGGCTGCCTCCGAAAGTGACCCGCCAAACATCAGTGCAAGAAAAGATGCCTACCAGGCGGGGCTAACTGTTCAGTGTGACTTCGTCATGTGAAATGTACCGCCTCATGCTCATTCGCAAAAAGCTAACATCCCCCACCCCCTACATGACCTAGAAGTTTGTAACATTTATAAACTTCTTTTGCATAACACACTGAGTTTTATCAACTTACATTCAATCGATCCAACGGGTAAGGTCATTAGTCCCGTAAGTGTAGTCCGTGCTTTTTTCTCGGGAGGTGGCGATGATCTTTTTCCCCGCTAGAAGGCGAGATCTGGCGCCGACCTACCGTCGACTAACGCGGTTATCCGCAACCAGGTGTTTCCCACCAGCGGGGCACCGCCCCGACCGGGACAAGCTCTAAGGCCACAACCGGTCTCCCGGCATGTGTGGTAGTGAACGGCATGTTACTATAAGTGGGTGTAAGTAAGGGGTAAGGATAGGACAAAGAAGAGGAAGGAAAGATCGCGCGCGGTCCACGGCCCATTTGTTATGGTATTTCCCCGGCATTCTCCTAGTGTTGATCGGAGAAACCACGGAAAACTACCGATCAGAGTTGTCGGCCACAAGAATTACCCTTCAGACAGCGCCTAATTTGACATAGCTGACAAGCTAGTGTCGAAAATTCTGACACCGTCGGAACTCGAACCTAGGACCTCCCGATCCAAGACACCGCAGTGACTTCAGTTGATGCCCGGAGCTACCTCTTCCGTGGCATCTGGCAGAGGAGCTACGAATTACGAAGGAACGAAATGCTACAAATCGCATTACGAAATATTTTCTTTTTTAATCTTTTTTGAGAGACAAAGTTCGTTGAATAGAGAATGATACACATTTTAACATACAAAACACGTGGGAGGCATTCGTGTTTTGAATCACGAATGATGTAATTCAGTTTTATTTCTTATTGTTCGACCAGACATCTTTGAAAAGCATTCAATTGCATGATGATGTTTTAGGACTCGGACATTCGTTGACAAGTTGAGATAATTTCACCATTGAGTGTAAATAACGGTAGTGAAGAACTTATTGACTCATAATAATCTATGGGACGTTCCCTATGCAACTTAAGAGGAATTTATATACACAAGGTTATGAGCGAAAAGGAAGAATAGAAATGTTTTGCAACTTCTTTTGTATGATTTTCAAGGGTAAGATATGGAAATTCATTAGGCATTTGATAATATAGTTCTGACACTTTCGGGTTAAATAATACTGGAATTAAAAACAAGTTATTTATTTGGTTTTGCGCCCATTATTTCTCAAAGAAGAAGCCATTGACGGGAAGTCAATGAAATCGAAACTGTGATGCTCTGATGAAGTGACACATAACAGTAGATTAAAAGACCTACAACATCACAAAACATCTAACTCTGGAAAAGCTGTTTGATTGGCAGCTCATGGACTGTACATCGATTTTTCTATAGCGGACGATGACATTAGGTCATTGTTACTCCTCGTCTTATAAAATGGACCTTTTTAATTAATTCGCAGACGTCGTCCTCAACGGGGCTCATGGCCTCATAAATGTGCTTACCACTGTTTAAAGATTCATTTTATAAAGCACAAGTATGATCTAACGTCATCTGTCACTAAAGAAAAATCGAAGTATACCGCACAAATCGCGTGGTAAAGCTTGCTCGAAGCGTCGCAGAGAAGTTGGTGTGTCCGAAAGGTGTTAGCGGGTGTCGCAAGTTGCGGGACAGAGGGAGGTCCCTGCAACTCGCGCAATGAAAAAAAGAATATTATTATTGAAACTTCCCTCGCTGTGCTGCCTTCCAGTGGAGGGTGGTGGCGCGGCACGCGCTCCCCGGCATCATAGCTCGTATGTCACCGCAAGAAGAGGGGGCGAGGTGCGAAGCATAGAATTAGAGTCCCTAAGATACACAGAGTAGCGCATTCCATTGTTCCTACCGATTCCGCCATTTTATATCCAAGTGATAGGAAGAATTAGAACTGTGAGATATTGTGTATGTTGAGAATCATGAATCTCTCCCAGACCAATATTAATATTCTTGAAAATATCTGTAACGTCTCCAATTGTTATCATTACCGTTCAACTTGTGAATTCTGCTTGATGAGGGCTATCGGATGAGTGGATATTAAATGGCGGCGGTTGCGCTACTCTGTGTTTCTAGGGACTCTATATAGAATAGTTTTGGAACGCTGGCTTCGGCAAGTGACAAGTGGGTCACTTACCGGCGGCAGCGCGTGGCGATAGCAGGGGAGCCGCACCGCGACACGGGCGCTCTTTTGCCTGAAAGAAACATTCGTCGTTCCGAAGATAATTTGACCGGGAGAGGTGGCTCAGTGCATCAACTGATGTCACTGCAGTGCCTTTGACCGAGAGCTCTTAGGTTCCAGTTCCGACGGCGGTAGAACTTCCGACACTAGCTCGTCAGCTAGGTCGAATTCAGTCGCTGTCTGGAGGAGAATTCTAGTGCTCGGCTGCTATGGTCGGTAGTTTTCCGTGATTTCTCCGATCAACACCAGGCGAATGCCGGAGCAGTACCCTAACAAACGGGCCAAGGACCGCGCGCGATCTTTCCTTCCTCTTCCTTATCCTATCCTCATCCCTTATACATACATACACACACACACACACACTAACATGCATTACACTACCACACATGCCGGGAGACCGGTCGGGAGCTTAGAGCTTGTCCGGCAGAGGCGGTCCCCCCGGGTGGGAGATACCTGGTTGAGGGTAAAACCCTGGTAGTCGACGGTAGGTCGGCGCCGGATCTCGCCATCCTGCGGGGGAAGATCACCGCCACACCACGATGAAAAACACGCGCTACACTTACGGGCTAATGACCTTGATTAATTGACGCGCCCGGAATCACTATCAATCAAACCGAAGGTCGTTTGCATCACGATATATCTATGCTCTCTGCTGACACAAAAGATAACGTGGCATGCGTTCTTCTTTTTGCTAGAATAATGACGTGTAAGAAGGAAGGGAATGAGTTGATACCAAGTGATTTTCATTTTGAATAGAAGGATAAACGCATTGTAAAATGTATTTAGACGGGAGATGTAATCGATTTCGCGTAGTCTGAAATAAAAGGTAACGTTTTTTTGGTTATTTAAGGTCGCACCAACATCATTGGGTTTAATGTTATGTAACTGAAGATGACATGATATGGTGATGATAAGGGGTGAAAGGGCGAACACAAATACAACCATACCCGAGGCGGGACTCGAACCCGCGATCCTACGGTCCGAGATCGCTAGGTCACATTGCGTTAGCGATCTCGGCCCCCCCCTACGCATCGGGGATCGGTGCAATGGTTTTTGTTGTGGCAAAATATGTTTATTTATACTACTCAGTGCTATGGGACCTTGAATACGAATGTTGGTACGTTATGGCATTAGATAGCTCTTTTGATGTACTTTCCAAACGACGGATTCATAGATTTCTCTTCTTATTACGTAATCACAACTATTTGTAAATGCCTTCCTTTACACTTTCTCGACTTGTAGAAATATCACAATCTTTACCTGGAAGTTGGAAGTAACCCCGCTACACTAATTACTAGTGCCTCAAGTTCAGTAAGTTCTGTTCAGTGGCTGCTCGTTGGGGTAGGCAAGGTAGGCACTGCCTACCCTGATTAATATGTACTAGTTTCATACATTTCATGATCATAAAAAAATTAAATGATTCTTACAATTTTAATACTGATGTAAGTGTTATTCATCTGAAAATTTATTATGAACATTTCATTATCGTGGCACGAACCATATTTCCATTTCAAGCGTTTTCTAACTGCCCGTGCGCAATGCGATCTGTGTCTTCCCGCAGAGACATCGCCCGCTTGCACCTCCCAGGGTAGGCACGCCCGGGTGCTGCCTCGCTTCGCACCGGGTTTTGAGAAAAGGCCCCGTCGTGAGCGTAGAGCAATACCGTGCTATGTTCATACTTGACGCATGCGCGTTGTGCGTAGGCCAGCGAATTCTCTTGCTGCCTACCTCACTGAAGACTCCGTTTCCACTCATAGGCATGCAAACCGCGTAGCACTGTGTTTAGTGTTTTGTTGAGTTAACAAGCGGAGAAAGTAATTTTAATTTGGAAGTATTTATTTTTTCATTTTAAATGAGTATGCTGTGGATAATTAGTGTTACTTGATTTTTTATATTTAAATCTGATTTTACGTTAATAGTACTACAGATACAGCGAATAAACTACTACGTATACCGTTTTTCTCGTCCTAACGATGAAGAAATGAGGCAAATTTTGGACTGTGGTCGACACTCTCCTATACTGGGCACGGTTGTAGATAAAGCTGGCGAGAAAAATATAAGAAAATTCTATATTCGTGGTATGATTCACAATAATGGCTAACAGGTACTGAGGATAAAGCTAAGTTTTATAGTTAGCCATGTCTTTTATTCTCGACGAAGGAGAATGCTTACAATATAGATGGATATTTTACACGAATATTTATCAAAAGCGATACAAAAGTATGAAATGTCAAAAGGTCACATATGTAATTCAGTGAATTGTACTCGCCTGAAAAAAAATTGAATCCGATTTCTGAATTGTTGTCAGAGCAACACAACTCGCAGCACTGTTTTAGAATCTAAATATCTTGAAATGACATTTGCGCGTGCTTTATGCAAATAATATTTTGGAATGTAAATATATCAGAGGCAAGTGTTTTGAATAAATTGAATAAAATTACAAAAATAATCAGATTGTTGTGAGTCATGTCCTCCATGCCCGCTTCTCGGGATCGCACGTCCACTAATCTGTAATGCCCACCCTGTTCAGTAATCTGTTTTGCCTATCCTGAAACATTTGTTCACAAGCCGCCACTGGTTCTGTTATAATCTACGGAAACCGAACTGGCGCTTAAAAGTATCTAACGACTGTTAAATATACATTAGGATATCATTGTGGAAAAATGCCCATTATCATTGTCGTTATGCCGATTCTCAAACGTTTGGTCAAAGATAATAATATTGCATTCCTCGGAGAAGAATAGTCGTATTTCTATACAATTAAATTTCTATACAAATAAATTAACTTTATAGTTATTAGTTTTTTGAAAACTTATAATCGGAAAAGTAATTGTGCGATTTTTTCAAATTATTATATTTAACATGTGCTTTAAATAATGTCAAGTAAAGTTTCTCGAAAACAATCGTTTTCTGTGAAAAGTAGCTCAAAATTCCGCATTTTCAGAAACGCTCCAATGCCATTTTCTCATATATGGCTACAAATATTTTCTTGAAACGTTTGTAACGGATAGTACTAATTACAGTCTTTAATATGACGTAATGTTTATTTCGAGTTATTTTTTTGTATTTTCAAAAATTACATAATTGTAATTTTTTTGAAAGATCACATCTTTAATATGCACAATACCAGCAATTTGTAAAGATTTGTGTGTAAGTGCTTGAAATAACTTCAAATAAAGTATTTTCAAAACTCAAACATTTCTGTGTAAATGAGCTTCAAATTTCGCATTTTTAGTAGCGCTAAAACGCAATTTTCTTTAAAAGGGCACATAATTTTTTAAAATAAAATTTCCATTCAGGACTAGGTTTTTGTGTTCTTTAATATTCTAAAAATTCAATATTCCTACCAATAGGAAACCGAAAATTAAGAAAATGACAAAAAATGTACTTTTGGCGGTGATGGCAGCTGGCAAGAAAGAGTATGTGGCGATTCCAATAGCTAGCGAAGACCCAAGGAAATAGAAAACTAATACGGGAAAGTCTGTGCCATTCAGTAGCACCACTAGTTAAACATTACAATAACAAAAAATATTAAACGAGAGAACCAATAGCATTGTGCGGAAACAAGATGCGGTAACTTTAAGCCCAGTTCACTAAGTTCATGCGCTCGAATGAAGTTACAAGAAGTAAATTGATTCAAGAGAAAACAATCGTATCAGAAGACTAACGGAAATATTATGTTAGTATTGTAGCATTGTCATGACTTAATTCACTTTTATGTTGAAAGAGAAACACCCACAAATATCTGACTTCGGACCACTTTTGCACAAAATCTAAAATACATGCACTTAAATATGCCGCATAAATAAAAATACGCAGTTTAAGAAAAAGTCACAGAAATATGCAATAATGCAAACAAAAACACTAGATACTTTTGTTTTATTTTTGGTTATAGGTAAAGTTACATATATTTCCTTTTGTTATCCACGATCAGTAATAATTTGCATTTGCTTGAAATTCCGCAGTCTAGTCATGACTGTCTAATAAAGAACAAAGGAGCAAATATTTTACCATAAATGCTGTTTAAGTAATGAAGCATTTTTAGTGATACTGTTTTCAAGTAAACTGATAAAACATCGACCTTAAAGTTAAGTGCACTCATAAGATAAATTACTTCTATTAAAAATGAGATCTGTTGTGAATATTGTGTGGATGCAAAAGTGAAACGGTGAAGCGTATTTTTCCTTGTTATTCGTTTACGTTGTAGTGAAATGTTTATTAAATGAAGAAGGAAAAAGTGGAACGTTCTTTATTCATTCTCCATTCATTCTTGCGTAACAGTCGGTTCGAGGTTAATGTCACTCTGTCGCAGACTTTTACTGGTCTTGTAGTTTCTTGATATAAATAGAACAGTGATTTGCAATTATAAATAGAAAACGATTTGCTGGTGGCTTCAGCATCATGATACTAAAATAATTATTTATATTACGAGTGGCAAAAGTGGCATTTTATTTTTGCGAGTTGGAAAGATACGACACGAGGCCATGTGGTGTGCTATCCAATGAGCAAAAAAATTTTTTTTTCACGTGTTTCATACGCTATTTTTTAGGCAGCCTTAATGACACGCATTTTATTTTAATTCTAGCATGCAAATCATTATACAGTAAAACTTGCTCTATGCGGAATCTCGAGGGACCAATATTTTTTTTTCGTATTAGACAAGATTCTGCATTACGCAATGTAGTTCTACGAACTTAACGTTTACCAGAACCGCGTTTATGTTCACATTTGACAGAGCGATTAGATACACTTTCCGCATTTATTGTATTACATTAAAGTAGTAGCTCATACGATCAGACGAAAGTGTTTTGTTTTCTTTGTTTTATTGACAGACTTGTCTATACATTTGAACCTTGTCTCACTTTTAGCACTAGAGCTAAAATTAGCACGCTCTGCAGGCCTTACAAGTAACCGCTTTTACTAGGGTCTATCTAAAATCTTTATTCACTTGCCACAAAACAACATAACTATTGTTCAAACATAGTGTAGAAAAAATGCATATAGTACCACGCAAACACATTTGACTTCTCGCGTTCCACATTCAGCTAAAAATAATTATCTCTATTATCATCGTCAAAGTTTATTTTATTTTTTAAGTGACTTTATTAGAAACTAAATCACTCTCGCTGATGACAGATCGTTTGGTTCTTTGCTCGAAGGTTATGTGGGGACGAGAATCTCTGTGATACATATAATCCTTCTTCCTTTTTACTGTCAGGTAAAATGGACTACAATTCTCGATTCTTCGGGTATCCGTACGTACACCGCACAACCAAAAAACATATACAAGACTTTATGGATATTTTAAAACGTCTGAACAGATGATACTAATCCGTTTAAAACTAACTCCATAAATATTCAAAGGATATTAGATTTTCCAGTTTTATTTCAAACAGCAGGAACGTGGTTCTGAGAACCGTTTTGAAATGTTGGAGAATAGAGGAAACATTACTTTAGTAATTAAATCTCTTTAAAAGCAGTGGTGTTTGGTTACTTAATAAATCGGTTGTGTTTGAAGAATTATGTTTTATCCCCTGTTCCACATATTTAATCTGGGCCGCCATGCTTCATGGCCCCGAATTAATCAAGATTCCCCAAGGATATACTGAGGCCACCGTAACTTCTGTTTCTACACCTTTCCTAGCACTACCTAAATTTCATCGTAACACCTCAAACCTGAACCTTGAAGTCCTGAATCAAATCATCGATCCTTAGACCATGTTTTCACGAGTTGATGTTTTATCTCAAGTGCATTGGAAAATGTCTTCCATTCTACCGGAAACGCAGGAAATCGAGGAACGCTGTGAGTCCCCTCCAAGAGAACTTCGACCTCGGAGAAACTCACCGTATTAAAGCTTGTCATCTTGAGGACCGTTAGTTATTCTTCCTTTACTCATACAACACATTTCATCACTTCCTTTCGTTCTGGCTAAACGTCCCTGTGCATGTAATAGCACTACTTCATGAATAGAGTGATAGAAGTTTTCAGCAAACTGAATATTCGATAGCTTTCTTTAGATTGTAATCATACTATGATGCTCATGTTTGATTCATTCGTATTCAGGCCCAGAGAACAGATACTATTAACATGTTAGGTTTATGTAATTGTCTCTTGGAGCAATACTATCATCAATAATATCGTCATTATCATATCCTCATTCATCAGTGGTGTTGGTTAAAAATGGAGGCCCCTAGTTTAGGCAATATAATTATTTACACTCACAACAGACGATGTAGCAAGTGGATTCATCAGGTGAACGCAACAGTACCACACAACAAAAATACACACACTTGTTCGCTGTTTTAAAACATCGAACCTGATGCTTGTGTGACCATTACCTGATGAAATGACTACACCTGACGATACTAAGCCCTGGAAGTAAATTCCATTAATATCCCAGTAATATTAGATTTTCTACTTCGGAAGATATTTGGCCATTGGGGGCTTTCTTGATAGGCCAATTCACAAAATTATTTACAGATAAACATTGCTTTATAAAAAATGAAACGTGGCATACTAATATGCTTTATACTACGTGTAATGTTAGATTTCTCAGAAATATTTTAAATAGAGAGATAAAAGTTTTGAGAACCGTTTTCAATTGTGAAAAAAATGGAGAAATATTTACTTAGTAATTAAGTGATGTAAACCGTACATTTACATCCTTCTATTTCGCTTTCAGAAAAGGTTTGGAGAATAGAGGAGTTGAAGAAATAGCATAAGATCACCAAGCTGTAAACAAAAGACATGAAATTGAGGCACAAACTTAGAAGTAATGGTATGCAGATCTGTTAATGTCAGACTCATTTCTAATAACAAACTAGTAGTGATGCTAAAAAGAGCATGTACTACTTTTTCTTATCAGTAACCGCACCGCAATCTCCTTTCATATTATATCATTCTCAGCCATGTCTTCTAAAACTCGTTGTCAATCGTATCGCACTAAGTAGCACCTAAGTGCGAGAATTTAATTCATTTAGAGCTAATATAAAAACCCAAATTCCACAATCCAATACTCCATTCCATACATGTTATTTCCCCCTGATAAAAGTCATAATTCCCATCTCACTGTTAGAGAAACAAAAAAATTGAAAAAAATTGGAAAAAATGAATTTGTTTTGATAAAACACAATTTCATCAAAATGAATGTTACATGAAAGTAAATTAGAACAAGTGTGTTAACTGATACGTGCTATAAATATTATCTTCTAGACCATTCTTTGTGAAATTAATTAATTTTTGAAAAAAAAATTCATATTAGAGTGATATGTTAAATGATTTTGCCGCAAAAGTAACTTTGTTTGCTTCGTTGCTTCGGAAACAATTGGTATTAAAGTTATGAAGGTGCATAGATTTAGTGTTACAAAGGATATTAAAGCCCACTTATGCAGAGAAGTCAGATTTAGTTCAAAACGTGATTTTTTCAAATTATGTCTTAAACCGCCGACCCGGATGGCCGAGGTGGCTAAGAGCGTGCACCGCCTGAACGCCTCGATCTGAGGGGTCGCGGGATCGAGTCCCGCCTTGGATATGATTGTCCCTTGTCGTCTCAGTGTGTGTTGACGCAGATGACTTCATGTTCCTGTTGATCCCAGATCAGAGGAGCCCGCAAGTGCGTTGGTATCGAATATGCTCACGCATCGAGACGTAAAGGGTCACCGACAGTGGACTGGTATAAAAGCCCTAGGAAAAAATGTTATAACCCTTTTACAATTAGTGTGATCAAGTGTTTCGGCCTGTGACAGATGTGAGACAGGGGCTTGGCGCAGGTGAGCCAAATTCTGTGACACTAACCTTGTGGATTCGAAACCCACGTAAGAAAGAATATCTTCAGTTCCCTTTGAGACGTGAGGAATCCCGAATTCCCTCCTTATAGCATACATCTATGGCATAACAACTTCCATAATCTCTGGGCCTGATAGACAACTGTGAGCAATCGGTTGTGTGTAATTGAGATGATTGATTGATTGTTAGTGATTCCGGGGTCTGCTAAGGTCATTACTCCGTAAATGTAGAGCATGTTTTTCCTCGGATGGGTGGCGAGATCCGGCGCCGACCTACCGTCGACTAGTGTGGTTTTTCCCCAACCAGGTATTTCCCACCGGGTGGCACTGCCCCAACCGGGACAAGCTCTAAACTCCCGACCGGTCTCCCGGCATGTGTGCTAGTGTTGTGCATGTTAGTGTGTGTGTATGTAAGGTGTAAGGATGGGACAATGAAGAGGAAGGAAAGATCGCGCACAGTCCGTGGCCCATTTGTTAGGGTACTGCTCCGGCGTTCGCCTGCTGTTGGTCGGAGAAATCACAGAAAACTACCGTTCATAGCAGACGGCCGCTAGAATTCTCCTCGAGACAGCGATCTGAATTCGACCTAGCTGACAAGCTAGTGTCGAAAATCCTGCCGCCGTCGGGTCTCGAACCTAGGAACTCCCGGTCAGAGGCACCGCAATGACATCAATTGATGCCCTGAGCCGCCTGTCCCGGTGTCAAATTGAGGAACCGGATCCAGAGGAATGGTAGAGGCACCGTGATGGGACCAATATGTGATCGGCAAAAACGCAAAGACTCAGGACCAAGATGTGTCTACACGATGTGTGTAGTGTGCGAAGATGCTCTTCACTAAACCCCAGACGAGCGGTATAGCGGAAAGGCGAAGTAGCTTTTTAGATGCCGGAGAGAATATCAATCTAACTAATACGAGATAATCTGCACTATTCTGTAGCATCGCTAGTTTTGGGATTTTGCCCGGGTTCTTGGAAATCTGATGAAATCATAGACACTACTCAATGGTCGGAGGATGGTATAGTTTTCGTTCAATTTCTGTGCGCTTTGAAAATTACTAATGTATATATAACATAATCTAACGCGTATTAATGCAGTACTTGAAAAATTGTTGATTCCCGGTGTGAAATATTTTCACATTTGTGTCAACCACGAGCTACCTTCTGGGCAATCACAGGTGGGATACGTCCGACATAGAAAGGGTTGTGCTCTTGGGAGCGAACACAATATTGTTAATATTTCATTTGTGGAATAGTGTTGTTAAGTACGTCTCAAGCATTGGAAATTTCCAAATAAATGCTTTCTTCATTTCGCAGCTCAGGAATTTATCGGAAATTTCCCTACACGTATTATTAGTGTGTGGTATTACCTACAATGATTCTTTGTCCTCTAACTCGCAAAACTAAACCGGCTTAACTGTCTCAGGGCATCAAATGATGTCGCTTCAGTGGCTCCGATTGGGAGGTCCTAGGTTCGAGTCCCGACGGTGGCAGGATTTTCGACACTGGCTTGTCAGCTAGGTCGAATTCAGTCGCTGTCTGGAGGAGAAGTCTAGTGGCTGACTGCTCTGATCGATAGTTTTTCGTGCTTTCTGCGATCAACACTAGGAGAATGCCGGAGCAATTCCCTAACAAACGAGCGACGGAACGCGCGCGATCTTTTCTTTCTTTTTCTTGTCCTATTTCTTATTCACTACACTACCACACACGCCGAGAGACCAGTCGGTAACTTAGAGATTGCTCCGGCTAGGGTGGTGCCTCGTTGGTGAGAGATACCTCATTGGGAAAACCCCGCAAGCCGACTTGTATGCCACCGCCTTGATCAAAAAAACATGCACTGAACATTCGGGGATAATGACATTAAGAGTTGACGCGCCTGGAAACGCTAATAAATCAATCGATCGAATATCCAAGTTGAATGTGTAGACCAGTTTCTAAAACTTTAGTATGAGTTAAATAATGTTCGAGTCAATGGACAAGGAAGATTTCTCCGTAAAGTTTTCGTGCAGATGTGGCTGACGCTCGTGAAGTTCATATCTGGAGTACTGGAATACAAATGTGCCAAGAACCGGCTCTCAGTACTGTGAAGTGTATAAAAAGCTATCTTATAGTATATAGCTTTACATTACATTTCCTTAAATGTGACTATTTTATTCGAATTTTTTAAATGTTTGAAATTGGCAGCTTTTGCTGCCAATTGCTTTTTTTACATAATTTTTTTACATAATTTTTTGACATAATTTTTTGACATTTGTAAGAGGTAGTCTATGTGCCGCTACGATTGCACGACTAATATTTGAATTATGAAAGTATTATTACAAAAAAATCCCTCAACTGAAGTCCAAACACCCAGGGTAAGCGGGAGTTGATCCCACGGAACGACGCTATTACTTCGATCGGATGCCACACAGACCTCGACGACTTAGGTTTTACCAAAAATGCTTTACGTCGACAAAAAATTGCCTTTGAATGAAATTTAAAAAAGAGGTAGGGAAAGAAAAAGGACGTAAAATGGCAGAAAAAACATTAACAGAAAGGACCAGAACAACTGCCGGAGGAAGAAATGGCAGACGTACAGTAGGCACGTGCGCAGCCTCTACCTCCCCCTCAGCGAAGACGCCTCCCGGCGGGGGCGGGGCCTCGATCGAAGCAACCGGAAGCGGGGCCACGCCCCCCGCAGATGCTCCAAGTGGCACGTGACGTCACGGCGCCCATCACCTCCCGCAGGAGCCGAAGGACGCCGCAAAAGCGGAGGCGGAGCGACGGACGAGGCACACTGGGCCGGCGGCGCGCACGGCGGCCAAAAGCTCTTTCATTGTACCCGCGCGAGAGCTCTACTCCACCCTCTTCCTTATTTTTCCATTTCCGTATTAAATCTGTAGTATACATTTTTCTTCAACACCTTCTTATCCTCCGTCACTTGTTCTACTACGCCACCTTGTAATTGATAACAATGTAATACACCCTTGCCAATACAAACTCGCATTCTCTACTCCACCCTCTTCCTTATTTTTCCATTTCCGTATTAAGCCTGTAATATACATTTTTCTTCAACACCCTCTTTTCCTCTGTCACTTGCTCTATTATGCCACCTTGTAATTGATAACAATGTAATACTCCCTTGCCAATACAAACTCGCATTCTCTACCCCACCCTCTTCCTTATTTTTCCATTTCCGTATTAAATCTGTAGTATACATTTTTCTTCAACACCCTCTTATCCTCCGTCACTTGTTCTACTACTCCACCTTGTAATTGATAACAATGTAATACACCCTTGCCAATACAAACTCGCATTCTCTACTCCACCCTCTTCCTTATTTTTCCATTTCCGTATTAAGCCTGTAATATACATTTTTCTTCAACACCCTCTTTTCCTCTGTCACTTGCTCTATTATGCCACCTTGTAATTGATAACAATGTAATACTCCCTTGCCAATACAAACTCGCATTCTCTACCCCACCCTCTTCCTTATTTTTCCATTTCCGTATCAAATCTGTAGTATACATTTTTCTTCAACACCCTCTTATCCTCCGTCACTTGTTCTACTACTCCACCTTGTAATTGATAACAATGTAATACACCCTTGCCAATACAAACTCGCATTCTCTACTCCACCCTCTTCCTTATTTTTCCATTTCCGTATTAAGCCTGTAATATACATTTTTCTTCAACACCCTCTTTTCCTCTGTCACTTGCTCTATTATGCCACCTTGTAATTGATAACAATGTAATACTCCCTTGCCAATACAAACTCGCATTCTCTACCCCACCCTCTTCCTTATTTTTCCATTTCCGTATCAAATCTGTAGTATACATTTTTCTTCAACACCTTCTTATCCTCCGTCACTTGTTCTACTACGCCACCTTGTAATTGATAACAATGTAATACACCCTTGCCAATACAAACTCGCATTCTCTACTCCACCCTCTTCCTTATTTTTCCATTTCCGTATTAAGCCTGTAATATACATTTTTCTTCAACACCCCTCTTTTCCTCCGTCACTTGCTCTATTATGCCACCTTGTAATTGATAACAATGTAATACTCCCTTGCCAATACAAACTCGCATTCTCTACTCCACCCTCTTCCTTATTTTTCCATTTCCGTATTAAGCCTGTAATATACATTTTTCTTCAACACCATCTTATCCTCCGTCACTTGCTCTATTATGCCACCTTGTAATTGATAACAATGTAATACTCCCTTGCCAATACAAACTATTCTACGCTTGATTACTTTACTTTACTTGATTATCGAGCAAAGAGAGACACCGTGTGATTCTTTGCATTCAGCAAAGACGTACACCCGAGCAAGATCAAAGAAGTGATGGTTTTCTCTTGACAACTTTGACTGAACAGGCTAAATTAGCATAATCCTAGCTGCTGATGATGATGAGGATGATGATGATGATGATGATGATGTACAAGCTCTTCAATCGAGAAAAATTTAACCTGTTCAGAAGAAATATAATTCTAATTGTGAGTCCGGCCCTGAAAACCTACACTGTTCAGAACAACTTCAGTTATGCCGTCTAATGTAACACGCTAAAGAAAGATGTCTGTTTTCTACCATGACGTAATCAAAAACAATTTAGGGAGAGGAGGTTACATTTTATGTGGAGGCACCCTCCACTCTGCAGCAAGTGTTGACAGAAGCGAGCAGATATTTGCGATTACAGCTTCTAAGGTTCGTTCAGAATAGTAGGCGATTGTTAACGCATTCTAAAACAGTTGAGCATCGCTGAAGATTACATCAATGAGAAATGTATATTGTTCTCTTCACCTTAAAGTAAGGACTTAATATCCAATGTGGTGGCTGAACCTACTTCCGGTGAGAACAACCAACTTTAGAAACTATGAATCCGACCTCTCTCCGGTTGATAGAATTCACACAGTTGATTGTTGTCGTCGTCCGGTAAGGTCAGCCTCTCTTCGATGCAAGTATTTTTTGTTATATGATAATCCTTCTGCCCTGTCTTTCGTTAGAGTGAAACATCTCATCCATAAACGAGAGTGAATTGAGTGAACTACTAATTGAAATAAGTCTTCGGTTTCGAGTAATGGAATTGACAAGTGTTTTTGTGCGAATAAAAATATAATATTAAATGTGATTTCTTGAAGAAAAAACCTGTGTCAATTACACATTTAAAATGTTAGTCCTAACAATGTCTTAGTATTTCTTGTGTTAATAACGTTGGAAAATATCAAGAACAAAATAATGGAAGAATTTTAATAAAACGAATAATATTCGCAACGAGATGTAATTAATTACGTAGTTCATTCTTACCGGACAGATACTTCCTCTGGTGGTCTTATTTCTTCTAATATCGATGTGTCATTTTGAGACTTATAGTAACAAGAAGTACTATACTTTAAAAATTGAATCAATTGAACCGTGGCCAGGGGAGTGCATTTATTTCGTAACTCTCCCTGCCCGTCCGCTCGTGTAAATGTTTCCCGAAACCCCCCGCCCCCCGCCCCCCGTTGTTCTTCTATTCACCGAACTGCCCCCCCCCAAGCAGATTTTCTTGCATCCCCAACGGTGCGCTCGTTCGTTAGGTGTTGCCTTTGCGCACGCAGCGCTGAATATTTTCTAAGTGACGCTAAGATAAAAGAAGGAATCTTTGTAGGCCCAGACATCAGAAAACTTTTCTCAGATCCACATTTTGCTCAGACCATGGATGAGAACGAGAGGGAAGCCTGGAATTATTTTAAAGAGGTTGTTGGCAAGTTCCTTGCTAACGTAAATGTTCATAACTACAGATGTATCGTGGAAAGCATACTGAAGGCTTTTCAAATACTAGGTTGCCACATGCGTTTGAAGGTTCACTTCCTACACTCGCATGTGGATTATTTTCTGGAAAATTTGGGGAACGTCAGTGAAGAACAAGGGGAAAGGTTCCATCAGGACATCAAGGAGATGGAACATGATGGCGGACTGTTGCTGGACGCAACATCGTCAAACATCTGAAGAGTCATATTTCCGGAAGAGCACAAGTGGAACTTTCCAGAACAAAAGAACAAGATTTCACAAAAATTACAACTAAATATGCATCATTGTTTACTCTGCCAGGCTTATATCAGTACGAAATAATGCATTTGGTATTGCTAATAACTTGTAAATAAATAAAAAACTGTCAGCCGATTCCGTTTTCTTATGTCGTTATAACTACTATCTTTAGAGATTGAACATGAGATTGAAATAAAATCAGTACGTGATAGACAAAAACTGACCTCGCTTTCAGTTTCAGCACACCAAAAAACATAATGATCAGATGATATTATCAAATCAAATTTCGAAAATGTTTCTTTTGTAGGCCTGTGTAATATTTAGGAGGTGCAACAAATGTCCTCCACACAATTCCTGAGTACCTATATTAGATTTCTTCGCTCAGAAGTTGTAATGTCAGCCATTGTGAGTTCTGTAATCTAAGATTTCTGAAACGCCTGACAGCGATATTGGCGATTCAACGGATTTCGGGGTAACTAAAGACAGATATTTTCTGGCAAATAACAGTCCAAATCAAAAGTATGAAAGCTGAGTTCACTTGAACGAGTAGAAGAAGCCTCGATTACATCAGTAACGTATACAACAGTTTAACCCCATTACAGCTCATCAAATGATATATCATACGCTAACTTCTGGTCAACTCAAATTTGCTTCTTTTGCAATACTTTATGAATTTATTTCGTCAGTAGACGTAGACATCATAAACGAGTATAAGCAATTTTTTTCATTCTTGAATGTCAAATGTCGAATTTAGCTGTGATCGCTAAGTCATTGTGTGTATTCCTAGCCAGGCTGTACCAGGTTAGACTTGGATCGATGACCAGGCACGACTTGGGTCGGTTCAAAACTTCATCTAAAACCGTGCTTAGCTGCTATAGGCCTCTGGTTAAGTCAGAGGGAGAGCCGATTTAAAGCAAGCGGTGGTTGATCCGAATCGAAGTTGATGAGGCATATAGAAGCTCAATTTCAACAATTTTGTTTCATCTTATAGAAAAAGTAGTGTTGCTACAGAATGGCACATACTTTCCCGTATTAGTTTTCTATTTCCTTTGTTCTTGGCTAGCTATTTGGAATTGCCACATACTCTTGCCAACTGCAATCTATCGCCCCCAAAGTACATTTTATGACATTTTCTTAATTTTTCGGTTTCCTAATGGTAGAACGGAAATATTAATTTTAAAAGTATTAAAAAACACAAAAACCTCGTTCTAAATGTCAATTTTCTTTTAAAAATGTGTACCTCTTTTTTAAAAAATGGCGTGTAAGGGCAACTAAAAATGCGAAATTTGAAGCTCTTTTTCACAGAAAATGTTTTAGTTTTCAAAAAACTTCATTTGAAGCCCCTTACACTCACAAATACGATAATGTTTACAAATTGTTGGTAATGTGCATATTAAAGTTGTGAGAAATCTTTCAAAAAAATTGCATTTGTGTAATTTGTGAAAAAACAAAAAAAAACTCAAAATAAACTTTAGAAACACAAACTCAAACTTTAAACAGAAAAGGATGAGTTTTCGTGAAACTTTACTTGACATTATTTAAAGCATATGTACTAATTAATATAATAAAGTGTACAAATCGCTACTATTGTAATTTTAACGAAATGAGAGACAAGTCAAAATAATTAATTTTAGCAATTTTTGAAAAAAACATAAGAATAGAGCAATATGGCGTTTATGTCATGTTATAAGGTACATTTACCACTATCCCTGCCAATAGTTTAAAGAAAAAATTTGGAGCCTTTTTGAGAAAATCTTGTTTTTGTATTTTTTAAAAATTGCACGTATTGCACGCAATATTGGTCGAAAACTACAAGAATTTTCAAAAAAAATTGAGTTTTAAAGAAAGAACTCACTATTAAGAACAAATTTGATTTGAAGGAAAAATCTCTATCTGCTATTTTGTAGTTGGAGGATGACGCCGAATAAAATTCAAACTTCTGCAATGTTCAAACTTCCAGAATTAACCGTGAAAATGGGACCTATGCCACCTTAATAAGTATATTTTTCTACATTCTTACAAGTAATTGAAAGGAAAAATTTGGAGCGTTTTTTGAGAAAAGTTTGAAAATGCCTGGGTTACTTTATGTAAAGTACCCCCAAACATTAATAGATGATTTTCAAAATCGCAGAGCTTCGACTCAGGGCAGATCAACATGGGATTCTTCAATTTGGAAAAAATCGTGTGCATAGTGGAGGCGCTAGTGTTGTTCACATACACCGGACAGACGGACAGACGTTTTGCTTTCAATTGGTTTTTCGGTATCAAGGAGTTACAAAACGGGGATTACGGCTTCACTTCATGTTAGGGTTTTTTTTCTTAATTTAGCAACTGGATTCATCCACGTTTTCGTTATCAGGGCCCGGCAACGAATTTTTTTCTGGCGAAAATTCGCCATTTTTTCGCGCAGCAATACATAACTTCCCCTATTCAACGTGTATTACACCGCATATAGTACGTATAAGGGAAAGTAAAAAGCATTTCATTAATAATTTTTGTCCACCATCACCAATTGATAATTGTCATTATGGATTTTTGTCCGTTTTAGATCGTCAAAACCCGCCCCCTAATTACGATGTTGCGTGTGGCCGGCCGTCGCCTCGCGTGGGACCAGTGTGTGCGTGCGTGTGCGTGTATGTGCGTGAGTGTGGTGTGTGTGCGTGTGTGTGTGTGGGCGGGGCGCGCAGAGCCGCGTAGCTCGGAGCGACCGACGTGCGAAAGCGCGCTGTTATTGCGGTGTTGACCCGCCGCAACGTGAGCGCGGGGCGCAGCGCGTGCGCAACTTGCAAGCGACCCGCCTTAACAATTGCGCGCGCCGGCGGCTTTCGGATCTGCGGCGTCATTAACGACGGACGAGCGTTGTCGCTGCCTCCCACAATCCCCCCATTTCCTTTTCACACTGGCCTCTGTCTCACATGTGCGTCTCTTTAGTCTTAGATTCGATTACCCTCCGTACGGTAGCAGGATTTTCGACACGAGCTGGATAGTATTCATTCCCTGGGTGGAGGAGAATTCTTGCGGCCGGCGGCTCTGATCGGTAGTTTTCCGTGGGTTTCTCCGATCAACACCAGGCGAATGCCGGAGTAGTACCTTAACCAAACGGGCCATGGACTGCCCGCGATCTTTCCTTCCTCTTTCTTGTACTATCGCTTCCCTTATTCACACTTACACTAACATGCACTACTCTACCACACATACCGGGAGACCGGTCGGGAGCTTAGAGTTTGTCCCGGCAGGGGCGGTGCCCCGCTGGTGATAGATAACTTGTTGAAGGGAAAACCCCCTAGCCGACGGGCAGGTCGCCGCCAGATCTCGCCATCCAGCAGGGGAAGATCACCGCCACCTCCCGATGAAAAAACATACACTATACTTACGGGACTAATCACAACAGTCGCACATGCGCACCTAGAATCAATCAAATATGCGTTGTCGCTTAGTAGTTGCATTCTTCACTCTATGTTGATTTCTGTTGGTTGGTTCTGTTGGTTTCTCTTTTAGTTCGTGCCTTTTTCAACCCGACTGATGACTTATTTATTTACTTCTCTTTTTTGTTCTTGTTTGCACAGCTGAACCTCGAAAACTCGAACATCAATCTCTCGAATTACACGAAATCTCGAATTTGTGTTCACAGGTGGGTTGTCTCAATGATGACAGCCGTGCCACCACAAAGCGTTACAGCTAGGTCCAATTCAGGAGTCTGGAGGAGAACTTTGACGACCAGATCTGTAGTTTTCTGTGGTTTCCCCCAACAATACTGCGATGTGTCGTTTGACCATCGCACGTCGCCACCCCCAGTGTCACGCCCACATTAACAGAAGCTCGGAAAGACGGGCGGCCTCTCGCCTCGCCTGATCAGTTCCGCACAGCTGCGTAGGCCCCTCCCGAAACCTTCCACCATAAATTCAACCCCCTTTGTCCATACTACAGAATGATTGACTTCTGGAACAACTACGTTAGAGTCTTGACGCTAGCACGCAGCAAGATAATCCCCTAAGTCCAATAAACACATCACATGCCACGACAGTAGAACCATGTGCGCACTTCTCTGTGCTAAACAAAGACATCCAATGGCCGCGAAAGGAAGCGATCATCTTAGCCAACCAGGTTACAAATGACATAGAAATTCTGGAACTCAACAAACCGACCTATGAAAACGCTGGGCAGGAAGCACGTGATAACCCTTGCATGGTGCGAAAGAAAGAAGGGGAGAGAAACACAGCGAGAGGCTCGAATTTCAGACGGGCGAAAAACACGAGAGAGAGTGGTCGAGCCGAGATAGCATAGGACAGTCGAAATTTTCAACAACTTAAAAGTTACAGTTGGAGAGCGGCCGAATATCGGCTTTTAGAGAAATCACTAGTGAGAGCAACGGTAACAGACGACAATAGCGGTTGGTGCGAGGCAAGCATTGAGCCGACCACCACGAGACCTGCCCGGCCTTCGTCCAACCGCGGAATTTATTCCAAACAGCCAGATTTTGGCTTCCAACGTCGTACGCGGTCCAGGTGGCGTGTGACGGCCTGAGACGCGCGCCAGCGCTACGTGATTGCTGCGCTGACATCCGCCGCCGACATCCACCGCCGGAGCATTCATCCCGGGGGACAATTGTGAGGCCTGCGTTCACACGCTCCAGCGTCGCTCCCGAGGGTCCAGCCGCATCAGTCCATCGATCGGTGAGCAATCCCGTCGCGGTGACGTAGCCATTACGCCATCATCAACTTGTAAGTCATCTTCATCATCATCACTTATTTGATAGCCAAAAACAGTATTCAGTGTTTGCAAGAACAGTTTTTATAATAAATGTGTCCCCCACCATTTTGGACGGGTGAAAAAGACTAAATTCTGAGTCAAGTGTTTATTATTTTAAAACAAAGAAACCATTGCAATCCCTCGACCCAGGGCACTCACCCCTGAGACGCTCAACGCTGGCAGTGAAAATAGCAGGTAAGTGGGCGCGCGCTTGGCGCCCCTTTAAATAAATTTAGCGCGTGTCCCCCTGCTATATGGGAACGACCGTCATACCATCAGTGTGTCGACGCTCCCGTTCTGTGGTTGTGACCTCCCCCCCGATTCCGTTCCAAAGAATCGGCATCCGACGTGGGCGGTTGCATCACAATACCCGGCGAATACCGAAGTAAAACCTTCATAAATATGCTATGGACCCCTTGCTATCTTTCGTTCCTCATTCTCGTTCCTCCTCATCCCGTATATACACATTCTCCGATTCACATGCACTACTCTACAACACATGTTAGGTCACCAGTTGGTACTTATAAGCAAACCTCGGATTTTAGGACAATGCCTATTTAGTTCCTTTAGGAGATTGTGGAAAATGATTTCATAAGTGTACGAATCACGAAAAAATAGCTCTGACTTCATCTAATAGTGCCTAAAATGCCGTAAAAAGAAGATTAAGGCCTATTTTTTGCCCAAACAAGTCATTTTGAAGAATTCTCCTATCTTAATTACTCTCATTTTATATACTTTCCAAAATTTCTCGAAACTCGATTGTGATCAAATCTGTGATCAAATACGCAATCGACTATGCACCAAAATCTCTCACACGACAAACTGAAAATAAGGAGCTCTGTACGTCAAAATAAAGAGGATGTTATCACACTCGTCTCTGATCAGCACTCACTTCTTATGCAATTGCACCCTTCCTGGTGCAGCTGCGCTGTTGACATCTTGAGGCATCTCGCATCGGCTCTTTGTCTATGCAATCCAAGTGCCTAATGTAATCCTTTTGTGATCAGCTATATATGCCAGAAACAACATTTCATGTCTAATGTTTTTTTAAAAAACCTGGCTTAATCATTTTTGTAACCTATTTTAAATATGTAAAACGGTTTTTTATGTCTAAAAGTGCTTAACTTCATAATTTTGTTACCGATTTTTGGTACATAAATAATAACTTTTTTGTGCCTAAAATTCGGTGGACTACTTATATCATGGCTTGGGCTGTACCACGTTGGGAGAGATACCTGAAATATTGCAAACTGACATGTAGAGCGCCACAATACGCAGTTTCCAGCGGGTCGGGAACAGCGCCATCTCTCATCTATAGCATGTACTGCACTCGTGCAGTTGACTCGCCCGGAAAGACAGAATACGGAATTAGTAGTGGTAAACAGCACGTACTTTCTCGCGCGTACTTAGTTACGCGAAAAGTACTCAAATTTTCGAAAAATTGTACAAGACATTATTTGAAAATCTATCTTTAAGGAACCGATTTCATTAAGGAAAAAAATCTCTATCTTGTTAATAGAAGTTATAGAAAAATGCTAAAAAAGTTTTGAATGTTTTGCAATATTTTCGAAAAATTAGAGTTTTCAACGAAAATGAGACCCGCAACATTCTCAACTTGAATGTCCTTTACACTATCCAACAACAAAATTGTATCAAAAACTATCGAGCTTCTTTTTGAAAATTTTGAAAATGTCCCAGTGGTTTTGTGTAAAATACTGTGATAAAATAATGAATGATTTATTTTTAATTTACTTTACTAGCTCAGCTTTTTGGTTCTCTACGATGACACCACGCTTACCTGCAAGCTGGTTGTCACGGGTTGCCCTCTATACAGAGAAGCCTGGAAGTCTGAAATTATTTATATTCCGAAGGAATTACATATAACGTGGCACAACAATAATTTTGTTTATTAAAAATTGAATTTGGGATTAACAATATAAATTCTCTTGATTGATTGCATGCATCAGGTTCACGGTACCGAATTGTCTGGCGTTGTGAAACGTTGGCCCCGCAGTTCGTAGAACCCTTGGCTTCCGCACCAAAAATCCCTCTTCGCGCCGGTCGTCGCCGAAGTCGTCTGCTTCTCTCTTGATGACTTACTTCTTGCACTATTGTTCCACAATCTATTCTCCCTATTCACGTCGATATCCTGCTTAAATAACTCAGATTACATCCGCGCCGCTACCACCACGATGCCAGTCAACCACCAACTCTAGTCCAGAGCCCCCTCCTGCCCGTCAACAACCTTCGTTACCTAGTAACCGCGACCGTCCAGATTAAGGCGCGGCGTTTGTTCTGTAATATTTTGTAAATTACAGTACCCTCAAAATTAAAATATCAGTTTCAAATTCAAGGGGCCGCAACTTTGGCCAGATCGATTGGAGAATACCAATTTTGGAGAAAATCGACTGAACGGTGTACTTTAGCCTATGGCGATGCTCACAGACAGACCGTCAGACATTTTGTTGTGATTAAATTTTTCGGTATTAGTACCCACAAAACATTGATTTTGGTTACACCTCGTATTACAGAATTTTTTTTCTAAATTTAGGAATTGGATTTATCCAATTTTTCATTATCGGAGTCCGGTAATAAGTTTTTCTGCCGAAAATTCGCCGTTTTTTCGCGTAACATTAGAGACATTTCTCTCTACTTCGTAAGCAGTAGCGAGAAAGTAATAATGAAATATTGCCTGATTTGGTCCTTTTGCTCTCCGTATTCGGCATATTGACATTTCTGAGATTAATGCACTCGTTGCTTCAAGGTCACAAAAATACATTTTGGTGGTGTGAATATTATTCGATTAAATATTGGCATATATTTATAGTCATAGTCATAGAAAGTCACAGAACCGAAGTAATGAATATTACAATAATGTGTGTTATTGTATGACGGTATAACGCTTCGATTTACTATCCAAATTAGGTCTTCGTATGAAGCTGAAAAAAATCGAAAATAAAGCATATATTACGTCATCTGTGATGAAAACGTTTTGGTGTGCCAAATTAATCAAAACACATGATACGTGTACATAATCATTTATGTACACTTACACTTGTAATGAAATAACTTGTTACGATGCTTACTGCAATGCCATAACTAGTTACATGACGAAACCGTTGTCGTGAATTTCATTAACGTATCAAGTGAAACACTCAGAGAGGAAGAAAGATTCTTTAATAAAATATGTTAATTGACAACGTTTCGACTGCTGGTGCGAGAAAGCTACTTCTGAACTCGAGACGGAGGAAGACAACGAATTGTGTATATGCAAATTTATCGATTGAAATTAAACAGATAAGAGGTCAAATTTTGGTTTTGTGGTGAAATGTCGTTAGCATTTTAAAATTAAATTATCTTAGGTGTTGTGATTGCCAACAATGCTGTTTATTTGCAGAGCGGTAACTACTGTAATATAAAATTCTTTAACACCCCTTATTTTCTTTTCTTTTATTTCATCAAATGTTAATTCTGTTTTTAAATTATTAATAATCTTTGAATCCTAATGTTTTGTTTTTAACCTCGTGTTTTAATTGTTTAATTAATTGGTTGTTATATTTCTTGTACGTTCTATAATATTATATAGAATAGATATAGATATAGAATATAATTATAGAAACTGATGATGATGGCTAAGCCTTCGAAATCTGCTCTTCAAATAAACAGTATTGTTGGCAATGACAACACCTATAATCATTTAAGAGGTCAAAGCTATTTTACAGCGAACATGGGAAATTATCATTGAGTTTCGTGGTAGTACACGCATCTCCACAATTAAAAAGATTCGGTGGTGCGGAAGTGTGCGCTGGCGGAGCATATCACTTCCTCCTTTGGAAATGATATGGCCTGTTTCACACTTCCGCTGTTAAACTCCCGGAAGTTTCGGGTATACATTGGAAATACAGATGCGGGTCCTCCGAATGTCCTTGTGAATTTAGGTAGTCATCCGTAGATGAAAATGCGCCACATCTCGCGAAATCTTAGAAAAACCACCACCGGCAATCCTACTTGATTTCCGATGCGATCCACTTTCAGATATAACATTGCCTACGCAGGAAAGACGAAAGAAATACCCATATTAGTGAGTGAACCAAACATAAGACTGAAGGTACGAACGATTTGGTAAAAGATACGTTATTAAAATTTTTTTTAAACCTAGCCGATCACAAACTCTGTGGAAGGATGCATGCAACAAGGCATGAAATAATTTAATATCTATAGCTACTAACTCTTTGCCAAACACCTCCCTGGATATATTGGAAATGCAAATAGATACAATATTGTCAGGGAATATAAGAGAGTAAATATCATCTTCACTTTGGGGGTCACCTTATTAGATAAGACAGGTTCGTTGTTGCATGTTTAGCAGCACTACACCTCGCAGTGCATAACGCAGGAATATACCGTCATTCTTCGGCGGCGAGACTGAAAGATTTATTGACGTCACACGGTAGGTTCCTCACAGGCATTGCCAAGAGAAAATCAAATTGATGAGTGCTTGCAGAAGAATTTCTTGGGGTCCAACGGATCACCTATTTCAACATAGAAATCTCTCAAAATGATAGCCCTGTCATTGAAAATTGAGAATTGAGTATTGACGTATGAACATTCCCAGAGAAAGTTCAAGAAAGAGGTCAAACAAAAACACGCAAGATGGAACAACCCTACGGAGAATATAGAACAAGGAAGAAGGAATTGG
The DNA here is from genome assembly GCA_031308135.1 of Acheta domesticus. NCBI lineage: Eukaryota > Metazoa > Arthropoda > Insecta > Orthoptera > Gryllidae > Acheta > Acheta domesticus. Next base: position 178,633,267 of record JAHLJT010002406.1, read on the forward strand.
TCTTCCCCAATCCGTTTGAAATATAACCTTAAGGATATTATAGAAGGGTAAATATCATGCTATATACACATTTTCATTGAAAAATTTGAAGCCATTTTTATGATAATTTCTTTCAAGCGTTTCTGAAAACGCGCATTTCAAAGCTAATTTCACCCAAAAAATTGTCAAGGAACTTCATAAGAAGTAATTTCAAGCACTAGTATTCACAAACACAATATGTGTAAGAAATATCCGTAATGTAAATAGTAACAACATGAGAGATGCTTAAAAAATACATTTATGCAATTTTTAAAAAATTGAACAGAATTCAACAAAATGGCGTTTATTTTATTTTATACAGTGCATTAAGCACTATAATCACAAAAAGTGTAAAGAAAAAAGTTCAAGCTGTTTCGTAGAAAATAGGGGTTTCTGAAAATGCATAATTTTTAGCTCATTATTTTAGAAAAAGTTTTGAGTTTTCGAGAAACTTCATAAAATATCACATGAAGCACATGCTTTTAATATTTTTTAATATTGTATACAAACGACTCGATATTATGCAAAAACTACCAAAATTGTGAAAAAATGTACAACTTTTACTTCAACAAATTGTACTTAAGAAAAAGTAGCTCAATAATTGTTTTTTTTATGTAAAGAGAGATATTAAAATAAATTTGTGAAAGACTGCCTTTTTAAAGTTAATAATTCTTTTAAAAGTCCAATAATTTGTAGGCAGACTCAAAATAACATATTTCTAAAATAAAAATATGTTATTTTAAGTCTGCCTACAAATTATTGGACTTTTAAAAGAATTATTAACTCAATAATTGTTGGTGAGAGAAGAAAAATAAACCTTTTGCAATTTTCGAAAATTCAGAGTTAACAGTGGTAATAGAACCTATTCCATTTAAGTGTATTCTTACCTATTCCATCTACTCTATTCTTACAAGAAATTTAAAGAAAAAAATTGAAGCCATTTTTGAGAAAATTTTGAAGGTGTCCGAGAGGCTTCGTGTAAAATACGCCCAGAATGTAAAGAATGTTTACCAAAATCGGAGAGATTTCAGTTGGACGAGATCTACCGAGAAATATTTATCTATACAAATATTCTACGAATATAAAACGAAAATACGATAATAAATATGTCTATGACATCATTCGTGGTGAGCGCTGGGTGACTGCAAATGAATTGAGGGACATAAAACAACACAATGCATCTGCGGTCACTTGCTGAATGATGCGTGCAATGACTGCGGTCACCGACCTTCCGCTTCGCGTTTCGTCAGCCGACGATGTTTGCTTTTCAGCTTCGTTTCAGCGACGAACCCATCGTCTAACAGTGCTGACTTCCACTTTTGCATCACCATGCACATTTTTCATTCTTTCATGAATGCAAATGGGCATTTCACCTTCTGCATTCAGGAATTCAATAACACAATGGTAACATCTATATTAACGACGAACGTGATAACATCTGTAGCTATTTTCCAAACGACTGCTGTGCTGACACATATTGACACAGAAAGTTACACTTGCAGTGGATTGTGGAAGAGGAAAGAGAAAATTGTGCCCAATTCATATTTTTTACTCATTTTATTTAAGTAGAAAAAATAGGATGCCTTACTTTTTGACTAACTCGCGTGCATTTAATAGAATTCGCTTCAGTGGCAGAAAATTAGTCTTGCCGAAGTGTCAATGTTTTACATCTGCAGGCATCAAACTAAAATTTCCGCTGTTCATACCTTATCATAATCTCGACGACACAATGTTTTTGTAATAAAATTATTGCTGAGAGATCTTCCTTGCCTCAAATTTCGCTCTGTGTTGTAACACAGATATATTCCAAATTGAATTATCTATTACTATACGGTAGTGAGATTAACAGAGGAAAAAACAGATGTTTTACATAGGTTCTTTTGCACTATTTATTGTATTAAAACTGTTCAAAAATCTTAGAAGTAAGAGAAGAAACAATTGCAAATAGTCCATATCACATGAATTATTGTTATGAGTATATTATTGCGATATAATCCACTACTTAGATTTTCTAATTTTTGACTCTGCAAAATATATTTTACTTCCTATAGGAGTTAGCTCCTGGATGATGACATCGTTGTAAATTGTTACTTCAAGGAAGTTTACGGATTAGTCTAAACTAGGAACAAGGAAGGAAGGAACTAAACTAGGAACAAGGAAGTTCACGGATTAGTCTAAACTAGGTGCATGTAAGATATACATAAGGGGAAAAGACCCAAACCCGGGCCCGCTTCCTAATTCGAGTCCCTTGATTTACAACTCTGTACAATGCTGTTTCACACTGGAAACGTACTAAAATTGTAGTTCTTTGCAAGACCGCAGACCAGTCAAGTAGTAGTGTCTTTATCTTCACTTGTTGCCGGTCAGACGGTCATTAATGCGAACAGTGAAATGCAAAGTTTTTTCAAGTGCTTAGTTACTTAGCTTCAGTTACCTGATTTCGTTACTTTATCGGCAAGTCTTGTAAGCATTTCATTATTTCGAAAGAGACATTACACGCTATTGATGTAAGTAATGTAATTGATTTTACTTGCCTTGTAAAAGTGTTATTGGCATTTTGAATATAAACACGCTGGTCCTTAACCCGAGTCCCCCAAAAGTTCCTAACGCAGGCCCCCAATTTTTCGTCTTGTAAAATAAAAACAATTAAAGTATTTGGCACTCCTTATATCTTAGGAGTCTAATAAACAGGAAGAGCCTGCTCTAAAGCTTAGCAGTTCGAGAGGGCAGAAAGAAGAAAGGTCAAAAGACAAATTTAGAATTTAATGCCAGAGAAGTCGAAAATATCAAATTTAAGAAAAATCTGAAATTAAACAAAGCGGAAAAGGAAGACTCCACCATCCGCGACGAATCGAACAACATCCCATTTGCTCTTCTGAATTGGAAGTCCTACCAGGAATATCTTCCTTCTCAGGAGAAAATGCAGAATGCATGTTTTGCCGTGTAAATTTTCAAGGAGCTGTAGGAGAACTATAGGTGATGAGCCTATTGTGCTCGCTCTGGACTCGTGTGCAATGTGCAGGGGCGAAAAAATTGCTTATATGTGTGACTGTTGTCGCACGTGAATATATGGACTGTGTAAAAAACATACGACAATGTCTTATGTGTAAAATATTAAACTTGTATTTTTGTAAAATTATACTGAGTTCAATCTGTTTGCAGTTTTTTTTTCATTTAGGTTTACCCGTTCCTTAAAACTTTTGAGGGGGGCTCACATTACGAAACATTTTATATAAATACACAAAATATGTTTACGAAAAAAATATTTTGTTCTTAAACTACTTGACCAATAGGTGTAAGTAGAATATATATGTCTGTAACTAAGTACAGTGCATTGCAAATATTTTAATTTAATTGTGCGGAAAATTTAATTAAAAATATTCGAAAACAAAATGTGAGCTTGGGTTTGGGTACTTTCCTCTATATTAAACAATTTTTACCCTTACGCTATTAAATGGTTTCATTTTCCTCTGACTGGTGGAGATTGCTCGCGATATACAGCAATAACTTTTTTTTCAAAGACAATGAAAATAATTCGAGTGAGATGCTTTTAGAAAAAAGAAATATGCAGCTTTTTCCAGTGAGACCTTCTTCAACGCCAGAGGCAAGTGTTAAAAGGAGAAGACGAACTGCCTTCGATGGCATTTGCATTTTGAAATAAGATAACTCTCCGCGCCTGCGACCAAATACGGTAGAATGTTGTTGTGGTGGCCAAAAGAGTTAGAAGCCAACCATAGGAATACGTGGAAAGGCCATTGGCTTATCACAGACTTGTTCATAATGAGGTCTATTGACTCTCCGGTGAAGTTCCGATAACTACTCAATTACGTCTCTTCGATGATTTGTTGCGCGTTAAAGGTGCATTCTGAGAGGATCCGCACTCGGCCGAAGAAAACGACCGACCGACTGAATCTGACGAATGGTGGGAACACACTAATTTACAGCTTCAAACATTCCCTCCCCCCTCTCTCTCTCTATAATATTGCCACTCGGTGGGAAATTAATTTAACTGAAGCGCCATCTTTTGCTGCAGCACTAACTACAAGAGTTACAACAAAATGGACAGCGTAAAAACCTTCTCCATAAAGAAAAACTCGTAGGTGGACACGATCTTTGGTGGGGAGTTGTAGACGACCACCTGGACTCTATGTTTCCTGGTGCAACTCACGTCGTTAGCTTCAAGATGGAGGCAGGGAGTAGGGCGCCGGGCTTGCCCGGTAACTCACTAGTTGGATCAATGGCGCTTACCCTTAGGCTGGATCGGGCCAAGGGACGTTCGTATGAATGTTCCGGATCACACATATAGAAGTGTTGTGTTTATTTACGATGTGGAATCGTGCGACTAATACAATTGGTGACCTAGACGTGGTTGTTGTGTATAACGAAGAATTTTTTACATGTGAGCTGTTATACATTCCACCCTGTACGCTTCATGAACATTTAAAGGAGTGACAATAAAAGTATGTACAGTAACAAGAAGTCCAGACGGGGAACACGGACTTCCCCGCCGGGTAACCTCGGTCCTGGCGATACTCAAGTCAATAGCCTCGAGGTGGAGGCAGTGAGGAGACGGGAAGGGTCCCCCGAGCCGCACGGACCTTAGTTCAGGTGACCTCCTGATGGGCTCTCGGATTTATCGTGGCAGTGCCAGATACTCCGGGTAAGCGGCGGGTGATCACCGCCACCTCACGCGACAAAATCATTAAATACACTTTCGGGAATACTGACCTTAGCCGTTGACGCGCCCGGAATTACTCATCAATTAAACTCTCATGAATGAACTCTTTAATCCATGCCACTACCTGAGTATCTATTCCCGACATCAAACATTTCTCAGTACGTAGTTTATGCGGAACTACATTGAATGTTTGGGCAAGCTCAATTATTATAGCATCTACTCTTTCGTCCACGTCAACGGCGTCAGTTAAATCCTTGACGATGGCGACATTATGTGATAATTGTTTGCTTTTAATATACAAATGTTGCCAGGCATGGTTTTTGAGAGTAAGAGGAGTCTGTTTTTCTCTTTGGGGGATTTTTCGGGATAGGGATAATTTGTATACAAATTAAACCCATCCAGAAAACATGCCCTCTTGAAAATTGCCTGAGAATTTTAAATAAAACAGTAATTAATTTTCAAGAAAAATAAATATTCATTGACCTTACGTTTTCATGTAAAATTAACCATGTTTGATTTCTTGACCTCTGTTGATTAACAGTATGGACTTATTCTTGAGTGTATGTCAGTGAAACATTAATTCAAATTTCCAACGACTCGGCTTTTTTTAAGTCTTCATCAGGGCTACAACAAACGGATTTTTAAAACATCGAGTACAAACATTGTTTAATCATCTAATACCTACTAGCCTTTTACACAATTTTGACTAATATGTATAAAATTGTATAATAACATACCATTTTCCGAATCTCTCGGACCTATCCACGATTCTCACATCTCATCCTCTCCACATTTTCATTCTTACACTTCTTGTCTTTGATTTCACATGCATTCCTTCCAAAACGCCACCTTGGAAATTCACACCTCATCCTTCCATGTCCTCTCACCTTTCACACTGTCTATGTTGCCGGCTACATCCTACCACTTCCTTTTTTCTTAACAGTTATTGTTGTGTTATTTGGCGACTTTTTTATATTGTCCTGGCCAAAAATACCCGGAAATCCACACCAAAATTCTTCAGATACAATATGCATTATATTTATTTAATCAGTTAATCCGCTATGTATGACTTTGATTAATTATACGTGTCAAAATTGTGTTAATATTCGGCCTACTAATGTATCCCCGATCCGTTGAGGTAATTGTGAAAATGTGACTGCTTTCTCACAAAAAGACCTAAAATAACTAACTAAATATGAACAAAGTGTTTTCGACCAAAACAAGATAAACGACCATAACATGTAGGTTTCAATGGCGATCGGTATTGATTGCGATTTTATTATTACATCACAAGGATAAAAGTTTCAGCAACGACTTATTTTCAAACATAAAAGTTTAGTTTACGATATGTAAAACATTCTAAAAAATAAATACCGTTACTCCTCTATGAATTCCCGGTCTCTGAATTCGTCCGTGGAATTCCTCATAATTGTGTGAAAATATTGAAGTTGTGAGGAAGAAGGTCTTCACACCTCTTTCTCGCATTCCTTGTTCGCATAAGGTCTTAACAGCTTCCTCGCACTCCATGTTCTCCTTATTGCGCGATCGGCTCCAGGAAATCGAGAACCTCCTGTTGCGAATATTCAACACACTCGCACACATCGTTTGCCAGAATCCTCTTCCTTACCGGAGGTACACTCATGTTCACTGATAGATTATTAATAAGCTTCGCGCTTAATCCCAAAGAGGAATGGCTTCCGGGAAAACCCAACTCTTCCCTGCGAGAGAGCAACCGAGGCGCTGTCTATAGTACCGACAGCATATAAGCGTCTCTTGACAGTTTTCTCGCCACGTGCTGTGGTACGTCATGTGACCTGCTCTGAAGCAATCAACTTTCGAGCATTCGTGTACTATGCTCACACCTTTTCTTGACTTTCCAGCTCCGTAGTTCTCGCTCAGCCTGGCACAGCACGGCCCGGTAGAATATGAGCTCCACTCGGAACGTCACGGCTCAGATTGCAGTGATGCCCACCTTCTTCCTTTACAATTCGGACTTCTCAGTTTTCGCTCTATCTTTCTAACGACCTCTGCGTACCGTGCTCCTTCGTGTTTCCACAATTACAAATTATTTCTTCAGAATTTTAAAAAACCTTGCATTGTTTCTCATTGCTATCTAGTCCAAGACGCGCTTTTCGCTGTTTTCTGTTTATGACGTTGACAGCACTGCACTGCCATGACGTAGACAGAACCCGCGTCTCCCCGCACCTCCCGCTGTGGAGTATCAAGAAAAAGTGCGCGTATAGTACTTTCATACACTTAGGGTTCAGCGTTGCCGCTCATCTGAACCGCACGATGTCGTGGAGGCGATGAGGTTCGGCTTTAGGGAAAGTTATTATCATGATATGAAGACGTGTCATAGCCTATCAGTAAGCGTCCATATATGAGATATAATAGTATGGATCTGTTCTTGAGTTTAGGTCAGTGAAACATCAATTCAAATTGCCAACGTTTCGGCTTTAGTTAAGCCTTCATCAAGGCTACAAACGTTTTTTTCCTATTCACACAGTACAAAAAATTGCTTAATCATGTCACCTACTAGCCTATTACACATGTCGCCTACTAGCCAATCACCTACTAGCCTATTACACAATTTTGACTAATATGTATAAAAGTTGTATAATTAAATACCCTTTTCTGGATCTCTCGGATCTATCCACGGTTCTCGCACCTCTTCCGACCCAAATATTCGTTCTTACACTTCCTGACTTTCATATCACATGCATTCCTTCCACCACGCCACCTTGGCCCTGCACACCTCGTCCTTATACGTCCTCTCACCTCCCTTCATTCACTGACCTAAACTCAAGTATAAATCCATACCATTAATCAACAGAGGGCAAGAAATCAAGCACGTTTGAGATTAATTATCTGTGATGAAGGTGATGTCATGAGCGTAATGTGTGGCAACAGCGCATTGATCTGTCAGAATCGCTTATAAGCTTTCGGTACTGTAGTGCTGTCGATTTGCGTTCGGTTGTGAAGCTGGCCATCCAGTCACGGCGTAAGACATATAGGTGTGTCAACTAGCCGCCTTTGGGGCAAATTTTCTGAAGCCAATTTGAGGCTAGTTCCTAGCTTGTCCGTACGGTGCTCACGATCGGTTTGGGTCACGGTGTAAGATATACATCCTAAAATGACATCTTAAACTGTGGCTATGACACAGTTTACAAAACATTTCCAAACCATTTTCATAACTTTCATCGCTTTGGACTGTACCAATTCCACCGTGAAGCGACAAATCACTGATTTGAAATTAGAAATCAGCTGGCCACAGAGCCGTCGAATGGATCACGACCAATCACGACCTTGCCCAATGAAATCCAAAGATCGCAGCGCTTATATGCGAGAACTGTGGGATCTAGCCTGACATAAGCTTCGGTTTTAGACTGGGAGTGAACACGCCTGGTGTCCGGGAAGGAAACGTCAAAACTTCGAAAATAAGCTCTTAGGACAATTCTTAGCCTATTTTGTCTAAAAAAAACTATGTGGTTATTCTGAATGGTTGAGCCGCTATTAGCAGTCAAATGTTGGTTCGAAAAAATGATTTTCAGGCAAAAATATGCATTATGGAAGCATAGAAAAAGTCCCGAAACATGTAAATTGTTTATTACAAAAGAAATGAATATATTTGCTGAGACAGAAAATTTAAGCAAGAAATAAAAAAGCAGTCGAATTGTATAAATTGGGTGCTTTTTTTATTTCTCGTTTAATTCTTCTTTCTGAACAAATATGTGCATTTCTTTTGTAAGTAATAAACAATTTACACGTTTCTGGAATGTTTCAATGCTTCTATAATACAAAGTTTTGCATAGAAATCAATTTTTCAAACCAACTTTTGAGTGCTAATTGCGGCTCAACCATTCGGAATATCGACGTAGTTTATCAGACAAAATATGCTTAGAATTGTCCTAAGAGCTTATTTTCGAAGTTTCGACGTTTCGTCCCCGGACACCCTGTGTATGTTACACAGTGCATTCAACTCACGAGACGCGTGTGCCGAGAATTTGCGCCGAAGTTCCAGGCCCCGTCGCGCCGCGGCGCTCATGAGCATTCAAGACAACCTCGATGGCGCTGCGGCGGATGTCAATGAGAATGGAATGAGCTTCATTGACGGAATATGATTATCCGCATACGTTTACAAGATTGTTTTCTTTGTCTTCTATTTCTCTGACTAGCGTAACCTTGGAGGAACATGTAGGAAGATGACTAGCGGAACCTTGGAGGAACACGCCGCTCATTTTCTGTGAAGAGTTGCCCGTATTTCCTCGCTAGTGGACCAACTATACTGCGATTTTTGTAGGAAGAGCTCTCAAGATAACTCAAATCCCATCTTCGCGATGGAATATGTCTCGGCATTTCGTATCTTTCACAGTCGTTCCGCTAGATTTCGCACGATCGCGACCGTATGAAGCAGTGCTTGCGATCATGCGACTTCTACCGGCAAGACCGAGAAAAGATGCGAAATACCGTGACATATTCCATCGCGAAGATGGGATTTGAGTTATCTTGAGAGCTCTTTCTACAAAAATCGCAGTATAGGATATTTTTTTCAGGCGTGACCTTCAAAAAAAGCACGTTCTTTCTCGCTTTATTTCTCACTTGTGCAATTCGAAAATTCAGAGTTCACCGTAAATTAAAACTCCACAATGTTTGTAAGCTTCCTTTGTTTTATCAGTTTAAAAAAATCAAAGAAAAATTTAGGAGCCTTTTTATTTTAAAATAAATTGCGTTAAATACAAGCGGAAATTACGAGAAAACTACTTTTGTAATGTACAGGACTTTATTTGAAGATATTGTTTTAGAACAGATTTTATTTAAGAAAAATCTCTATCGTCAATATTGCACTTGTAAGCAGATTTGTTCTTGCTAATTGAACGTCATATCTTAAAAGTATTTTTTGACAGTATATCCGCGTAAACCATAAGTAATAATGTGCAAAAAAAGAGGTTTCTATCTTGTTTCAGTTGCTCAAACTTTGCGAAACAATTACGGAAGCAGGAAATTATAGTATAGAAGAGAAGATTATGGAAGGAAAGAAAGATGTGAAAGTGTGGTAAAGAGCGGGTCAAAGAGACGGAGAGATTCGTCAAAATTCAGAGAAAAAAATATATTAGCTCATCCAGGACCGTTAAGAAATAGAAAGTTTGTTCGAGAAAACCTACCACAATTTATAACAAAAACATTATTGAAATCTGTCCAATAGAGAGCTAATGTCAGACATTGCAACAAAGTAGCAAAAGCTACTTCAGTATCAGATAAGCAAGGCGCTTAAAAAGTGATAACCTTTTATCTTATTAACATAATCAGTTCCATTAGTTTTCACTGGGTGCTATATTAATAAACCTTCAAGAATTTTCTAACCAGATCTGCCTCAAGGACGGATCCAACCGATGATTTGGGGGGGCATCATAGATTTTTGTTAAAGTAATAAACAAAGTTATCATATTGTACTGAGCGAAACTATGGATTCTAGTTTTTGGACTTATAATTGTTGAACCCCGCTGAATAAGTTGAAAAGTAAGTTACCTTTTGTTGAAAATAAGGTAAGTATACTATTGTATTCTCCCAAAATCACATTTGTGTATTTCCATTCTGAGCGACTCTGACCGGGAGAGATGGCTCAGTGCATCAACCTGATGTCACTGCAGTCCCTCTGACCGGGAGGTCCTAGGTTCGAGTCCCGACGGCGGTAGGATTTTCGACACTAGCTGACAAGCTAGTCGAATTCAGTCGCTGTCTGGAGGAGAATTCTAGTGGCCGGCTGCTCTGGTCGGTAGTTTTCCGTGGTTTCTCCGATCAACAACAGGCGAATGCTGGAGCAGTACAAACTGACCGCGCGCGATCTTTCCTTCCTCTTCCTTGCCCTATCCTCTCCTCTTACGCACACACTTACAAAAACATGCACTACACTAACACACATGCCGGGAGGACCGGTCGGGAGCTTACAGCTTGTCCCGGCTGGGGCGATGCCCCGCTGGTGGGAGATACCTGGTTGAGGGGAACACCCCGCTAGTCAACGGTAGGTCGGCGCCAGATCTCACCACCCGAGAAAAACACGCACTACACTTACGGGGCTAATTAGCTAAGTAGTTGACGCGCCCGGAAACTCAATCAATCAATCAGAACGACTCTGGGTCGACTCGGCCTCTTTGCCAAGCGAGTACTAGGATAGGGTACTAGGGGTAAAGGCGACCGAAGGTTTGTGCTCGCCACACAACCTCCTCCTTGTGCCGACGGCGACGAAAAGATGGAGCTCTACCTTCACCTCCCCTGTGGCCCACTTCGGTCTGTATGTTTTTATTGTAGTTATATTACATATTACGATAATATACATTATTATTGATTAAATAATTAAATAAAATTGATTAAATAATTAAAGAAACATTTAAATTAATTGAGCCGTATGAGGGAAGGTAACAAACGAAAACCCTAGGCCTTTTTATGGGCCCGCCGGATCCGCCCCTGATCTGCCTGTACATAATGCGTTTCTGACTAGAAGCCGTCGACCCAAGGAGCGCTGTCGGTTGGGGCGAAACGCACTGGGCGAAACTGCGGATTGCAGCTTTTGGACTTACAATTCTCGAACCCCATTGAATAAGCTGAAAATGACATAAGTATTTCCATTGTATTCCCAAGAATCACTACATTTGTGTATAATCTGTCAAAGAATACAAAAAAAACTTTAATAATTTCACAAAACTTTAACAATTTCACAAAACTCTTGCAGTGTTGCGAAACACAAAATTAAAGGCACACACTGACCAAGCGATGCTACCTGACTAACACAGCAAGCAAAAACCAAATGAATGTAACATTGAAAGGTTACGAGGCACACATGGCCGGGTTGTCGAACCACACCACTGTCACAGCACCACCGCTCCTACAAATCACACCGCTGTCTAGTAGAGGGTCTCAAATGCAGAAATCGTGAAAAATGCCCTTCACCGCCGTGGATGCTTCATGCTCCCGGTCCACCATAGCTCCTTCCGCTTGGCCCACACTCCACCAGCTGTGTCGCCCGCCGTCCGCACATGCTCTGGCGGTGCCCCGGGTTCCGACCCCGGGCAGGGCGCAGAGGGGCGGGCAGCCGGCTAGCTGGCGGCGGGGGGCGGACGTAGGCGGGGGGAGAGATACGGGCGCGACGGCGCGATGGTGTTGGTGGCGGCGGTGACGGTGGTGATGTAGTGACGTCACCGGTGTCGGCGGCGAGGGTAGCTGATTGCAACCTGGCAGGGCGGCGGAAGAACTGTCACATGCATCAAGGCGCGGGGAACAATGATTTAATTAATGTCTTCATTCCATTTCATTGATTGATTGATGGATTGATTGATTGATTGACGATGGATTTTTTTTTTAAGTGGGACGCGCGAATTTTGGAATTGGCGCCCCCATGACACCCTGGTCTAGCATGGAACTCCCATAATTTAGCGGGAAGCACTCCAAAGAGTGCCCAGGTGGGCGGAAGTCGCAGGAACTTGTCCGCGCCGAGCAAAATGTGCTAACATTTATTGGGGCCGGGCGCATGGCGATGCTCGAGTTCGGCACCGTCCGTCTCCCACTCACTTCTTTCAGAAACAAGCACTGAGAAGGCCACCACAGTTCTGCATTATCTTGAGAGACTCCATTCCTACTATAAACACGTGAGGAGGGCATACAACAAACGAAAGCATAGGCGTTTGCCTAGCGTACATATTGTAATCACCTCGAACCATTACTGAGTACCTCGTAACAATTACCCTAACCTAGAAGTAACAAAATCACATAGAATTTGTAGCAGTGCTTAATCAAAAAATTATACCAATTAGTACAACAAGGAATTAACAAAACGCATAAAATGTCAAAGAACACCAAAAAAACCAAGTGGCAGGCCCACGCAGTATGACCTATAAAATGATAGTGGTACGCCTGTTCACCTGGCGGCGAAGCGAAAGAAAAATCAGCTGAGCATCTCTGGTCGACAGAGGGGAAAAGTAGAGATAAATATCATGGATTGGGGCTTACTCGTGGGAGGATCTAGCCAGTGCACATAACTTTTGTACTGGTCGCATAAACTTGCCCTGGCTAGTTCGTACTTCAACAGTACGCACGACTCCGGCTTGATCAGGGAACAATTTCTCCACTACACCTAATTTCCAGTGAGAGGGCGGAGATTCCTCAATTAAAAGTACTAAATCATTTACAGCTAGTGGTGGTGACTCCCTTTTCCACTTCACCCTTTGTTGCAAGGTGTGGAGGTAATTTCGCGACCAATATTTCCAAATTATTGCTAATTTGTTATTAAATGGCGGAACTGTTGTGCAGGAGTAATCTGCACAAGAGGCGAGTCAGTATCTATAGGAAGAGTATTAAGCGCGTGCCCGTAGACTAAGTGATTCGGGGTTAAATCAAATTCACATCCGTATCTGTAGACGTGACTTCAAGCGGTCTTGAGTTTAAACAAGCTTCTATTTTGGCTAAGAGGGTGTACAATGTAAGCAAGGGCACAACTTGTTGCCCTAAAGCGCGTCGCAAATGGAATTTAAGACTCTTAACACAAGCCTCAGCTAACGAGTTTCGGTGAGGAGAGTAGGTGGGACAAAGTGCCAGGAGGTGCCCTGCACTGATAAAAAATTGGTGATAACCTCTAAATCCCGAGCGGAAAGAACAAAGCGATTAGCCTCGGCTAGGATACGACTAGCACTTTTGAATGTACTAGCGTTATCACTGTACATGTGCACAGGATAACCTCTTCTCGAACCAAAACGTTCAAAGGCCGCAATGAATTGAGAGGAGGATAGATTTTCGACGATTTCTAAATGCGAAGCTTTCGTGGAATGGCATATAAATACAGCAATCCAAGTCTTCTGAGACATTTTTGATCTCGTGAGAGACGGCCTTGTCAAAATTGGGCCACAATAATCTAAGGATGTGTGAGCCCATGGCCGAGAAGGATTTACGCGGCTAGGGGGCAATGAACCCATAATCTGGCCAAGAGGAATTGCGCGCCAACGCTTGCAAGTCAGACAAGCATTGATTACTTTCTTTGCTACCCGTCTTAGGGAGGGAATCCAATACTGCTGGCGCACACATCCCATCATCAATGCTAAGCCCGCATGTAGAAATGCGAGGTGTATCATTTCTAAGAACAGGACGGTAAATTTGTGGTTAGGCGGAAGTATAATAGGATGCTTGTTTACCTCTCCACCTGAGAATTCATTAAACGGCCACCCACCCGTAAAAGCCCATCAGGCCTAGATAAGGATTCAAGCTAAGGAGCGATGACTTGGGAGGTAATCCCTTTTCTTTTGAAAGTGCCTTATATTCAAGGGGGTACATGTCTAGTTGAATGAGCCTTATAATATCCACTGTGGCTTCTCTCAATTCAAGCAGCGGTGCCAACCAACCCCTTCTCCGCATCTGAGCCGAAGCAGGGTCAATGCGAGCAACAATTGCAGCCATATATTGTTAATGAATCTTAAGCATAGCGCCAACACCCTTATCAATTTGTGATATTTTGAATATCTGCTAGCAGCACTTGAACAATGAATTTTGGTTTTCACCTACATCTGACGAGGGTATACTTGTTTGGTATGCAGTGAACATACAACAGAGAGCATCTACCTTACCATTATCCGTACCTCAGCATCGACAAACGGCTGGCCCACATTGACACTGGCTGCTTCAGCCAACGGCGGTCCTACAAACCAGAGGGTACTGTGTTGCAGTGCCTGGGGGGAGACACCAGGGTTAGCAGATCAGCGGGATTCTGTCTCGAGCTTACATGGCGCCAACAAGATAGTGGATAGGATGCCACTATCTTTGAAAACTCTATGCGCAGTGAAGCATCCAATTTATGATTGCTTTTCACCAACCAGTGCAAAACAATAGAACTATCTGAAAAAAGATACACTTGATTAATAGAACACACAATTCTCAATGCTCTTATTACCTTCTTGGTCAATTCTACCAATAACAATGCACTACACAACTCCAAGCGAGGAATAGTCGACCCTGCCAGGGGAGCAAGTCTTGATTTAGAGCACAACAAGTGGCTATGCGCAACGGATGCAGAATCATGATTAACTAAGTATAATGCAGCTCCGTACGCCTTATGAGAGGCATCACAGAATCCTACTAGACAAAGGGAAGGTGACCCTGGGGTAACACCTTGCGTGGGAATATAATTGATGGCAGTAAAACAATCTCATTAACCAAGGACTGCCAACAACAAGTAAGATCAGAATCAAGAGGAGTATCCCAATCCAACTGTAAAGACCACAATTTTTGCAAGAAAAAGCTTCAACTTTACCAAGAAAGGATTCACAAAACCTAATGGGTCATAAATAGAGGCTATTAAGTGCAACACAACCCTTTTTGTGATATACGGGAGGTTGAAAGTGTTTGGATCAGGAGTGTTTGCTGTATGTAATGCAAAGTGTGTCTTTATCAGTGTTCCAAGTCAAACCCAATATTCTATGTGTGTTGTCTGAGGCCAGAGGCGTGGAAGTGTATTGTGTGTGAGTGGTGTTGAGAGTGGCCAGAAAACGATGAAGAATTGCTATTAACCTTCTCAAATTAAAATGAGCTCCCTTTAGCACTTTTACAATCCTTTGAAATAACGATGCTGCCTTCTCAGCACAGTCACTCCCAAACAGTAAGTCATCTACATAAAATCCCTGCTTGATGGCTGAAGCCACCTCAGGATCATTTTCATTTATTTCCTCAGCCAACTTGTTGAGACACCTTGTACTCAGAAATGCGGAGGGGGCCATACCATAC
>JAHLJT010002406.1:178660496-178727395 GCA_031308135.1 Acheta domesticus
GGGAGGTACCTGGTTGAGGGGAAAATCCCGCTAGTCGACGGTAGCGTCGGCCTCCAGATATCGCCATCCAGCGTGGAAAAAGATCATCGCCCCCTCCGAGAAAAAACACGCATATACTTACGGGACTAATGACCGAGTAGTTGACACACTCGGAAAACACGAATCAATCAAGTACTTCTGAAGTTAAATCGGTAAAAAAAGTTTATATGCTGTATGTCCAGAGGGAACACGGTGGTGTGAATTCACTTTCATCTGAAATCACTCTTTATGTATTATACATAGAGAGCTGATTTCAGATGCATGCCCTATAAATATTCGAGTTAATATCCAAGAGTTTCAATAAGTCGTGGTGCTACAAATTACGGTTACGGTTTTAAGCGAATACTCTTGCCAGCTGCCATCTATCGCCACCCAAAGTATGTATTTTGACATTTATTAATTTTTCTCTTTCCCAGTCTTCGCTACTAGTATAGAACGGAACGCGAAATATTATTTTGAAGAGCTATTAAAGAACAGTCAAAACTTCGTCCTAAATGGCAATTTTCAATAAAAAAATAAAATGGAGCCGCTTTAAAAAAAGTCATTTAAGCGATACTATAAATTCAAAGCTCTTTTTCACAGAAACTTTTTGAGTTTTCGAAGAACTTCATTGAAGTTATATGAACCACTTAAAACTCTCAAATACACTAGTGTTTACAAATTGCGGGAAATGTGTATATTAACGGCTTGTGAGAGATTTTAAAAAATCTTACATTGGTGTAATGTTTGAAAAAAAACAACAATTATCACAAATGACTTGTGGTGTTGACGTGCTAGTGGTGTCACGGACGGACGGACTCACGTTTTGAAATTGGTCTTTCGTTATCAGAGACCTACAAAACAGGATACTGCAGGGATAGAGGATTTTCCCCCTTAATTTACCAACTAGATTTATCCACTTTTTCGTTATTCCGTATTCGATTTATTTTTTCTCCGAAAATCAGCCGTTTTTTCGCACAGTACTTACATAAATTTCCTGTACTACGTATATACGTATGTATACGGGAAAGTAAAAAAGTTAAGATGTATGGGTAAGTCGAAGTAGGGACAGCTTCGAAGCATTCTTCTTTCACTGTATAAGTGCGACATTTGCCAACACAATGTCGCTGGGTTTGGTAAAGTACGTTACGGTGTCGAGATAAGATGTTCTGTGATAAAAGGCGATCAGACCGCTCTGGTGGAAAGTTCAATGGGTATGAGAGACAAGGCGAGTGATTTCAGTTCGCCAATCCACGTCACTGGTGAAATTCTATTCGAAATCTTTGGCTGCCTCCGAAAAGTGACCCGCAAACATCAGTGCAAGAAAGATGCCTACCAGGCGCGGGTCTAACTGTTCAGTGTGACTTCGTCATGTGAAATGTACCGCCTCATGCTCATTCGCAAAAAGCTAACATCCCCCACCCCCCTACATGACCTAGAAGTTGTAACATTTATAAACTTCTTTTGCATAACACACTGAGTTTTATCAACTTACATTCAATCGATCCAACGGGTAGGTCATTAGTCCCGTAAGTGTAGTCCGTGCTTTTTTTCTCGGGAGGTGCGATGATCTTTTTCCCCGCTAGAAGGCGAGATTATGGGCGACCGACCCTACCGTCGAAACGCGGTTATCCGCAACCAGTGTTTCTCCCACCAGCGGGGGCACCGCCCCGACCGGGAAAAGCTCTAAGGCCACAACCGGTCTCCCGGCATGTGTGGTAGTTGAACGGACATCTTGTTACTATAAGTGGGTGTAAGTAAGGGTAAGGATAGGAGCGAAAAGAAGAGGAAGGAAAAAGATCGCGCGCGCGTCCACGGCCCCTCCATTTGTTATGGTATTTCCCACGGCATTCTCCTAGTGTTGATCGGAGAAACCACGGAAACTACCCGATCACAGAGTTGTCGGCCACAAGAAACCCTTCAGACAGCGCCTAATTTGACATAGCTGACAAGCTAGTGTCGAAAATTCTGACACCGTCGGAACTCGAACCTAGGACCTCCCGATCCAAGACCACCGCAGTGACTTCAGTTGATGCCGGAGCTACTCTTCCGTGGCATCTGGCAGAGGAGCTACGAATTACGAAGGAACGAAATGCTACAAATCGCATACGAAATATTTTCTTTTTTAATCTTTTTGAGAGACAAAGTTCGTTGAATAGAGAATGATACACATTTTAACATACAAAACACGTGGGAGGCCATCGTGTTTTGAATCACGAATGATGTAATTCAGTTTTATTTCTTATTGTTCGACCAGACATCTTTGAAAAGCATTCAATTGCATGATATGTTTTAGGACTCGCGACATTCGTGACAAGTTGAGATAATTTCCACCATGAGTGTAAATAACGTAGTGAAGACTTATTGACTCATAATAATCTATGGGACGTTCCCTATGCAACTTAAGAGGAATTATATACACAAGGTTATGAGCGAAAGGAAAGAATAGAAATGTTTTGCCAACTTCTTTTGTATGATTTTCAAGGGTAAGCATATATGGAAATTCATTAGGCATTTGATAATATAGTTCTGACACTTTCGGGTTTAATAATACTGGAATTAAAACAAGTTATTTATTTGGTTTTGCGCCCATTATTTCTCAAAGAAGAAGCCATTGACGGGAAGTCAATGAAATCGAAACTGTGATGCTCTGATGAAGTGACACATAACAGTAGATTAAAGACCTACAACATCACAAAACACCTAACTCTGGAAAAGCTGTTTGATTGGCAGCTCATGGACTGTACATCGATTTTTCTATAGCGGACGATGACATTAGGTCATTGTTACTCCTCGTCTTATAAAATGGACCTTTTAATTAATCGCAGACGTCGTCCTCAACGGGGCTCATGGCCCTCATAAATGTGGCTTACCACTGTTTAAAGATTCATTTTATAAAGCACAAGGATGTATCTAACGTCATCTGTCACTAAAGAAAAATCGAAGTATACGCACAAATCGCGTGGTAAAGCTTGCTCGAAGCGTCGCAGAGAAGTTGGTGTGTCCGAAAGGTGTTTAGCGGGTGTCGCAGCAAGTTGCGGGACAGCCAGGGAGGTCCCTGCAACTCGCGCAATGAAAAAAGAATATTATTATTGAAACTCCCGTCGCTGTGCTGCCTTCCAGTGGAGGGTGGTGGCGCGGCACGCGCCTCCCGGCATCATAGCTCGTATGTCACCGCAAGAAGAGGGGGCGAGGGCGAAGCACATAGAATTAGAGTCCCTAGATACTACAGAGTAGCGCATTCCATTGTTCCACCGATTCCGCCATTTTATATCCAAGTGATAGAAGAATTAGAACTCTGAAGATATTGTGTATGTTGAGAATCATGAATCTCTCCCAGACCAATATTAATATTCTTGAAAATATCTGTAACGTCTCCAATTGTTATCATTACCGTTCAACTTTGTGAATTCTGCTTGATGGGGCTATCGGGTGAGTGGATATAAATGCGGCGGTTGCGCTACTCTGTGTTTCTAGGGACTCTATATAGAATAGTTTGGAACGCTGGCTTCGGCAAGTGACAAGTGGGTCACTTACCGGCGGCAGCGCGTGGCGATAGCAGGGGAGCCGCACCGCGACAACGGGCGCTCTTTTGCCTGAAGAAAGAAACATTCGTCGTTCGAGATAATTTGACCGGAGAGAGGTGGCTCAGTGCATCAACTGATGTCACTGCAGTGCCTTTGACCGAGAGCTCTTAGGTTCCAGTTCCGACGGCGGTAGAACTTCCGACACTAGCTCGTCAGCTAGGTCGAATTCAGTCGCTGTCTGGAGGAGAATTCTAGTGCTCGGCTGCTATGGTCGTAGTTTTCCGTGATTTCTCCGATCAACACCAGGCGAATGCCGGAGCAGTACCCACTAACAAACGGGCCAAGGACCGCGCGCGATCTCTTCCTTCCTCTTCCTTATCCTATCCTCATCCCTTATACATACATACACACACACACACACACTAACATGCATTTACACTACCACACATGCCGGGAGACCGGTCGGGAGCTTAGAGCTTGTCCCGGCAGAGAGCGGTCCCCCCGGGTGGGAGATACCTGTTGAGGGTAAAACCCTGGTTAGTCGACGGTAGGTCGGCGCCGGATCTCGCCATCCTGCCGGGGGAAGATCACCGCCACACCACGATGAAAAACACGCGCTACACTTACGGGCTAATACCTTGATTAATTGAACGCGCCCGGAATCACTAATCAATCAACCGAAGGTCGTTTGCATCACGATATATCTATGCTCTCTGCTGACACAAAGATAACGTGGCATGCGTTCTTCTTTTTGCTAGAATAATGACGTGTAAGAAGGAAGGGAATGAGTTGATACCAAGTGATTTTCATTTGAATAGAAGGATAAACGCATTGTAAAATGTATTTAGACGGGAGATGTAATCGATATTCGCGTAGTCTGAAATAAAAGGTAACGTTTTTTTGTTACGTTATTTAAGGTCGCACCAACATCATTGGGTTTAATGTTATGTAACTGAAGATGACATGATATGGTGATGATAAGGGGTGAAAGGGGCGAACACAAATACAACCATACCCGAGGCGGGACTCGAACCCGCGATCCTTACGGTCCGAGATCGCTAGGCACATTGCGTTAGCGATCTCGGCCCCCCCCCTACGCACCGGGGATCGGTTGCAATGGTTTTTGTTGTGGCAAAATATGTTTATTTATACTACTCAGTGCTATGGGACCTTGATTACGAATGTTGCGTACGTTGATGGCATTAGATAGCTCTTTGATGACTTTCCAAACGACGGATTCATAGATTCTCTTCTTATTACGTAATCACAACTATTTGTAAATGCCTTCCTTTACACTTTCTCGACCTTGTAGAAATATCACAATCTTTACCTGGAAGTTTGAAGGAACCCCGCTCTACATAATTACTAGTGCCTCAAGTTCAGTAAGTTCTGTTTCAGTGGCTGCTCGTTGGGGTAGGCAAAGGTAGGCACTGCCTACCCTGATTAATATTGTACTAGTTTCATACATTTCCTGATCATAAAAAAATTAAAATGATTCTTACCAATTTTAATACGATGTAAGTGTTATTCATCTGAAAATTTATTATGAACATTTCATTATCGTGGCACGAACCATATTTCCATTTCAAGCGTTTTCTAACTGCCCGTGCGCAATGCATCTGTGTCTTCCCGCAGAGACATCGCCCGCTCTGCACCTCCCAGGGTAGGCACGCCCGGCGTGCTGCCTCGCTTCGCACCGGGTTTGAGGAAAAGGCCCCGTCGTGAGCGTAGAGCAATAACCGTGCCTATGGTCATACTGACGCATGCGCGTTGTGCGTAGGCCAGCGAATTTCTTTGCTGCCTACCTTCACTGAAGACTCCGTTTCCACTCATAGGCATGCAAACCGCGTAGCACTGTGTTAGTGTTTTGTTGAGTTAACAAGCGGAGAAAGTAATTTACTAATTTGGAAGTATTTATTTTTTCATTTTAAATGAGTATGCTGTGGATAATTAGTGTTACTTGATTTTTTTATATTTAAATCTGATTTTACGTTAATAGTACTACAGATACAGCGACAATAAAACTACTACGTATACCGTTTTCTCGTCCTAACGATGAAGAAATGAGGCAAATTTTGGACTGTGGTCGCACTCTCCTATACTGGCCCACGGATTGTAGATAAAGCTGGCGAGAAAAATATAAGAAAATTCTATTATTCGTGTATGCATTCACAATAATGGCTAACAGTACTGAGGATAAAGCTAATTTATAGTTAGCCATGTCTTTTATTCTCGACGAAGGAGAATGCTTACAATATAGATGGATATTTTACACGAATATTTATCCAAAGCGATACAAAAGTATGAAATGTCAAAAAGTCACATATGTAATTCAGTGAATATGTACTCGCCTGAAAAAAATTGAATCCGATTTCTGAATTGTTGTCAGAGCAACACAACTCGCAGCACTGTTTTAGAATCTAAATATCTTGAAATGACATTTGCGCGTGCTTTATGCAAATAATATTTTGGAATGTAAATATATCAGAGGCAAGTGTTTTGAATAAATTGAATAAAATTACAAAAATAAATCAGATTGTTGTGAGTCATGTCCCCCATGCCCGCTTCTCGGGATCGCACGTCCACTAATCTGTAATGCCCACCCTGTTCAGTAATCTGTATTTGCCTATCCTGAACATTTGTTCCACAAGCCGCCACTGGTTCTGTTACATAATCTACGGAAACCGAACTGGCGCTTAAAAGTATCTAACGACTGTTAATATACAATTAGGATATCATTGTGAGAAAAATGCCCATATATCATTGTCGTTATGCCGATTCTCAAACGTTTTGGTCAAAGATAATAATATTGCCATTCCTCGGAGAAGAATAGTCGTATTTCTATACAATTAAATTTCTATACAACATAAATTAACTTTATAGTTATTAGTTTTTTGAAAAACTTTATAATCGGAAAAGTAATTGTGCGATTTTTTCAAATTATTATATTTACATGTGCTTTAAATAATGTCAAGTAAAGTTCTCTCGAAAAACAATCGTTTCTGTGAAAAGTAGCTCAAAATTCCGCATTTTCAGGAAACGCCTCCAATGCCATTTTCTCATATATGGCTACAAATATTTTCTTGAAACGTTTGTAACGGATAGTACTAAATTACAGTCTTTAATATGACGTAATGTTTATTTCGAGTTATTTTTTTGTATTTTCAAAAATTACATAATTGTAATTTTTTGAAAGATCACATCTTTAATATGCACAATACCAGCAATTTGTAAAGATTTGTGTGTAAGTGCTTGAAAATAACTTCAAATAAAGTATTTTCAAAACTCAAACATTTCTGTGTAAATGAGCTTCAAATTTCGCATTTTTAGTAGCGCTAAAACGCAATTTTCTTTTAAAAGGGCACATAATTTTTAAATAAAATTTTCCATTCAGGACTAGGTTTTTGTGTTCTTTAATATTCTAAAAATCAATATTCCTACCAATAGGACACGAAAAAATTAAGAAAATGACAAAAAAATGTACTTTTGGCGCGTTGATGGCAGCTGGCAAGAAAGAGTATGTGGCGATTCCGAATAGCTAGCGAAGACCCAAGGAAATAGAAAACTAATACGGGAAAGTCTGTGCATTCAGTAGCCACCACTAGTTAAACATTACAATAAACAAAAAATATATAAACGAGAGAACCAATAGCATTGTGCGGAAACAAGATGCGGTAACTTTAAGCCCAGTTCACTAAGTTCATGCGCTCGAATGAGAGTTACAAGAAGTAAATTGATTCAAGAGAAAACAATCGTCGTATCAGAAGACTAACGCGAAATATTATGTTAGTATTGTAGCATTGTCATGACTTAATTCACTTTTATGTTGAAAGAGAAACACCCACAAATATCTGACTTCGGACCACTTTTGCACAAAATCTAAAATACATGCACTTAAATATGCCGCATAAATAAAAATACGCAGTTTAAGAAAAAGATCACAGAAATATGCAATAATGCAAACAAAAACACTAGATACTTTTGTTTTATTTTTGGTTATAGGTAAAGTTATACATATATTTCCTTTTGTTATCCACGATCAGTAATAATTTTGCATTTGCCCCTTGAAATTCCCGCAGTCTAGTCATGACTGTCTAATAAAGAACAAAGGAGCAAATATTTTACCATAAATGCTGTTTAAGTAATGAAGCATTTTTAGTGATACTGTTTTCAAGTAAAATGATAAAACATCGACCTTAAAGTTAAGTGCACTCATAAGATAAATTACTTCTATTAAAAATGAGATCTGTTGTGAATATTGTGTGGATGCAAAAGTGCAAACGGTGAAGCGTATTTTTCCTTGTTATTCGTTTACGTTGTAGTGAAATGTTATTAAATGAAGAAGGAAAAAGTGTGGAACGCAGTTCTTTATTCATTCTCCAAATTCATTCTTGCGTAACAGTCAGCGGTTCGAGGTTAATGTCACTCTGTCGCAAGACTTTTACTGGTCTTGTAGTTTCTTGATATAAATAGAACAGTGATTTGCAATTATAAATAGAAAACGATTTGCTGGTGGCTTCAGCACATGATACTAAAATAATTATTATATTACGCCACAGTGGCCAAAAGTGGCATTTTATTTTTGCGAGTTGGAAAGATACGACACGAGGCCATGTGGTGTGCTATACCACAATGAGCAAAAAAAATTTTTTTCACGTCACGTGTTTCAACGCTATTTTTTAGGGGCAGCCTTAATGACACGCATTTTTATTTTAATTCTAGCATGCAAATCATTATACAGTTAAAACTTGAGTAAAAAACTTGCTCTATGCGGAATCTCGAGGGACCAATATTTTTTTTTCGTATTAGACAAAGATTCTGCATTACGCAATGTAGTTCTACGAACTTAACGCTTCACCAGAACCGCGTTATGTCACATCATTGACAGAGCGCGATTAGATACAACTTCCTTATCCGCGCATTTATTGTCATTACATTAAAGTAGTAGCCTCATACGATCAGACGAAAGTGTTTTGTTTTCTTTGTTTTATTGACAGACTTGTCTATACATTTGAACCTTGTCTCACTTTCTTTAGCACTAGAGCTAAAATTAGCACGCTCTGCAGGCCTTACAAGCTAGTACCCGCTTTACTAGGGTCTATCTAAAAATCTTTATTCACTTGCCACAAAACAACATAACTATTGTTCTCAAACATAGTGTAGAAAAAATGCATCATATAGTACCACGCAAACACTATTTGACTTCTCGCGTTCCACATTCAGCTAAAAATAATTATCTCTATTATCATCGTCAAAGTTTATTTTATTTTTTAAGTGACTTTATTAGAACTAAATCACTCTCGCTGATGACAGATCGTTGGGTTCTTTGCTCGAAGGTTATGATTGGGGACGAGAATCTCTGTGATACATATAATCCTTCTTACACTTTTTACTGTCAGGTAAAATGGACTACAATTCTCGATTCTCGGGGTATCCGTACGTACACCGCACAACAAAAAACATATACAAGACTTGATGGATATTTTAAAAACGTCACTCTGTGAACAGATGATACTAATCCGTAATTAAAACTAACTCCATAAAATATTCAAAGGATATTAGATTTTCCAGTTTTATTTCAAACAGAGGAACGTGGTTCTGAGAAACCGTTTGAAATGTTGGAGAATAGAGGAAACATTACTTAGTAATTAAATCTCTTTAAAAGCAGTGGTGTTTGGTTACTTAATAAATCGCGTTGTGTTTGAAGAATTATGTTTTATCCCCTGTTCCACCATATTTAATGGGGGCCGCCATGCTTCATGGCCCCGTATTCAAGATTCCCCAAGGATGTAGACTGAGGCACCGTAACTTCTGTTTCTACACCCTTTCCTAGCACTACCTTAAATTTCATCCGTAACACCCTCAAACCTGAACCCTTGAAGCCTGAATCAAATCGATCCTTAGACATGTTTTCACGAGCTGATGTGTTAATCTCAAGTTGCATTGGAAAATGTCTTCCTTCTACCGGAAAACGGCAGGAAATCGAGGGAACGCTGTGAGTCCCTCCAAGAGAACTTCGACCTCGGAGAAACTCACCGTATTAAAGCTTGGTCATCTTGGGACCGTTAGTTATTCTTCTTTACTCATACACACATTTCATCACTTCCTTTCGTTCTGCCAAAACGTCCTGTGCATGTAATAGCACTACTTCATGAATAGAGTGATAGAAGTTTTCAGCAAACTGAATATTCGATAGCTTTCTTTAGATTGTAATCATCTAATATATGATGCTCATGTTTGATTCATTCGTATTCAGGCCCAGAGAACAAGCATACTATATTAACATGTATAGGTTTATGTAATTGTCTCTTGAGCAATACTATCATCAATAATATCGTCATTATCATATCCTCATTCATCAGTGGTGTTGGTAAAAAAATGGAGGCCCCTAGTTTAGGCAATATAATTATTTACACTTTACAACAGACGAGTAGCCAAGTGGAGCAAGTGGATTCATCAGGTGAACGCAAACAGTACCACACAACAAAAATACACACACTTGTTCGCTGTTTTAAAACATAGAACCTGATGTTGTGTGTGACCTTACCTGATGAATGATACCACCTGACGATCCTGAAGCCCTACGAAGCCCTGGAAGTAAATTCCATTAATACCCCCTAGTTAATATTAGATTTTCTACTTGCGGAAGATATTTGGCCATTGGGGGCTTTCTTGATAGGCCAATTCACAAAATTATTTACAGATAAACATTGCTTTATAAAAAATGAAAACGTGGCATACTAATATGCTTTATACTACGTGTAATGTTAGATTTCTCAGAAATATTTTAAATAGAGAGATAAAAAGTTTTTGAGAAAACCGTTTTCAATTGTGAAAAAAATGGAGAAATATATTTACTTAGTAATTAAGTGATGTAAACGTACACTTTACATCCTTCTATTTCGCTTTCAGAAAAGGTTTGGAGAATAGAGGAGTTGAAGAAATAGCATAAGATCACCAAGCTGTAAACAAAAGACATGAAATTGAGGCACAAACTTAGAAGTAATGGTATGCAGATCTGTTAATGTCAGACTCATTTCTAATAACAAAATAGTAGTGATGCTATAAAAAGAGCATGTACCTACTTTTTCTTTATCAGTAACCCCACCGCAATACTCCTTCATATTATATCATCTCAGCCATGTCTTCTAAAACTCGTTTGTCAATCGTATCGCACTAAGTAGCACCTAAGTGCGAGAATTTAATTCATTTAGAGCTAATATAAAAAACCCAAATTCCACAATCCAATACTCCATTCCATACATGTTATTTCCCCCTGATAAAAGTCATAATTCCATCTCACTGTTAGAGAAAACAAAAAATTGAAAAAAAATTGGAAAAAATGAATTTGTTTGATAATACAAACAAATTTCATCAAAATGAATGTTACATGAAAGTAAATTAGAACAAGTAGTGTAACTGATACGTGCTATAAATATTATCTTCGTAGACCATTCTTCTGTGAAATTAATTAATTTTTGAAAAAAAATTCATCATATTATAGAGTGATATGTTAAATGATTTTGCGCAAAAGTAACTTTGTTTGCTTCGTTTGCTTCGGAAAAACAATTGGTATTAAAGTTATGAAGGTGCATAGATTTAGTGTATACAAAGGATATTAAAGCCCACTTATGCAGAGAAGTCAGATTTAGTTCAAAACGTGATTTTAATTTTTTCAAATTAGTCTTTAAACCGCCGACACCGCGATGGCCGAGGTGGCTAAGAGCGTGCACGCCCTGAACGCTCGATCTGATGGGTGAGTCGCGGGTGCGGGATCGAAGTCCCCGCCTTGGATATGATTGTCCTTGTGCTCTCAGTGTATGTGTTGACGCACGCAGATGACTTTGTGTTCTGTTGACCCCAAGATCAGAGGAGCCGCAAGTGCGTTGTGTGTCGAATATGCTCATCACATATGTGCCATCGAGGCGTAAAGGTCACAGCGCAGCGCGGATGATAAAAGCCCTAGGAAAAAATGTCTATAACCCTTTTACAATTAGTGTGATCAAGTGTTTCGGCCTGTGACAGATGTGAGACAGGGGCTTGAGGCAGGTGAGCCAAATTCTGTGGACACTAACCTTGGGATCGAAACCCACGTAAGAAAGAATATTTCAGTTCCCTTTGAGGCGGAGGAATCCCGATTCCCTCCTCTTTATAGCATACATCTATGGCATAACAACTTCCATAATCTCTGGGCCTGATAGACAACTGTGAGCAATCGGTGTGTGTAATTGAGATGATAGATTGATTGTTAGTGATTCCGGGGTCTGCTAAGTCATTAGTCCGTAAATGTAGTACGGCGTGTTTTCGCGGGAGGAGGTGAACGGTGGTCTTCCCTCGCTGGATGGCGAGATCCGGTGCCGACCTACCGTCGGACTAGTGTGGTTTTCCCCACAACAAGGTATTTCCACCGGGTGGCACCGCCCCAACCGGGAGCCAAGCTCTAAACTCCCGACCGGTCTCCCGGTATGTGTGGTAGTGTAGTGCATGTTAGTATGTGTGTGTATGTAAGGAGTGAGGATAGAGATAAGAAAGAGGAAGGGAAGATCGCGCACAGTCATGGCCCATTTGTTAGGGTACTGCTCCGGCGTTTCGCCTACTATTGGTCGGGAAATCACAGAAAACATACCGTTCATAGCAGACGGCCCGCTATATTTCTGTTCCAGGCAGCGGCGGCTGAATTCGACCTAGCTGACAAGCTAGTGTCGAAAATCCTGCCAACGTCGGGACTCGAACCTAGGACCTCCCGGTCAGAGGCACCGCAATGACATCAATTGATGCCTTGAGCCGCCTCTCCGCGGTGTCAAATTGAGGAACCGGATCCAGAGGAATGGTAGAGGCACCGTGATGGGACCAATATGTGATCGGCAAAAACGCAAAGACTCAGGACCAAGAATGTGTCTACACGATGTGTGTGTGGTGTGCGAAGATACTCTTCACTAAACCGCCAGACGAGACGGTACAGCGAAAAGCCGACGGGTAAGCTTTTTAGATGCCGGAGAGAATATCAATCTAACTAGTACGCGATAATCTGCACTATTCTGTAGCATCGCTAGTTTTGAGATTTTGCCCTGGGTTCTTGGAAATCTGATGAAATCATAGACAGTACTCAATGGTCGGAGGATGGTATAGTTTTCGTGTCAATTTCTGTGCGCTTTGAAAATTACTAATGTATATCTATATAACATAATCTAACGCGTATTAATGCAGCATACTTGAAAATATTGTTGATTCCCGGTGTGAAGTATTTTCACATTTGTGTCAACCACGAGCTACCTTCTGGACAATCACCTGGTGGATACGTCCGACATAAAAAAGGGTTGTGCTCTTGGGGAGCGAACACAATATTGTTAAATATTTCATTTGTGGAATAGTGTTGTTAAATACGTCTCAAGCATTGGAAATTCCAAATAAATACTACTCTTCATTTCGCAGCTCAGGAATTTATCGGAAATTTTCCCACACGTATATTAGGTGTGTGGTAGTTACTACAATGATTCTTTGTCCTCTAACTCGCAAAAACTAAACCGGCTTAACTGTCTCAGGGCATCAAATGATGTCGCTTCAGCTGCCTCCGATTGGAGGTCATAGGATCCCTAGGTTCGAGTCCCGACGGCTAGGCCGGCAGGATTTTCGACACTGGCTTGCTCGGCTAGGTCGAATTCAGTCGCTGTCTGGAGGAGAATTCTAGCGGCCGCCTGCTCTGATCGATAGTTTTTCTGTGCTTTCTGCGATCAACACTAGGAGAATGCCGGAGCAATTACCCTAACAAACGAGCGACGGAACGCGCGCGATCTTTTCTTTCTTTTTCCTTGTCCTATTTTATATTCACTACACTACCACACACGCCGAGGAGACCAGTCGGTAACTTAGAGATTGCTCCGGCTAGGGTGGTGCCTCGTTCGTGTGAGAGATACTCATTGGGAAACTCCTCCGCAAGCCGACTTGTATGCCACCGCCTTGATCAAAAAAAACATGCACTGAACATTCGGGGATAATGATATTAAGAGTTGACGCCGCCTGGAAACGCTAATAAATCAATCAATCGAATATCCAAGTTGAATGTGTAGACCATTTTCTAAAACTTTAGTATGAGTTAAATAATGTTCGAGTCAATGGACAAGGAAGATTTCTCCGTAACGTTTTCGTGGCAGAGATGTGGCTGACACTCGTGAAGTTCATATCTGGAGTACTGGAATACAAATGTGCCAAGAACCGGCTCTCAGTACTGTGAAGTGTTATAAAAAGCTATCTTATAGTATATAGCTTTACATTACATTTCCTTAAATGAGGCTATTTTATTCGAATTTTTTAAGTGTTTGAAATTGGCAGCTTTTTGCTGCAATTGCCAATTTTCTTTCTTAGTTGACATAATTTGTAAGAGGTAGTCTATAGTGCCGCTACGATTCGTACGACTAATATTTGAATTGTGAAAGTATTATTACAAAAAAATCACTGAACTGAAGTCCAAACACAAGGTAAGCGGGAGTTGATCCCACGGAACGACGCCGCTATTACTTCGCATCGGATGCCACACAGACCTCGACGACTTAGGTTTTACCAAAAATGCTTTACGTCGACAAAAATATGCCTTTGAATGAAATTTAAAAAAGGAGGTAGGGAAAGCAAAGTAGGACGTAAAATGGCGGAAACATTAACAGAAAGGACCAGACAAACAAACTGCTCGGAGGAAGAAATGGCAGACGTACAGTAGGCACGTGCGCAGCTTCTTACCTCCCCCTCAGCGAAGACGCCTCCCGGCGGAGGGCGGGGGCGGGCCTCCATCGATCGAAGCAACCGGAAGCGGGGGCCACGCCCCCCGCAGATGCTCCAAGTGGCACGTGACGTTCACGGCGCCCATCACCTCCAGCAGGAGCCGAAGGACGCCGCCAAAAGCGGAGGCGAGCGACGGACGAGGCCACACTGGGCCCGGCCGCGCGCACGGCGGCCAAAAGCTCTTTCACTGGACCAGCGTACCCGCGCGAGAGCTCTACCCCACCCCTCTTTCCTTATTTTTCCATTTCCGTTATTAAATCTGTAGTATACATTTTTTCTTCAACACCCTCTTATCCTCCGTCACTTGTTACTACTACGCCCCTTGTAATTGATAACAATGTAATACACCCTTGCCAATAAAAACTCGCATTCTCTACTCCACCATTCTTCCTTGTTTTCCATTTCCGTATTAAGCCTGTGATTATACATTTTCTTCAAACCCTCTTATAATCCTCCGTCACTGTTCTACTACGCCACCTTGTAATTGATAACAATGTAATACACCCCTTGCCAATACAAACTCGCATTCTCTACTCCACCATCTTCCTTTATTTTTCCATTTCCGTATTAAGCCCGTAATATACATTTTTCTTCAACACCCTCTTATCCTCCGTCACTTGTTCTATTATGCC
Organism: Acheta domesticus; assembly: GCA_031308135.1. Lineage (NCBI taxonomy): Eukaryota > Metazoa > Arthropoda > Insecta > Orthoptera > Gryllidae > Acheta > Acheta domesticus. The sequence goes on from JAHLJT010002406.1 coordinate 178,675,447, forward strand.
ACCTTGGAAATTGATAACAAATGTAATACACCTTGCCAATACAAACTCGCATTCTCTACCCCCACCCTCTTCCTTATTTTTCCATTTCCGTATTAAGCCCTGTAATATACATTTTTCTTCAACACCCTCTTATCCTCCTTCACTTGTTCTATTATGCCACCTTGTAAATGATAACAATGTGAATACACCCTTGCCAATACAAACTCGCATTCTCTACTCCACCATCTTCTTATTTTTCCATTTCCGTATTAAGCCTGCTCGATATACATTTTTCTTCAAACACCCCTCTTGTCCTCCGTCACTTGTTCTACTACCTCACCTTGTAATTGATAACAATGTAATACACCCTTGCCAATATACAAACTCGCATTCTCTACTCCACCCTCCTTCCCTATATTTTCCATTTCCGTATTAAGCCTGATAATATACATTTTTCTTCAACACCCTCTTATCCTCCGTCACTTTGTTCTACTACGCCACCTTTGCTAATTGATAACAATGTAATACACCCCTTGCCAATACAAACTCGCATTCTCTACTCCACCATCTTCCTATTTTTTCCATTTCCGTATTAAGCCCGTATATCATTTTTCTTCAACCACCCTCTTATCCTCATCTGTCACTTGTTCTATTATTGCCACCTTGGAATTGATAACAATGAATACACCCTTGCCAATACAAAACTACGCATTCTCTACCCCCCCCTCTTGCCTTATTTTTTCCATTTCTGTATTAAAGCCTGTAATATTACATTTTTCTTCAAAACCCTCTTATCCTCCTTCACTTGTTCTATTATGCCACCTTGGAATTGATAACAATGTAATACCACCCTTGCCATTACAAACATCGCATCTCTACCCCACCCTCTTCCTTATTTTTCCATTTCCGTATTTAAGCCTGTAATATACATTTTTCTTCAACACCCTCTTATCCTCCGTCACTTGTTCTATTATGGCCACCTTGGAATTGATAACAATGTAATACACCCTTGCCAATACAAACTCGCATTCTCTACTCCCACCCTCTTCCTTATTTTTCCATTTCCGTATTAAGCCTGTAATATACATTTTTCTTCAAACACCTTCTTATCCTCCGTCACTTGGCTCTATTATGCCCACCTTGTAATTGATAACAATGTTAATACTCCCTTGCCAATACCAACTATTCTACGCTTGATTACTTATAACTTTACTTGATTAATCGAGCAAAGAGAGACACCGTGTAATTCTTTGCATTCAGCAAAGACGTACACCCGAGCAAGATCAAAGAAGTGATGGTTTTCTCTTGACAACTTGCCTGAACAGGCTAAATAGCATAATCCTAGCTGCTGATGATGATGAGGATGATGATGATGATGATGTACAAAGCTCTTCAATCGAGAAAAATTTAACCTGTTCAGAAGAAATATAATTCTAATTGTGAGTCCGGCCCTGAAAACCCGAACACTGTCAGAACAACTCCAGTTATCCGTCTAATGTAAACACGCCTAAAGGAAAGATGTCTGTTTTCTACCATGACGTAATCAAAAACAATTTAGGGAAGAGGAGGTTACATTTTATGTGGAGGCACCCTCCACTCTGCAGCAAGTGTTGGACAGAAGCGAGGCAGATATTTGCGATTACAGCTTCTAAGGTTCGTTCAGAATAGTAGGCGATTGTTAACGCATTCTAAAACAGTTGAGCATCGCTGAAGATTACATCAATGAGAAATGTATATTGTTCTCTTCACCTTAAAGTAAGGACTTAATATCCAATGTGGTTGCTGAACCTACTCCGGTCAGAACAACCAACTTTAGAAACTATGAATCCGACCTCTCTCCGGTTGATAGAATTCACACAGTTGATTGTTGTCGTCCGGTAAGGTCAGCCTCTCTTCGATGCAAGTATTTTTTGTTATATGATAATCCTTCTGCCCTGTACTTTCGTTAGAGTGAAACATCTCATCCATAAACGAGAGTGAATTGAGTGAACTACTAATTGAAATAAGTCTTCGGTTTCGAGTAATGGAATTGACAAGTGTTTTGTTGCGAATAAAAATATAACATTAAATGTGATTTCTTGAAGAAAAAACCTATGTCAATTACACATTAAAATGTTAGTCCTAACAATGTCTTAGTAATTTCTTGTGTTAATAACGTTGGAAAATATCAAGAACAAAATAATGGAAGAATTTTAATAAAACGAATAATATTCGCAACGAGATGTAATTAATTACGTAGTTCATTCTTACCGGACAGATACTTCCTCTGGTGGTCTTATTTCTTCTAATATCGATGTGTCATTTTGAGGACTTATAGTAACAAGAAGTCCTATACTTTAAAAAATTGAATCAATTGAACCAGTGGCCAGGGGAGTGGATTTATTTCGTAAACTCTCCCTGCCCGTCCGCTCGTGTGAATGTTTCCCGAAGCCCCACCGCCCCCCGTTGTTCTTCTATTCAACCGAACTGCACCCCCCCCCCAAGCAGATTTTCCCTGCGTCCCCAAACGGTGCGCTCGTTCGTTAGGTGTTGCCTTTGCGCACGCAGCGCTGAATATTTTCTAAGTGACGCTAAGATAAAAGAAGGAATCTTTGTCAGGCCCAGACATCAGAAAACTTTTCTCAGATCCACATTTTGCTCAGACCATGGATGAGAACGAGAGGGAAGCCTGGAATTATTTTAAAGAGGTTGTTGGCAAGTTCCTTGCTAACGTAAATGATCATAACTACAGCATGTATCGTGGAAAGCATACTGAAGGCTTTTCAAATACTAGGTTGCCACATGAGTTGAAGGTTCACTTCCTACACTCGCATATGGATTATTTTCTGGAAAATTTGGGGGAACGTCAGTAGAAGAACAAGGGGAAAGGTTTCCATCAGGACATCAAGGAGATGGAACATGATGGCGGACTGTTGCTGGACGCAACATCGTCAAACATCTGAAGAGTCATATTTCCGGAAGAGCACAAGTGGAACTTTTCCAGAACAAAAGAACAAGATTTTCACAAAAATTACAACTAATATGCATCATTGTTTACTCTGCCAGGCTTATATCAGTACGAAATAATGCATTTTGGTATTGCTAATAACTTGTAAATAAATAAAAAACTGTCAGCCGATTCCGTTTTCCTTATGTCGTTATAACTACTATCTTTAGAGATTGAACATGAGATTGAAAAAAAAATCAGTACGTGATAGACAAAAACTGACCTCGCTTTCAGTTTCAGCACACCAAAAAAACATAATGATCAGATGATATTATCAAATCACAATTTCGAAGAATGTTTCTTTTGTAGGCCTGTGTAATATTTAGAAGGTGCAACAAATGTCCTCCACAAAATTCCTGAGTACCTATATTAGATTTCTTCGCTCAGAAGTTGTAATGTCAGCCATTGTGAGTTCTGTAATCTAAGATTATTCTGAAACGCCTGTCAGCGATATTGGCGATTCAGCGGATTATCGTGGTAACTAAAGACAGATATTTTCTGGCAAAGAACAGTCCAAATCAAAAGTATGAAAGCTGAGTTCACTTGAACGAGTAGAAGAAGCCTCGATTACATCAGTAACGTATACAACAGTTTAACCCATTACAGCTCATCAAATGAATATCATACGCTAACTTCTGGTCAACTCAAATTTGCTTCTTTTGCAATATTTTATGAATTTATTTCGTCAGTAGACGTAGACATCCTAAACGAGTATAAGCAATTTTTTTTCATTCTGAATGTCAATGTGAATTTAGCCTTGATCGCTAAGTCATTGTGTGTTTTCCTAGCCAGGCTGTACCAGGCTAGACTTGGGTCGATGACCAGGCACGACTTGGGTCGGTTCAAAACTTCATCTAAAACCGTGCTTAGCTGCTATATGCCTCTGGTTAAGTCAGAGGGAGAGCCGATTTAAAGCAAGCGGTGGTTGATCCGAATCGAAGTTGATGAGGCATATAGAAGCTCAATTTCAACAATTTTGTTTCCTCTTATAGAAAAAGTAGTGTTGCTACAGAATGGCACATACTTTCCCGTATTAGTTTTCTATTTCCTTTGTTCTTGTGGCTAGCTATTTGGAATTGCCACATACTCTTGCCAACTGCATCTATCGCCCCCAAAGTACATTTATGACATTTTCTTAATTTTTTCGGTTTCCTAATGGAGAACGGAAATATTAATTTAAAAAATATTAAAAAACACAAAACCTCGTTCTAAATGTCAGTTTTCTTTTAAAAATGTGTAACCTCTTTTTTAAAAAATGGCGTGTAAGGGCAACTAAAAATGAGAAATTTGAAGCTCTTTTTCACAGCAAATGTTTTGTTTTCAAAAAACTTCATTTTAAGCCCTTACACTCACAAATACGATAATGTTTACAAATTGTTGGTAATGTGCATATTAAGTTGTGAGAAATCTTTAAATAAAAAATGCAATTTGTGTAATTTGTGAAGAAACAAAAAAAAACTCAAAATAAACTTTAACGTCATATTAAAGAGTGCAATTAGCACTATCTGTTACAAAAGTTGCAAGAAAAAAATTGATGTCATTTTTGAAACAATGGCGTTTAAGCGTTTCTGAAAATGCGGACTTTTGAGCTAGATTTCACAGAAAAGGTTGAGTTTTCGAGAAACTTTACTTGACATTATTTAAAGCATATGTACTAATTAATATAATAAAGTGAACAAATCGCTACTATTGTAATTTTAACGAAATGAGAGACAAGTCAAAATAAATTAATTTTAGCAATTTTTGAAAAAACATAAGAATAGAGCTAATATGGCGTTTATGTCATGTTATAAGGTACATTTACCACTATCCCTGCCAATAGTTAAAAGAAAAAATTTGGAGCCTTTTTGAGAAAATCTTGTTTTTGTATTTTTTAAAAATTGCACGTATTGCACGCAATATTGGTCGAAAACTACAAGAATTTTCAAAAAAATTGAGTTTTAAAGAAAGAACTCACTATTAAGAACCAATTTGATTTGAAGGAAAAAATCTCTATCTGCTATTTTGTAGTTGGAGGATGACGCCAAATAAAATTCAAACTTCTGCAATGTTCAAACTTCCAGAATTAACCGTGAAAATGGGACCTATGCCACCTTAATAAGTGTATTTTCTACATTCTTACAAGTAATTAGAAAGGAAAAATTTGGAGCGTTTTTTTGAGAAAAGTTTGAAAATGCCTCGGTTACTTTATGTAAAGTACCCCCAAACATTAATAGATGATTTTCAAAATCGCAGAGCTTCGACTCAGGGCAGATCAACGGGGATTCTTCAATTTGGAAAAAATCGTGTGCATAGTGGAGGCGCTAGTGTTGTTCACATAAACACCGGACAGACGGACGGACGTTTTGCTTTCAATTGGTTTTTCGGTATCAAGGAGTTACAAAACGGGGTTACGGCTTCACTTCATGTTAGGGGATTTTTTTCTTAATTTAGCAACTGGATTCATCCACGTTTTCGTTATCAGGGCCCGGCAACGACTTTTTTTCTGGCGAAAAGTCGCCATTTTTTCTCGCAGAATTACATAACTTTCCCTAGACTACGTATATTACACCGTATATACGTACGTATAAGGGAAAGTAAAAAGCATTTTATTAATAATTTTTGTCCACCATCACCAATTGATAATTGTCATTATCAATTTTTGTCCGTTTTAGATTGTCAAAATCCTACCCCTAAATACGATGTTGCGTGTGGCCGGCCGTCGCCTCGCGTGGGACCAGTGTGTGCGTGCGTGTGCGTGCGTGAGTGTGGTGTGTGTGCGTGCGTGTGTGTGTGGGGGGGCGGGGCGCGCAGAGCCGCGTAGCTCGGAGCGACCGACGTGCGAAAGCGCGCTGTTATTGCGGTGTTGACCCGCCGCAACGTGAGCGAGGGGCGCAGCGCGTGCGCAACTTGCAAGCGACCACCTTAACAATTGCGCGCGCCGGCGGCTTTCGGATCTGCGGCGTCATTAACGACGGACGAGCGTTGTCGCTGCCTCCCACAATCCCCCCATTTCCTTTTCACACTGGCCTCTGTCTCACATGTGCGTCTCTGTAGTCTTAGATTCGATTCCCCTCCGTACGGTAGCAGGATTTTCGACACGAGCTAGATAGTATTCATTCCCTGTGTGGAGGAGAATTCTTGCGGCCGGCGGCTCTGATCGGTAGTTTTCCGTGGGTTTCTCCGATCACACCAGGCGAATGCCGGAGTAGTACCTTAACCAAACGGGCCATGGACTGCCCGCGATCTTTCCTTCCTCTTTCTTGTACTATCGCTTCCCTTATTCACACTTACACTAACATGCACTACTCTACCACACATACCGGGAGACCGGTCGGGAGCTTAGAGTTTGTCCCGGCAGGGGCGGTGCCCCGCTGGTGATAGATAACTTGTTGAGGGGAAAACCCCGCTAGCCGACGGGCAGGTCGCCGCCAGATCTCGCCATCCAGCAGGGGAAGATCACCGCCACCTCCCGATGAAAAAACATACACTATACTTACGGGACTAATCACAACAGTCGACGCACCTAGAATCAATCAAATACGCGTTGTCGCTTAGTAGTTGCATTCTTCACTCTATGTTGATTTCTGTTGGTTGGTTCTGTTGGTTTCTCTTTTAGTTCGTGCCTTTTTTAACCCGACTGATGACTTATTTATTTACTTCTCTTTTTTGTTCTTGTTTGCACAGTTGAACCTCGAAAACTCGAACATCAATCTCTCGAATTCCACGAAATCTCGAATTTGTGTTCACAGGTGGGTTGTCTCAATGATGACAGCCGTGCCACCACAAAGCGTTACAGCTAGGTCCAATTACAGAGTCTGGAGGAGAACTTTGACGACCAGATCTGTAGTTTTCTGTGATTTCCTCCAACAATACTGCGATGTGTCGTTTGACCATCGCACGTCGCCACCCCAGTGTCACGCCACATTAACAGAAGCTCGGAAAGACGGGCGGCCTCTCGCCTCGCCTGATCAGTTCCGCACAGCTGCGTAGGCCCCTCCCGAAACCCTCCACCATAAATTCAACCCCCTTTGTCCATACTACAGAATGATTGACTTCTGGAACAACTACGTTAGAGTCTTGGCGCTAGCACGCAGCAAGATAATCCCCTAAGTCCAATAAACACATCACATGCTGTGCTAAACAAAGACATCCAATGGCCGCGAAAGGAAGCGATCATCTTAGCCAACCAGGTTACAAATGACATAGAAAATTCTGGAACTCAACAAACCGACCTATGAAAACGCTGGGCAGGAAGCACGTGATAACCCTTGCATGGTGCGAAAGAAAGCAGGGGAGAGAAACACAGCGAGAGGCTCGAATTTCAGACGGGCGAAAAACACGAGAGAGAGTGGTCGAGCAGAGATAGCATAGGACAGTCGAAATTTTCAACGACTTAAAAGTTACAGTTAGAGAGCGGCCGAATATCGGCTTTTAGAGAAATCACTAATGAGAGCAACGGTAACAGACGACAATAGCGGTTGGTGCGAGGCAAGCATTGAGCCGACCACCACGAGACCTGCCCGGCCTTCGTCCAACCGCGGAATTTATTCCAAACAGCCAGATTTTGGCTTCCAACGTCGTACGCGGTCCAGGTGGCGTGTGACGGCCTGAGACGCGCGCCAGCGCTACGTGATTGCTGCGCTGACATCCGCCGCCGACATCCACCGCCGGAGCATTCATCCCGGGGGACAATTGTGAGGCCTGCGTTCACACGCTCCAGCGTCGCTCCCGACGGTCCAGCCGCATCAGTCCATCGATCGGTGAGCAATCCCGTCGCGGTGACGTAGCCATTACGCCATCATCAACTTGTAAGTCATCTTCATCATCATCACTTATTTGATAGCCAAAAACAGTAATCCAGTGTTTGCAAGAACAGTTTTTATAATAAATGTGTCCCCGCCATTTTGGACGGGTGAAAAAGACTAAATTCTGAGTCAAGTGTTTATTATTTTAAAACAAAGAAACCATTGCAATCCCTCCACCCAGGGCACTCACCCCTGAGACGCTCAACGCCGGCAGTGAAATAACAGGTAAGTGGGCGCGCGCTTGGCGCCCCTTTAAATAAATTTAGAGCGTGTCCCCCCTGCTATATGGGAACGACTGTCATACCATCAGTATGTCGGCGCTCCCGTTCTGTGGTGTGACCTCCCCCCCGATTCCGTTCCAAAGAATCGGCATCCGACGTGGGCGGTTGCATCACAATACCCGGCGAATACCGAAGTAAAACCTTCATAAATGTGCTATGGACCCCTTGCTATCTTTCGTTCCTCATTCTCGTTCCTCCTCATCCCGTATATACACATTCTCCGATTCACATGCACTACTCTACAACACATGTTAGGTCACCAGTTCGGTACTTATAAGCAAACCTCGGATTTTAGGACAAATGCCTATTTAGTTCCTTTAGGAGATTGTGGAAAATAATTTCATAAGTGTACGAATCACGAAAAAATAGCTCTACTGACTTCATCTAATAGTGCCTAAAATGCCGTAAAAGGAAGATTAAGGCCTATTTTTTTGCCCAAAACAAGTCATTTTGAAGAATTCTCATATCTTAATTACTCTCATTTTAGGTACTTTCCAAAATTTTTCGAAACGCGATTGTGATCAAATCTGTGATCAAATACGCAATCGACTACGCACCAAAATCTCTCACCCGACAAACTGAAAATAAGGAGCTCTGTATGTCAAAATAAAGAGGATGTTTCACACTCGTCTCTGATCAGCACTCACTTCTTATGCAATTGCACCCTTACTGGTGCAGCTGCGCTGTTGACATCTTGAGGCATCTCGCATCGGCTCTTTGTCTATGCAATCCAAGTGCCTAATGTAATCCTTTTGTGATCAGCTATATATGCCAGAAACAACATTTCATGTCTAATGTTTTTTTAAAAAACCTGGCTTAATCATTTTTGTAACCTATTTTAAGTATGTAAAACGGTTTTTTATGTCTAAAAGTGCTTAACTTAATAATTTTGTTACCTATTTTTGGTACATAAATAATAACTTTTTGTGCCTAAAATTCGGTGGACTACTTATATCATGGCTTGGGCTGTACCACGTTGGGAGAGATACCTGAAATATTGCAAACTGACATGTAGAGCGGCGCCACAATACGCAGTTTCCAGCGGGTCGGGAACAGCGCCATCTCTCATCTATAGCATGTACTGCACTCGTGCAGTTGACTCGCCCGGAAAGACAGAATACGGAATTAGTAGTGGTAAACAGCACGTACTTTCTCGCGCGTACTTAGTTACGCGAAAAGTACTCAAATTTTCGAAAAATTGTACAAGACATTATTTGAAAATCTATCTTAAAGGAACCGATTTCATTAAGGAAAAAATCTCTATCTTGTTAATAGAAGTTGTAGAAAAATGCTAAAAAAGTTTTGAATTTTTTGCAATATTTTCGAAAAATTAGAGTTTTCAACGAAAATGAGACCCGCAACATTCTCAACTTGAATGTCCTTTACACTATCCAAGAACAAAATTGAATCAAAAACTATCGAGCTACTTTTTGAAAATTTTGAAAATATCCCAGTGGTTTTGTGTAAAGTACCCTCAAAATTAAAATATCAGTTTCAAATTCAAGGGGCCGCAACTTTGGCCAGATCGATTGGAGAATACCAATTTTGGAGAAAATCGACTGAACGGTGTACTTTAGCCAATGGCGATGCTCACAGACAGACCGTCAGACGTTTTGTTGTGCTTCAATTTTCGGTATAAGTACCCACAAAACATTGATTTTGGTTACACCTCGTATTACAGGATTTTTTTTCTAAATTTAGGAACTGGATTTATCCAATTTTTCATTATCGGAGTCCGGTAATAAGTTTTTCTGCCGAAAATTCGCCGTTTTTTCGCGTAACATTAGAGAAATTTCTCTCTACTTCGTAAGCAGTAGCGAGAAAGTAATAATGAAATATTGCCTGATTTGATCCTTTTGCTCTCCGTATTCGGGATATTGAGATTTCTGAGATTAATGCACTCGTTGCTTCAAGGTCACAAAAATAAATTTTGGTGGTGTGAATATTATTCGATTAAATATTGGGATATTTATAGTCATAGTCGTAGAAAGTCACAGAACCAAAGTAATGAATATTACAATAATGTGTGTTATTCTATGACAGTATAATATCTTCAATTTATTATCCAAATTAGGTCTTCGTATGAAGCTGAAAAAAATCGAAAATAAAGCATATATTACGTCATCTGTGATGAAAACGTTTTGCTGTGCCAAATTAATCAAAACACATGATATGTGTACATAATCATTTAAGTACACTTACACTTGTTGTAATGAAATAACTTGTTACAATGCTAACTGCAATGCAATAACTAGTTACATGACGAAACCGTTGTCGTGAATTTCATTAACGTATCAAGTGAAACACCCAGAGAGGAAGAAAGATTCTTTAATAAAATATGTTAATTGACAACGTTTCGACTGCTGGTGCGAGAAAGCTACTTCTGAACTCGAGACTGAGAAAGACAACGAATTGTGTATATGCAAATTTATCGATTGAAATTAAACAGATAAGAGGTCAAATTTTGGTTTTGTGGTGAAATGTCGTTAGCATTTTAAAATTGAATTATCTTAGGTGTTGTGATTGCCAACAATGCTGTTTATTTGCAGAGCTGTAACTACTGTAATATAAAATTCTTTAACACCCCCTTATTTTCTCTTTCTTTTATTTCATCAAATGTTAATTCTGTTTTTTAAATTATTAATAATCTTTGAATCCTAATGTTTTGCTTTTAACCTCGTGTTTCAATTGTTTAATTAATTGGTTGTTATATTTCTTGTACGTTCTATAATATTATATAGAATAGATATAGAATATAATTATAGAAACTGATGATGATGGCTAAGCCTTCGAAATCTCCTCTTCAAATAAACAGTATTGTTGGCAATGACAACACCTATGATCATTTAAGTGGTCAAAGCTATTTTACAACGAACATGGGAAATTATCATTGAGTTTCGTGGTAGTACACGCATCTCCACAATTAAAAAGATTCGGTGGTGCGGAAGTGTGCGCTGGCGGGGCATATCACTTCCTCCTTTGGAAATGATATGGTCTGTTTCACACTTCCGCTGTTAAACTCCCGGAAGTTTCGGGTATACATTGGAAATACAGATGCGGGTCCTCCGAAAGTCCTTGTGAATTTAGGTAGTCATCCGTAGATGAAAATGCGCCACATCTCGCGAAATCTTAGAAAAACCACCACCGGCAATCCTACTTGATTTCCGATGCGATCTACTCTCAGATATAACATTGCCTACGCAGGAAAGACGAAAGAAATGCCCACATTAATGAGTGAACCAAACATAAGACTGAAGATACGAACGATTTGGTAAAATATACATTAGTAAAAAATTTTTTAAACCTAGCCGATCACAAATTCTGTGGAAGGATGCATGCAACAATGCGTGAAATAATTTAATATCTATAGCTACTAACTCTTTGCCAAACACCTCCCTGGATATATTGGAAATGCAAATAGATACAATATTGTGAGGGAATATAAGAGAGTAAATATCATCTTCACTTTGGGGGCCACCTTATTAGACAAGACAGGTTCGTTGTTGCATGTTTAGCAGCACTACACCTCGCAGTGCATAACGCAGGAAATATACCGTCATTCTCCGGCGGTGAGACTAAAAGATTTATTGACGTGACACGGTAGGTTCCTCACAGGCATTGCCAAGAGAATATCAAATTGATGAGTGCTTGCAGAAGAATTTCTTAGGGTCCAACGGATCACCTATATCAACATAGAAATCTCTCAGAATGATAGCCCTGTCATTGAAAGTTGAGAATTGAATATTGACGTATGAACATTCCCAGAGAAAGTTCAAGAAAGAGGTCAAACAAAAACACGCAAGATGGAGCAACCCTACGGATAATATAGAACAAGGAAGATAATTAAAAAAAATTTTTTTTTTAAAAATTGAACAGAATTCAACAAAATGGCGTTTATTTTATTTTATACAGTGCATTAAGCACTGTAATCACAAAAAGTGTAAAGAAAAAAGTTCAAGCTGTTTTGTAGAAAATAGGGTTTAGGGGTTTCTGAAAATGCATAATTTTTAGCTCATTATTTTAGAAAAGGTTTTGAGTTTTCGAGAAACTTCATAAAACATCACATGAAGCACATGCTTTTAATATTTTTTAATATTGTATACAAACGACTCGATATTATGCAAAAACTACCAAAATTGTGAAAAAAATGTACAACTTTTACTTCAACAAATTGTACTTAAGAAAAAAGTAGTTCAATAATTGTTGGTGAAAGAAGAAAAATGAACCTTTTTGCAATTTTTGAAAATTCAGAGTTAACAGTGGTAATAGAACCTATTCCATTTAAGTGTATTCTTACCTATTCCATCTACTCTATTCTTACAAGAAATTTAAAGAAAAAAATTGAAGCCATTTTTGAGAAAATTTTGAAGGTGTCCGAGAGGCTTCGTGTAAAATACGCCCAGAATGTAAAGAATGTTTACCAAAATTGGAGAGATTTCAGTTGGACGAGATCTACCGGGAAATATTTATCTATAAAAATATTCTACGAATATAAAACGAAAATACGATAATAAATATGTCTATGACATCATTCGTGGTGAGCGCTGGGTGACTGCAAATGAATTGAGGGACATAAAGCAACACAATGCATCTGCGGTCACTTGCTGAATGATGCGTGCAATGACTGCGGTCACCGACCTGCCGCTTCGCGTTTCGTCAGCCGACGATGTTTGCTTTTCAGCTTCGTTTCAGCGACGAACCCATCGTCTAACAGTGCTGACTTCCACTTTTGCATCACCATGCACATTTTTCATTCTTTCATGAATGCAAATGGGCATTTCACCTTCTGCATTCAGGAATTCTATAACACAATGGTAACATCTATATTAACGACGAACGTGATAACATCTGTATTAGCTATTTTTCGAACGACTGCTGTGCTGACACATATTGACGCAGAAAGTTACACTTGCATTGGATTGTGGAAGAGGAAAGAGAAAATTGTGCCCAATTCATATTTTTTACTCATTTTAAAAAAATAGGATGCCTTACTTTTTAACTAACTCGCGTGCATTTAATAGAATTCGCTTCAGTGGCAGAAAATTAGTCTTGCCGAAGTGTCAATGTTTTACATCTGCTGGCATCAAACTAAAATTTCCGCTGTTCATACCTTATCATAATCTCGACGACACAATGTTTTTGTAACAAAATTATCGCTGAGAGATCTTCCTTGCCTCAAATTTCGCTTTTGAAATATATCTGTGTTGTAACACAGATATATTCCAAATTGAATTATCTATTACTATACGGTAGTGAGATTAACAGAGGAAAATACAGATGTTTTACATAGGTTCTTTTGCACTATTTATTGTATTAAAACTGTTAAAAAATCTTAGAAGTAAGAGAAGAAACAATTGCAAATAGCCCATATCACATGAATTATTGTTATGAGTATATTATTGCGATATAATCCACTACTTAGATTTTTCTAATTTTTGACTCTGCAAAATATATTTTACTTCCTGTAGAAGTTAGCTCCTGGATGATGACATCGTTGTAAATTGTTACTTCAAGGAAGTTTACGGATTAGTCTAAACTAGGAACAAGGAAGGAAGGAAATAAACTAGGAACAAGGAAGTTCACGGATTAGTCTAAACTAGGTGCATGTAAAATATACATAAGGGGAAAAGACCCAAACCCGGGCCCGCTTCCTAATTCGAGTCCCTTGATTTACAACTCTGTACAATGCTGTTTCACACTGGAAACGTACTAAAATTGTAGTTCTTTGCAAGACCACAGACCAGTCAAGTAGTAGTGTCTTTATCTTCACTTGTAGCCGGACAGACGGTCATTAATGCGAACAGTGAAATGCAAAGTTTTTTCAAGTGCTTAGTTACTTAGCTTCAGTTACCTGATTTGGTTACTTTATCGGCAAGTCTTGTAAGCATTTCATTAATTCGAAAGGGATATTACACGCTATTGATGTAAGTAATGTGATTTATGTTACTTGCCTTGTAAAAGTGTTATTGGCATTTTGAATATAAACACGCTGGTCCTTAACCCGAGTCCCCCAAAAGTTCCTAACGCAGATCCCCAAGTTTTCGTCTTGTAAAATAAAACAATTAAGGTATTTGGCACTCCTTATACCTTAGGAGTCTAATAAGCAGGAAGAGCCTGTTCTAAAGCTTAGCAGTTCGAGAGGGCAGAAAGAAGAAAGGTCAAAAGACAATTTTAGAATTTAATGCCAGAGAAGTCGAAAATATCAAATTTAAGAAAATCTGAAATTAAACAAAGTGCAGAAGGAAGACTCCACCATCCGCGACGAATCGAACAACATCCCATTTGCTCTTCTGAATTGGAAGTCCTACCAGGAATATCTTCCTTCTCAGGAGAAGATGCAGAATGCATGTTTTGCCGTGTAAATTTTCAGAGAGCTGTAGGAGAACTGTAGGTGATGAGCCTACTGTGCTCGCTCTGGACTCGTGTGCAGTGTGCAGGGGCGAAAAAAATTGTTTATATGTGTGACTGTTGTCGCACGTGAATATATGGACTGTGTAAAAAACATACGACAATGTCTTATGTGTAAAATATTAAACTTGTATTTTTGTAAAATTATACTGAGTTCAATCTGTTTGCAGTTTTTTTTTCATTTAGGTTTACCCGTTCCTTAAAACTTTAGAGGGGGGCTCACATTACGAAACATTTTATATAAATACACAAAATATGTTTACGAAAAAAATATTTTGTTCTAAACTACTTGACCAATAAGTGTAAGTAGAATATATATGTGTGTAACTAAGTACAGTGCATTGCAAATATTTTAATTTAATTGTGCGGAAAATTTAATTAAAAATATTCGAAAACAAAATGTGAGCTTGGGTTTGGGTACTTTCCTCTATATTAAACAATTTTTATCCTTACGCTATTAAATGGTTTCATTTTCCTCTGACTGGTGGAGATTGCTCGCGATATACAGCAATAACGTTTTTTCAAAGACAATGAAAATAATTCGAGTGAGATGCTTTTAGAAAAAAGAAATATGCACCTTTTCCCAGTGAGACCTTCAACGCCAGAGGCAAGTGTTAAAAGGAGAAGACGAACTGCCTTCGAAGGCATTTGCATTTTGAAATAAGATAACTCTCCGCGCCTGCGACCAAATACGGTAGAATGTTGTTGTGGTGGCCAAAGAGTTAGAAGCCAACCATAGGAATACGTGGAAAGGCCATTGGCTTATCACAGACTTGTTCATAATGAGGTCTATTGACTCTCCGGTGAAGTTCCGATAACTACTCAATTACGTCTCTTCGATGATTTGTTGCGAGTTAAAGGTGCATTCTGAGAGGATCCGCACTCGGCCGAAGAAAACGACCGACCGACTGAATCTGACGAATGGTGGGAACACACTAATTTACAGCTTCTGACATTCCCTCCCCCCTCTCTCTCTATAATATTGCCACTCGGTTGGGAAATTAATTTAACTGAAACGCCATCTTTTGCTGCAGCACCAACTACAAGAGTTACAACAAAATGGACAGCATAAAAACCTTCTCAAAAAAAAAAATCTCGTAGGTGGACACGATCTTTGGTGGAGAGTTGTAGACGACCACCTGGACCCTATGTTTCCTGGTGCAACTCACGTCGTTAGCTTCAAGATGGAGGCAGGGAGTAGGGCGCCGGGCTTGCCCGGTAACTCACTAGTTGGATCAATGGCGCTTACCCTTAGGCTGGATCGGGCCAAGGGACGTTCGTATGAATGTTCCGGATCACACATATAGAAGTGTTGTGTTTATTTACGATGTGGAATCGTGCGACTAATACAATTGGTGACCTAGACGTGGTTGTTGTGTATAACGAAGAATTTTTTACATGTGAGCTGTTATACATTCCACCCTGTACGCTTCATGAACATTTAAAGGAGTGACAATAAAAGTATGTACAGTAACAATAAGTCCAGACGGGGAACACGGACTTCCCCGCCGGGTAACCTCGGTCCTGGCGATACTCACGTCAATAGCCTCGAGGTGGAGGCAGTGAGGAGACGGGAAGGGTCCCCCGAGCCGCACGGACCTTAGTTCAGGTGGCCTCCTGATGGGCTCTCGGATTTATCGTGGCAGTGCCAGATACTCCGGGTAAGCGGCGGGTGATCACCGCCACCTCACGCGACAAAATCATTAACTACACTTTCGGGAATACTGACCTTAGCCGTTGACGCGCCCGGAATTACTCATCAATTAAACTCTCGTGAATGAACTCTTTAATCCATGCCACTACCTGAGTATCTATTCCCGACATCAAACATTTCTCAGTACGTAGTTTATGCGGAATTACATTGAATGTTTGGGCAAGCTCAATTATTATAGCATCTACTCTTTCGTCCACGTCAACGGCGTCAGTTAAATCCTTGACGATGGCGACATTATGTGATAATTGTTTGTTTTTAATATACTAATGTTGCCAGGCGTGGTTTTTGAGAGTAAGAGGAGTCTGTTTTTTCACTTTGGGGGATTTTTCGGGATAGGGATAGTTTGTATACAAATTAAACCTATCCCGAAGATATGCCCTCTTGAAAATTGCGTGAGAATTTTAAATAAAACGGTAATTAATTTCAAGAAAAATAAATATTCATTGACGTTACGTTTTCATGTAAAATTTAACCATGTTTGATTTCTTGACCTCTGTTGATTAACAGTATGGACTTATTCTTGAGTGTAGGTCAGTGAAACATTAATTCAAATTTCCAACGATTCGGCTTTTTTTAAGTCTTCATCAGGGCTACAACAAACGGATTTTTAAAACATTTAGTACAAAGATTGTTTAATCATCTAATACCTACTAGCCTTTTACACAATTTTGACTAATATGTATAAAATTGTATAATAACATACCATTTTCCGAATCTCTCGGACCTATCCACGATTCTCACACCCCATCCTCTCCACATTTTCATTCTTACCCTTCTTGTCTTTCATTTCACATGCATTCCTTCCAAAACGCCACCTTGGAAATGCACACCTCATCCTTCCATGTCCTCTCACCTTTCACACTGTCTATGTTGCCGGCTACATCATACCACTTCCTTTTTTCTTAACAGTTTTTGTTGTGTTATTTGGCGACTTTTTTTATATTGTCCTGGCCAAAAATACCCGGAAATCCACACCAAAATTCTTCAGATACAATATGCATTATATTTATTTAATCAGTTAATCCACTATGTATGACTTTGATTAATTATACGTGTCAAAATTGTGTTAATATTCGATCTACTAATTTATCCCCGATCCGTTGAGGTAATTGTGAAAGTGTGACTGCTTTCTCACAAAAAAGACCTAAAATAACTAACTAAATATGAACAAAGTGTTTTCAACCAAAACAAGATAAACAACCATAACATGTAGGTTTCAATGGCGATCGGTATTGATTGCGATTTTATTATTACATTACAAAGGATAAAAGTTTCAGCAACGACGTATTTTCAAAACATAAAAGTTTAGTTTACGATGTGTAAAATATTCTAAAAAATAAATACCGTTACTCCTCTATGAATTCCCTGTCTCTGAATTCGTCCGTGGATTTCCTCATAATTGTGTGAAAATATTTGAAGTTGTGAGGAAGAAGGTCTTCACACCTCTTTCTCGCATTCCTTGTTCGCATAAGGTCTTAACAGCTTCCTCGCACTCCATGTTCTCCTTATTGCGCGATCGGCTCCAGGAAATCGAGAACCTCCTGTTGCGAATATTCAACACACACGCACACATCGTTTTCCAGAATCTCCTTCCTTACCGGAGGTACACTCATGTTCACTGATAGATTATTAATAAGCTTCGCGCTTAATCCCAAAGAGGAATGGCTTCCGGGAAAACCCAACTCTTCCCTGCGAGAGAGCAACCGAGGCGCTGTCTATAGTACCGACAGCATATAAGCGTCTCTTGACAGTTTTCTCGCCACGTGCTGTGGTACGTCATGTGACCTGCTCTGAAGCAATCAGCTTTCGAGCATTCGTGTACTATGCTCACACCTTTTCTTGACTTTCCAGCTCCGTAGTTCTCGCTCAGCCTGGCACAGCACGGCCCGGTAGAATATGAGCTCCACTCGGAACGTCACGGCTCAGATTGCAGTGATGCCCACCTTCTTCCTTTACAATTCGGACTTCTCAGTTTTCGCTCTATCTTTCTAACGACCTCTGCGTACCGTGCTCCTTCGTGTTTCCACAATTATAAATTATTTCTTCAGAATTTTAAAAAAACTTGCATTGTTTCTTATTGCTATCTAGTCCAAGACGCGGTCTTCGCTGTTTTCTGTTTATGACGTTGACAGCACTGCACTGCCATGACGTAGACAGAACCCGCGTCTCCCCGCACCTCCCGCTGTGGAGTATCAAGAAAAAGGGCGCAAATTGTACTTTTCATACACCTAGGGTTCAGCGTTGCCGCTCATCTGAACCGCACGATGTCGTGGAGGCGATAAAGTTCGGCTTTAGGGAAAGTTATTAACATGAAATGAAGACGTGTCATAGCCTATCAGTAAGCGTCCATATATGAGATATAATAGTAAGGATCTGTTCTTGAGTTTAGGTCAGTGAAACATCAATTCAAATTGCCAACGTTTCGGCTTTAGTTAAGCCTTCATCAAGGCTACAAACGTTTTTTTTCCTATTCACACAGTACAAAAAATTGCTTAATCATGTCACCTACTAGCCTATTACACATGTCGCCTACTAGCCAATCACCTACTAGCCTATTACACAATTTTGACTAATATGTATAAAAGTTGTATAATTAAATACCCTTTTCTGGATCTCTCGGATCTATCCACGGTTCTCGCTCCTCTTCCGACCCAAATATTCGTTCTTACACTTCCTGACTTTCATATCACATGCATTCCTTCCACCACGCCACCTTGGCCCTGCACACCTCGTCCTTATACGTCCTCTCACCTCCTTTCATTCACTGACCTAAACTCAAGTATAAATCCATACCATTAATCAACAGAGGGCAAGAAATCAAGCACGTTTGAGATTAATTTATCTGTGATGAAGGTGATGTCATGAGCGTAATGTGTGGCAACAGCGCATTGATCTGTCAGAATCGCTTATAAGCTTTCGGTACTGTAGTGCTGTCGATTTGCGTTCGGTTGTGAAGCTGGCCATCCAGTCACGGCGTAAGACATATAGGTGTGACAACTAGCCGCCTTTGGGGCAAATTTTCTGAAGCCAATTTGAGGCTAGTTCCTAGCTTGTCCGTACGGTGCTCACGATCGGTTTGGGTCACGGTGTAAGATATACATCCTAAAATGACATTTTAAACTGTGGCTATGACACAGTTTTACAAAACATTTCCAAACCATTTTCATAACTTTCATCGCTTTGGACTGTACCAATTCCACCGTGAAGCGACAAATCACTGATTTGAAATTAGAAATCAGCTGGCCACAGAGCCGTCGAATGGATCACGACCAATCACGACCTTGCCCAATGAAATCCAAAGATCGCAGCGCTTATATGCGAGAACTGTGGGATCTAGCCTGACATAAGCTTCGGTTTTAGACTGGGAGTGAACACGCCTGGTGTCCGGGAAGGAAACGTCAAAACTTCGAAAATAAGCTCTTAGGACAATTCTTAGCCTATTTGTCTAAAAAAACTATGTGGTTATTCTGAATGGTTGAGCCGCTATTAGCAGTCAAATGTTGGTTCGAAAAAATGATTTTCAGGCAAAAATATGCATTATGGAAGCATAGAAAAAGTCCCGAAACATGTAAATTGTTTATTTACAAAAGAAATGAATATATTGCTGAGACAGAAAATTAAGCAAGAATAAAAAAGCAGTCGAATTGTATAAATTGGGTGCTTTTTTTTATTTCTCGTTTAATTCTTCTTTCTGAACAAATATGTGCATTTCTTTTGTAAGTAATAAACAATTTACACGTTTCTGGAATGTTTCAATGCTTCTATAATACAAAGTTTTGCATAGAAATCAATTTTTCAAACCAACTTTTGAGTGCTAATTGCGGCTCAACCATTCGGAATATCGACGTAGTTTATCAGACAAAATATGCTTAGAATTGTCCTAAGAGCTTATTTTCGAAGTTTCGACGTTTCGTCCCCGGACACCCTGTGTATGTTACACAGTGCATTCAACTCACGAGACGCGTGTGCCGAGAATTTGCGCCGAAGTTCCAGGCCCCGTCGCGCCGCGGCGCTCATGAGCATTCAAGACAACCTCGATGGCGCTGCGGCGGATGTCAATGAGAATGGAATGAGCTTCATTGACGGAATATGATTATCCGCATACGTTTACAAGATTGTTTTCTTTGTCTTCTATTTCTCTGACTAGCGTAACCTTGGAGGAACATGTAGGAAGATGACTAGCGGAACCTTGGAGGAACACGCCGCTCATTTTCTGTGAAGAGTTGCCCGTATTTCCTCGCTAGTGGACCAACTATACTGCGATTTTTGTAGGAAGAGCTCTCAAGATAACTCAAATCCCATCTTCGCGATGGAATATGTCTCGGCATTTCGTATCTTTCACAGTCGTTCCGCTAGATATCGCACGATCGCGACCGTATGAAGCAGTGCTTGCGATCATGCGACTTCTACCGGCAAGACCGAGAAAAGATGCGAAATACCGTGACATATTCCATCGCGAAGATGGGATTTGAGTTATCTTGAGAGCTCTTTCTACAAAAATCGCAGTATAGGATATTTTTTTCAGGCGTGACCTTCAAAAAAAGCACGTTCTTTCTCGCTTTATTTCTCACTTGTGCAATTCGAAAATTCAGAGTTCACCGTAAATTAAAACTCCACAATGTTTGTAAGCTTCCTTTGTTCTATCAGTTTAAAAAAATCAAAGAAAAATTTAGGAGCCTTTTTATTTTAAAATAAATTGCGTTAAATACAAGCGGAAATTACGAGAAAACTACTTTTGTAATGTACAGGACTTTATTGGAAGATATTGTTTTAGAACAGATTTTATTTAAGAAAAATCTCTATCGTCAATATTGCACTTGTAAGCAGATTTGTTCTTGCTAATTGAACGTCATATCTTAAAAGTATTTTTTGACAGTATATCCGCGTAAACCATAAGTAATAATGTGCAAAAAAGAGGTTTCTATCTTGTTTCAGTTGCTCAAACTTTGCGAAACATTACGGGAAGCAGGAAATTATAGTATAGAAGAGAAGATTATGGAAGGAAAGAAAGATGTGAAAGTGTGGTAAAGAGCGGGTCAAAGAGACGGAGAGATTCGTCAAAATTCAGAGAAAAAAATATATTAGCTCATCCAGGACCGTTAAGAAATAGAAAGTTTGTTCGAGAAAACCTACCACAATTTATAACAAAACATTATTGAAATCTGTCCAATAGAGAGCTAATGTCAGACATTGCAACAAAGTAGCAAAAGCTACTTCAGTATCAGATAAGCAAGGCGCTTAAAAAGTGATAACCTTTTATCTTATTAACATAATCAGTTCCATTAGTTTTCACTGGGTGCTATATTAATAAACCTTCAAGAATTTTCTAACCAGATCTGCCTCAAGGACGGATCCAACCGATGATTTGGGGGGCATCATAGATTTTTGTTAAAGTAATAAACAAAGTTATCATATTGTACTGAGCGAAACTATGGATTCTAGTTTTTGGACTTATAATTGTTGAACCCCGCTGAATAAGTTGAAAAGTAAGTTACCTTTTGTTGAAAATAAGGTAAGTATACTATTGTATTCTCCCAAAATCACATTTGTGTATTTCCATTCTGAGCGACTCTGACCGGGAGAGATGGCTCAGTGCATCAACCTGATGTCACTGCAGTCCCTCTGACCGGGAGGTCCTAGGTTCGAGTCCCGACGGCGGTAGGATTTTCGACACTAGCTGACAAGCTAGGTCGAATTCAGTCGCTGTCTGGAGGAGAATTCTAGTGGCCGGCTGCTCTGGTCGGTAGTTTTCCGTGGTTTCTCCGATCAACAACAGGCGAATGCTGGAGCAGTACAAACTGACCGCGCGCGATCTTTCCTTCCTCTTCCTTGCCCTATCCTCTCCTCTTACGCACACACTTACAAAAACATGCACTACACTAACACACATGCCGGGAGACCGGTCGGGAGCTTACAGCTTGTCCCGGCTGGGGCGATGCCCCGCTGGTGGGAGATACCTGGTTGAGGGGAACACCCCGCTAGTCAATGGTAGGTCGGCGCCAGATCTCACCACCCGAGAAAAACACGCACTACACTTACGGGGCTAATTAGCTAAGTAGTTGACGCGCCCGGAAACAGAACGACTCTGGGTCGACTCGGCCTCTTTGCCAAGCGAGTACTAGGATAGGGTACTAGGGGTAAAGGCGACCGAAGGTTTGTGCTCGCCACACAACCTCCTCCTTGTGCCGACGGCGACGAAAAGATGGAGCTCTACCTTCACCTCCCCTGTGGCCCACTTCGGTCTGTATGTTTTATTGTAGTTATATTACATATTACGATAATATACATTATTATTGATTAAATAATTAAATAAAATTGATTAAATAATTAAAGAAACATTTAAATTAATTGAGCCGTATAAGGGAAGGTAACAAACGAAAACCCTAGGCCTTTTTATGGGCCCGCCGGATCCGCCCTGATCTGCCTGTACATAATGCGTTTCTGACTAGAAGCCGTCGACCCAAGGAGCGCTGTCGGTTGGGGCGAAACGCACTGGGCGAAACTGCGGATTGCAGCTTTTGGACTTACAATTCTTGAACCCCATTGAATAAGCTGAAAAGTTACCTTTTGTTGAAAATGACATAAGTATTCCATTGTATTCTCCCAAAAATCACTACATTTGTGTATAATCTGTCAAAGAATACAAAAAAACTTTAATAATTTCACAAAACTTTAACAATTTCACAAAACTCTTGCAGTGTTGCGAAACACAAAATTAAAGGCACACACTGACCAAGCGATGCTACCTGACTAACACAGCAAGCAAAAACCAATGAATGTAACATTGAAAGGTTACGAGGCACACATGGCCGGGTTGTCGAACCACACCACTGTCACAGCACCACCGCTCCTACAAATCACACCGCTGTCCAGTAGAGGGTCTCAAATGCAGAAATCGTGAAAAATGCCCTTCAACCGCCGTGGATGCTTCATGCTCCCGGTCCACCATAGCTCCATCCGCTTGGCCCACACTCCACCAGCTGTGTCGCCCGCCGTCCGCACATGCTCTGGCGGTGCCCCGGGTTCCGACCCCGGGCAGGGCGCAGAGGGGCGGGCAGCCGGCTAGCTGGCGGCGGGGGGCGGACGTAGGCGGGGGGAGAGATACGGGGCGCGACGGCGCGATGGTGTTGGTGGCGGCGGTGACGGTGGTGATGTAGTGACGTCACCGGTGTCGGCGGCGAGGGTAGCTGATTGCAACCTGGCAGGGCGGCGGAAGAACTGTCACATGCATCAAGGCGCGGGGAAACAATGATTTAATTAATGTCTTCATTCCATTTCATTGATTGATTGATGGATTGATTGATTGATGAAAGGATTTTTTTTTAAGTGGGACGCGCGAATTTTGGAATTGGCGCCCCCATGACACCCTGGTCTAGCATGGAACTCCCATAATTTAGCGGGAAGCACTCCAAAGAGTGCCCAGGTGGGCGGAAGTCGCAGGAACTTGTCCGCGCCGAGCAAAATGTGCTAACAAATCAAGTAAGTTGAATTCATTCTGAATAGTGAGTAGAGTCGCATGTGCATTTACGGGTGTATGTAAATTTTTTATAAAACCACCCGAGCACCATTAGTATCTGAGTAAGGAACTACATTAATTTAACGACAGATTTTTATTATCATACTCAAATTCAAATATGGTGGTTAGACGCAATCCCTGCTGTATGCAGCTTGCTGGAAGATCAAAAATGCTTCCGGGAAACTTTATTTTCATTATTCCTTTACGAGAACACTTTTTCCGACTTCGAAAAGGCCAAGTGATGAAAGACTATCACCTTTTTGCAAAAATGTTCCTGATAATTGGTGGACAAGGACTATATTCCAAACACTGGAAAAAAATTGTAATAGACTATATTCCAAATACAGAATGAAACTGGAGCGTGGACATGTACAGTACCAGGATAATGTTATATTTCGAAGAAGTTGATTTTTGAATATCTGAACTTTGGGTATGTTACTTTGGAAACTGCGCACCACGCTGGACAACCATTAACCAGACCGTTTTACCTTGGGCGAGAAGTTTTAATCTGCATAATTCACGGGTGATTTTATTTTTAGATTTGGAAGTGAAAGGCAAAGACAACCCACTACATGTCTCGTTCAATCACTTGCATCAGATATGTCTGGCTGTCTGAATAGCGAAGGTGACCCGTAATATGAATTTTTGTATACCACAATGACTCACCATAATGACAGACCGTTTGATGAACTTGATCATTGTTCACAGAACAAAGAAACTAAAGTCCCATGTAATATAATACTCTCGCGCTTGTCGGACAGAAGGAATGGAAAGGTATTGGTATCATCATTTTGAAATTATCAGAAAATTTCCTCACTCACGGGAGAGAGGGGCTCATAAGCCTGCAGCGACCCTTACCCAGAAGCCAATAACAATACTTATTCAAAATGTTTTCACTGATTTTTTTCTCTTAATGAAAGTCATTCAATATCTCCATTCGTATCTCCACAAAAAACTGTATGTAAATACATTTTTTGTATACCAATATTACAAACGACCTTTTATTTTATAAGAAATCGTTCATCATCGGGCATTTTACGACACAAATGATGGCGTAAGTAAACGAACCAGCCAACCACCGTTTTCTCATCTAGATGTCAAATACCCGAGACGTCACAAGAACGTTATTTCACAAAATTAAGTTTGATTTTCTTATAAATTTATAATGCTGTTATATAAAAATAGTGCATGCAACTCGTTTGTAATGTTGCTTTATTGCATTCGTACAAATTTGCAAACCCGGTCCTAACGTCGCTCGTTTTCAAAATGTACTCACGCAATGAAGCTTAACAATTTAAACTATTTGCGTAAACTACTTTTTAAATTGGATATAAATGAAAACATGAAAACTTTAACTCGGTTACTGTACTGATGCCCCTTCCCCACCACACTCGCACACGGAAAAATCCTGGCAGCGCCGTTTAGAAAATTGTATCGTGGATTTTGTTGATTTATTGATGACTCCGCGCGTGTCAACGGCTGAGGTCATTAGTCCCGTAAGCATAAAGCACTTTTTTTTTAACGTGGCAGGTGGCGGTGGTCGAGCGGCTCCGCCAGCCCCGGCCTACGTCGGCCTTCGTCGGCCTTCGTCGACTTGTGGGGATTTTCGTCAGCCAGGTATCTCCCACCAGCGGGACATCGTTCTCGCCAGGATAAGCTCTATCAGCTCTATAAGCTCCCGACTGGTCTCCCGGCATATGAGGTAGTGTAGTGCATGCAGGCACGGCTCGTCTTTAAAGGCTGTAAGGCCGAGCCTCCCCTATAAAAATCGCCGCCCAAAAGAAATTTACAAATATATTTGTAAATGAATTTATTTATTAATGATGGATTTCTGAGTTATATTATAAAACAATCATATAAAAAATTTCTTTGTCGGTTCGTTAACGGCCGTCCGTAACGCATTTGAAGCTGTTGACTGGGAAGAGAAAAGCGGTCGGCTCCCACTTTGTTCCGTCATAAGGCCTGTGTAAAACGACGAGGCGTGACGTCATGCATTCACTGCACGGGCTTATGAGCGAACGAAAGGCTGCGGCCTGGCAGCCTTCGAGTGTGGGCACAGCATGGAGCTGGCGTCTGAAGGAGTGCTCACCAGATAGCATTACTATGCAGCTCAGTGAGTTTCAAGTAGTTGTTCAAAATCGCGGTAAGGGCGCTTCTCCTTTATGTATGTATCGGAAGAAATAGTGCTTAGAAATACAATACTATTTAAAAGCTAAGTCCTAATGAAATATTTAGATAAAACTATGTCAAAGAACAGGTCCCTCTGCTGTCTCTATAAATGAAAACCTAGTACTGCCCTCCGAATTGAAGGACCCCCCCCTAAGCAATTAAACATTTGCAGCCTTCCTCATTTAGAAAACCACGAGCCGCGACTGAGTGCATGTGAGTGTAAGTGCAATGAAGGGCTGAGGTTAAGACAAGGAAGTGGAAGGAGAGATCGCGCGCTGTCTATTGTCCGTTTTTAGGGTATTGCTCCGGTTTTCGTCTGAGCAGTATTGATCAGATAAACCGCGAAAAACTACGGATCAGAGCAGTCTGCCGCAACAGTTCTCGTGCAGACAGCGGCTTAATTCGACCTTAATATGGTTCGATTAAAATAAGTTGCGAATGGAAGGGAGCGACGTTGGCAGGTTGTGTACCACCGAGCATGTGTTCTCGGGACACGAAAATAAACATTTGAAATAAATGCTTATTAAAGTAACGAAATCATACACTGATATTGTATGAAGCTACAGCGTCAAAGGCACAACTGTCAATCACCAACTTATTTTAATCGAACTTGTGTAGCAAGTATCGAAAATTCTGCGACTGTCGGGACAGGAACCATAGCTCTTTGCACTCGTAGGGCGTGTGTGACATGCCACCCATGAAAGCTCTCTGCGCTCGGAGGTTTTTGAGCACTGTGAGGTCCTACAACTCTTAAGGCATGTATAACATGACGAGGGAAAATGGCTGCACAGCTCGAAGCCGATACTCGGTATTCCCCCGTTCCTGCTCGCTCTTACCAGGTTACCTGTTTCTTACATTATTATATAACTAGGTTACCAGGTTACCTGCTCGTTCTTACCTGGTTTTACATTATTGCGTCAACATTGTTTAAAAATAGAATACTAGCCCGGATCTATTCAACACTAAAAACTTTATTTTAGTATATAGTACCAGGAAAATATGTGGGCATTGGGGACTTGCCCTCCGAGTTAATTTGGGATTTTAGTGTGGCATCTCTGACATGCTATACGAGCTGTAGGACGTGTATTATGCTCGTTACTTAAGAGTGCAAAGTGCTAGGATCCCGGTCAGAGGTACTGTAGTGGCATCACAGCCCTCAGCTACAGTTGCCTGTTCTATACTTCGGTTTTTCTTTCTTGGCGCACGCGGGGGTGTCATCAAAATGGAATATCTCACGGTATTTCGCGTCGTTCTCCGTTGTGCCGCCAGGAGTTGCATGATCATCAGCCGTGCTCGATACAGTCGCGATCATGCGACTTCCAGCGGCACAACCGAGAACGACGCGAAATACCGTGAGATATTCCATTTTGATGACACCCCCCCCATGCGCCAAGAAAGAAAAACCGAAGTATATCTTGGGGAAATATTCGTTAGCCCCCCCCCCCCAACAGCCGGCCCGTTTCTGTGGGCAGGTAAACTTTTGCTGACCTGGCAAGCCTGCTCGCGCGCTGTCTGTCTTCGCTCGTGACCCGGGACGGAACGACGTGAAAGAAAATCGCAGCTATACTGCGATTTCTCTAACTTTGCCCCTCAAGGCCACTCAAATCCCATCTTTGCGATGGGAATATGCCACGGTATGTTTCTCAGTCGTTCCGCTAGATTTCGCATGATCGCGACCCTATCAAGCAGTGCTTGCGATCAGGCGACTTCTACCTGCAAGACCGAGAAAGACTTATGTAATGTAATGTAACTTCATTATTTGTGCACGTCTTCTGAATTTCAGTGGAAAATACAGTTATTGAAATTATTGTTTTCCGTATTGTCGCGGCAAAAAGTATTATTCTTTCATGAAGAACATGATGAGGGTTAAGGGCACAAATTCATAGCTAATTTACCTTTGAAAATATATTTTATTATATAGGAGCGAATATTTTTGTCAACAAAATTTGAAAAAAAAACGCTCTTTTTTCTGTATTCAAAATTCGAGTAGAACATGGTTTAAGGATAGAGATCACAGAATTATGAAAACATGAACAAATTTCACTTCTCCCCATAGCTCGTCACACACAGTTTTAAACTGTTTTTGACGGAAATAAATAAATAAATAAATAAGACGCAAAATGCCGTGTGATATTCCATCGCGAAGATGGGCCTTGAGGGGCAGAGTTGAATAAATCGCAGTATACCCGGAGAGACGCGACCTGTCGGGCGGCGGCGGCGGCGGCGTTGGCGGCGGCGGCGGCGGCGGGCGGCGGCGGCGGCGGCGGCACGCGGCGGGCATCGATCGAGGTCTCCGTGGCGGCGGCGGCGAGGAGTACGGGTGGGTGGGTGGCACACGGCGTGAGTGGCGCGGCGCGGCGCGGCGAGGCGAGGCCCTACGAGGCCCTGCGGAGGGCGCGTCCTTCAGAGCGCGAGCGCCGCCGCCGCCGCCGCCAGCGCGCCCTTCGCGCCGCCCATGAAGCCCTCGCACTCCCAACAGGTAAATGGCCGTGCTTGTAGTAGTGACAGTGATAGTGCGCGAGAAGGAATAAAGCGAAAATAGTCAGCCACCAGAATAATGATGATAATAATAATAATAATAATAATAATAATAATAATAATAATAATATACCGCGTTATCGAAAACATTGAAAAGCTTTATTTTGCACTGCACAAACACTCTGCGACTAGATCTGCCCCATAGGAAGTTTATTGCAACCTAGAAAACATTTTGTATTTAACCGAATAACTAACAACTTCAGTCGTGAATTTTTAGGAGATAATAATAACAATAATAGTAGCAATAATAATAATAATAATATTAATAGTAATAATAATAGTAATAATATGAATAATAATAACCACGATCATCATTCATTAGAAAATAATATTAAAGTTCAGCACTTTTCCTTTGCTCAGAAAATTTCTAGGACAAAATGAGCGTGTTAAAAGTTGAGAAATGATCAAACATTTGATAAAATATAGAAGTTGATTTACTTAAATTATCTAAATTTTGTAATCAGTGTGTTCTTCTTCTTAAATTCAGCTAATTTAGTGAATTTTCAATCGAATTTCCAGTGGAATGTAACATCTTGTGATGAAAACATTTGTGAGACTTATGTGGGCTGTGGGTTACCTGAATATCTTAATTTACAAGTGAGAATCCGCTCTCCTGCCCGGTTCCTGTTGCAAACGAAATGACAAATCTGCGCAGCACAATGATAATGACATATCTGGCTTTATTTTGAGTAGTGTTATTCATTTCAAGGCTACATTCGAAGTTTTTTTAGCTTTCCGGCTGTTTTGTGAAACATTTTTTGTTTTTAATTTTTTAGAATCTTTATTTAAGGTACAATAGACAACAATGCTATTAGAAACCACTATCAAAAAATTACAATTAGTATAAACTCTACTTGATATATTTAAAGTATAAAAAATACTTGAAAAAATAGTTTCAACAAATATACAGACGATTAAAAATGTACTAAAAATTCTAATGAATGTAGTATACAACTGTAGCTACAATCTGGCCGTCAAATGATATTGAGAAAACGTAGAATATTTACAAAAGTCTAAGAACTATACTTATGACACTTTTATCGGTAAAAATGTACATTAATAAAATACATTAGAAATTTTAAATATAATTTTTCACTAAACTCAATAATCACTTTTTTTGTTGTCTTTCGACGAAATGTGCAATCGTAGATATTTGAAATAAAAAGAAAAATATTTGCTTGGTTGCTTCATCCGAGGTTTGATCCACGACGATATTTTGGCAATTCTACCTTACTCGTGGGTTTGTCTCAGTGTTCACTAACTGTAATTTGTAACTCGTGGATTGAAGGATAAAATGAAGTATTCTCTGAATTCATGTAAGTATTAATTGTTATTTTTTTGCGATGATGCACTACTTAATTCTTTGTGCAAAAATAAATTTTATTAGAAAGCCGTTTGCATGTGTCATCACAATAACAAAACTTACCAAGGAAGCGAATTTAAATAATGCAAGTAGCTACCATATTATTAGACAAGTTAATTTATTTAAATAATTCTTATAATTTAAAATTAAAATAGACATTTTTTATTAGATTTAAATAAAGTAAAGAAACTTGTAGCTTTTCCCTAAGTATTGCAAAAGTACATAATTAGTCGTGAAACGTGTAAGGGGAAACCCAACACCAAATAAAAAACAAATAATCGTGGTTTCGGAAAACTATGATTGTTTTTCAACATTGCCTTCTAATAATGAGGGTAACGTGTAAAATAATCACTGCCGTTGGCACTTCACCTTCCGAGGCTTTTGCAAGGCAAAGAGTTTTCAAAATGTTTTTGTCAGAAGTTCTTCAAGACATTCGTAGGAAAGTTCATGATGGACAATAATTGTGTAAACTAAGGTTTGCTTGTATTACCAAGAAATGTGTTTGACATTACCCAAGGTTTCGTTATGCTAAAGATTCTTTTTTCTCACGCAAGTCAGTGTTCCGTCGAAACAGGCTTAAACTAAAGTGGTCTCTTTTTTAAGACGTATAAGATAAAAGCATTAGTTTCTGCTGTTTCTAAAATGCATGATAATTCACAGGGAGAAAATGTTTTAACATGCTTAAAGAAAAATGATTAATCACTGGTCAATAACACACAATGTTTATACCTTTATTAGTGGTTTATGTTTGTAACCTAATGTAAAGTTGTAGGACAGAGAGACATTTATCACAACAACGTTCGAGAACTCTATCGCTTTCATTGGTTTGTAATAGCCATTGTAAATGTAATTTTGACGTTATAAATAAACCATCGTAAATTATGGTTTGATTGATGCATAGTTAATTATAATTGTATATTCAGCAGCTTAAACAAATCGTTTATGCTTAAAAACGGTTTCGGTATTTATGTGAAATATTTTTTCTACAATTTACTGGTATTAAAGTATTGAAAAAAATAACTATTATTTAAAATGTAACACTACCAATAAACGTATTCAACATTAAATCTTTTTTTGTTTTGAAGCATTATCTTTTAGAATGTGTGGTCAATTATTGAAAGGAAAACTGACAACTTTTTGTCAAATGCAATGATAGCCTCTTCATAAAAGACACATACGACGTGCAATGTTGATCCAATTATTTTTTAAGATATCTGCAGAAGATATGTATCCCTCCAAACTTAAGGATGATCAATCTTATACTTACCATGCTGTAAATTGTTTCACACAAGAGTTTGGATATGCCGTTTAAGTCTAGTATTTTTTCCTTAAGTGTATTTGGAAAATAAGGGTAGGGATAGGATGTGATTCGCTTAGAAAAAGAAAGATGGCGCAATCACGCGTCTAAATTAATGTACTCTAGTTGAAACAGCACATGCTAATTCCTACACCAATAAGCCATCGAACGAGATGATCTCTTGGATGAGGAGGCAATCGTGCGGCCCGCTGTTCTGGACCCCGTTGATGGTATAACAACCACCGTAGTAGAAGAACTGAGTGTATGGTTTATGATATTCTTGCCACGAGTTTTTCTTTCTGTCCCCAGTCCCAGCAATCTTCTCTTCTTCGTTCTATGAATCCATTGCCTTGCCTGTTCCTTTTCATTAATTTGTATTTTTACACAATTGAAATGCCAAATAAAATATTTTGTGTTGCATAACTGTTTCTATACAATCAGATATTGTATTGACCATAAAAACATTAATTTGTCATACTAGTACAAATGCTTTAATTACTGTTTACTTACTTAATTTAGTAGTTTAATAGTAAGTATTAAAAGTTTCTGTAGAAGTATTCAATTTCAGCTATTACGAGGTAGGTCAATTAATTTCATCGCATTACGGTTTTTCGTGCAGTTTTTCCTTGATCCATTGAGTAAACGCAGAGATTTATTTTACTTCGGTATCTTCCATACATGCAGCTTTTGTTGAGTTGTCTTTCGCCTGGTTGCGTGAGTAGGAGCGAGTGGGGTGCCATATTGTCAGCCAGGTTACAAAATAAAACCTTTAATTCGTTTGCTGCCGCAATAACATTTTATCGGGAGCGAAACTTTTTAGTTTTCAAATTTGACAATTAACCTCGTTGGTACTGTTAATCATAATCCAACTAGAGTGCGACTTCCAAAAATTCGAATTATTCAAATCTTCTAATGAGAGATAAATCTTTTTAGTTTGGGGTTAGGTCTAATAAATGTTTAAAATGGCCACGTTTTCACTAAATAAATATTTATTGACAAACTAAGAATAATAGAGTACTGTGCTCTGTGCGTATATATTTAAAGAATCTTCAGTTGCACATTCTTCAATTACACATTCTACAATATAACATAGGCTGAAGTTTTACATTTTTTGCCGAGAAATAAATACAACGAAATCTAATCAGCCACTCCATGTTGTAATCAAGATTTTCGCAATGCGATCGCAAAATTATTAAGTGTAATGAAACACTACGCCCGAAATTTCTGTTTGTTACTTTCCCGTGTACTATACGTACATATAGTATATGGAAAGTTATGTAATGCTGCGCGAAAAAACGGTGGATTTTCGGCAGAAAAACTCGTATTACTGGGTCCTGGTAGCAAAAAATGGATAAATCCAGTTGCTAAATTAAGCAAAAGAAAAAAATCCTAACACCTGGTGCAGCCAGAATCCCTTTATGGGTCCTTGATACCGAAAAACTAATGGAAAGCAAGACGTCCGTCCGTCCGTCCGTCCGTGCGTCTGGTCTCTGTGTGAACAACGCTAGCGAGTAAACCGCTCAGTCGATTTTATCCAAAATTGATACTCCCCGATCGATATTTTGAAATATTTGAAATAAAAATTGATAGCTCATTAAGGGAGTATCGACAATACAGAGAATGCAACAATGGAATTCCGTTTCGCGAATTTCTGTGAATTACGTGTCGTTATTGTGACTTGATAGAGCTTTATTGTATCAGGGTTACTTTTTTCAATACAAGTTTCAAACCTTTTGTATTATATTTTAGGCAGTTGTAGAATTCACATAGATTTGACAACAATGCGATGGAAACAGTGAGTTGATCGCTTCTTGGTTGAATTGGACGTTTTCAAATAAAAGCTAAGATGTTAGTAGGGCAGAAAGTGCAATACTTCAATTCTACGTAGCTGTTTCCAATAACACGGGAAAGTATGTGCTGTTGTAGTCCCACTGGATTCCTTAGTGGTTCGTTTGGAGAAAATAACTAGACCACAGCTGTTGAATACGATGAGAAAGAGAGAGAGAGAGAGAGAGGGTGTCAGAGATAGATATGGAGACGGAGAGGAGAGAGATGGAGATAGAGAGGGGGAGAGAAATGGAAATAGAGAGGGGGTGAGAGATGGAGATAGAGAGGGGGAGAGAAATGGAAATAGAGAGGGGGTGAGAGATGGAGATAGAGGAGAGGAATGGCGATAGAGAGGAGGAGAGGGATGGCGATAGACGGGGGAGAGAGATAGAGATAGACGGGGGAGAGAGATGGAGACAGACAGGGGGAGAGAGATGGGGAAAGAGTGGAGGAGATAGAGAGGGGGAGAGAGAAATGAAGATGGAGAAAGAGGGAGGAGGGAGAGATGGAACACCGAGAGCGAGACCCGGGAATGAAGAGGATTTAGTTTTGCTCATGGCGACTTCTTGAAAAGAGCAAGTAGGTGCAGGGATGCGATGCGCCGCGATTGTCGGGCGCGTCACAGACTGGCCACTCCTCGCCTCACTGAATAGCCTTTACTCACTTTCAGAAGACAGATTCATCATATCTGTTGATCTATTTGAAGGGCAGAGACCGGGGGTGTACGCACGTAATGGTTTCCTGAGCGAAGGGGAAACGGATGTCGTGTCCCAGTGGCCTTCTGAACGGGAAATTCAAAAGTGAGCCTTGGAATTCGAAGATGTACTTTCGGATTCATTTTCAGCAACTTAACACATCGTGGAAGTCGATCACTAACACGCCACAGTGGCCTTCCCCCTCTTCAGCCGTGGAATGACTCTTCCACAAGATGTTTCACGTCGCGCTCGAGTTAATGGCACTCGCATCTTAGTGTTAATGAACTCTATTCAGTTCTATGAAAGGAAGAGTTAGAGTACAATCTCAACGAAACATTGTTAATCTCTCGAAATTGTCAATTAAAAATTCCATTTTCTTTTTTAGTGATAATGGTAAATAACAAATTTACTTGCTAGTACTTGTCATATACTAAATTACCATTATACCTTTTATAATTGAACTATAAGTGAGTCTGGAAGCCACACTGAGTTTCACAGCAGATATATTCTCCTTTGTTTCGGACAAGTCTAAAAATGTCTCTTTCTGATTTGCAGTTTTATTTTCGTTCTTCCAGTTTTTCCAGTTCTTTCGATTTTTCATTTTGTTTCAAGCTCTTCCGTTTTATTTAAACGTGCTGCAGCTCATTATTCATGAGCCTGTACCAATCGTGATGTTTGTGGTCTTCGACCGTGCGTTTCGTTCAAGATGCTTGATTGACCGTCCACTCCTTCGATGTACTAGCAATTAAAATTCCTATCTTCTTTGAAAATACAAACATCATGCTCCGCGTTAAATTTTCTTATTTATAAGATTTAAAAATCTAAATTAAGACTCAGAATATTGTTAATCAAAATTAAATTTAACCGAACTACTCGTTCTTAAACATATAGTTTAGAACGACATGAAAAACAAAATAATCTCATTTTCTTTATAGGAATATTCTCCTTTGTGAATACAGATATTCTTTGCAACCTATATTTTTCGTAAATTGGTAAAATATGAATTTTACGTCTGTCATTTCGATATTAACATTCATTTTTACGCATTTATTACCTCTTCGTTGAGAAACAAAAATCTAAGAATTATCAAGTTAATCTGATTTGAATAGAAAGATTAATTATCCCGCATAAATGATAGTACCTTTTCATTTATGGTTTCTCGACCGCATAAATGATAGTACCTTTTCATTTATGGTTTCTTTTCATTAAATCATGATTCCTGAAGCCCGAAGGAGATACCAGTTGGCACTTAGTGG
The DNA here is from genome assembly GCA_031308135.1 of Acheta domesticus. Taxonomy (NCBI): domain Eukaryota; kingdom Metazoa; phylum Arthropoda; class Insecta; order Orthoptera; family Gryllidae; genus Acheta; species Acheta domesticus. Next base: position 178,710,263 of record JAHLJT010002406.1, read on the forward strand.
CGTAGATGTCGCACCCTAGACCGAACATTAACTTATTGCTCATTTCCAAGAGGTGGAGACAATCACAACCGAATAACTATTCGTGCGCGTTGGCAAGTATGACTCGAGCAATGAATGTAAAACGATCCTACAGTTAACTTGCAGCTGCAAGCCGTGTCCTTGACCCCGTAGCCTTCCTGGCGAGGAGGGTGGACAGATTATATGGGTTCGTCGCCGTCGACCCTTCGTGCCCCTCCTGCCCCCGTGCCCCGCGGCGCGTGGAGGACCCCGTGGCACCGTGTGCCATCGTGCGTTATTGATTCGGAGCCAAGAAGGTGGGGACGGGAAGGGAAGGGAAGGGGAGGGGGAGTTCGCTCGATCGATGGCATAAAGTGCCAATGCAAACTTGTGCCGCGGAGTAATAGCGAATTACGCGTCATTCATGAGCACCGGCGGAAGATGTTCAACTTTCCAGGAAGTTGAAATGTTGCGCCCCTGAAGCTCATTATGCGGTCGAGAAAGTTTTGGTAGATAGGACAAGAGGAGATTCGAATGAAAATTAATGCGTTACCCAGTTGCAACTCCAGACAATTGATGTGTTTGAAATTGTATTTATTATCTAATCACATAAACATTTAGTCATTAATTTCTGTAATATTACTTTTTTACAATAATTATACAACAATTATTACACTACGCAACAATTTGATTTTTAAACAAAACTTCGTGATTACTCTATAGTACATTAACACAAAAAAATCGAGTATTAAATGACATTTTTTTATCTGTGAACAAAAAAAAATTAACATCAGATATATTTCATCACTCATTGGACACATATTTTCACAACTTAGTATTACAAAACAATTAGCCCAACACTTTTAGTCATTTTTTCTTATTTATTTATTTATTTTAATTTATTTTAGATGGCTGTGAAACGTCTTGGTCATAAGCGATCAATATCTATTTTAGAATTTTACATAATAAAACATTACAATTATATAACCATACATTACAATGAAATATTTAACATTATCTCTAAACATTATAAAACATTTAACTATGATTTCATTCAATATTACAGGCATGTGAATTTTTGTAACAATAAAGGAACTATTATATATACTGTATCTAATTTTGTGTCACATAGGAATTTAATAATTTTATTACACTCTGAAGTGGAATTTAATAAAGAATGGATATCCGGATCATTTTTTATTTTTTTCTGAGGTTAGTAGTAAAAGGACATTCCACTAATAAGTGGGATGTAGAAATAGTTTGACCACAATTTGGACAGGGAACTGGATTCGTCTTTTGAAATAAATAACAATGACTCAAATTGAAATGGCCAATTCGGAGCCTTGATAAAATGACTTGGTGTTTTCTTTTAAAGTTCAGAAGAAGAAGAAGAGAAGATTCTAGTACTGAATTTCTAACTTGACGTAATTTTGAATGTTTTGATTTCCATTTCAAATCCCATTTTTGTAATGCTGATGATTGAAGAAGTTTTTTAAAGTCTTGAAGGGAACCAGAGATGGAGTTATTGGGTAAAGGAAGTTTAGAAGCATTCTTTGCTGAGGAGTCAGCATCTTCAATTTGTTCTCTCAAATTCCTTATGGGATAAGGCGATTGTGGGAGAATCACCAAAATTTTGAGGTACTTTTTATGGAGCTGCGTTCCCGAGGTGCTACTTTTACTTCGCGCCCTTATCTTGATCCACTCCAAACTTGAGAATTCGTTGAACATAAAGTTTCCGTGTCGGCCTCGTGACCGAGATCGCTAAGCCAGTAGTGCATGTAGTGATCTTAGTAGTGTACTGTAAAGTAGTGTTTAGCTTACGCCTACATAAGGCAAGGTGCCGTAGGGATCTCGGACCGTGGGGTCGCAGGTTAGAGTCCCGCCTCGGACATGGTTATTTGTGTTCGTACACCCCCTATCATCACCATATCGTTTCATCCTCACACCATGACGTTAAACTCAATAGTGGTCGCTAATGACGTAGTAGTTGAGGCGACCTTAAATCACAAAAAAAAAATGTTTCCAGACTAGCACAAAGCTTTTAAAGCTTTTCAAATAATTTTCTTTCTTTAGTGTTCAGTGCAAACTAGTTCACCAATCGCACTCAAAGCAAACTTCCCATCGACTTTTGTTTTACGGATTTTGTATGGGTGTGTTCAAGCATTTCATCTCCTCTTGAGGTTTAACTTCACCTGTCTTCCCACTCGACAATGAAATAAGGAACCGTTATATCGTACATTACCAACACAGATTTATTAAAACCGTTACTCGTTAACATTTTCCTATCGTATATGTTTCTGAAAATCCAAGTGTTTACTTTTAAGCACTTTGCTAATGAACTTCCTAATGCAACTACTTTTCTTCGTCTTTCCAATTTGTGTTCAGCCTGATACATGGAATAGAAGCTGAGAAAAAAACAAAACATGAAAAACATGTTTCTCGTTGTATATCTGCAACAGATTGCAGAGGAGGCTGATTTTTTGGGAATCTGCTACATTTTGTATTCTCTTTCATACGAGTATCGCGATTATGGACTTGGTTTGGGAGCACTTTTCACCCCTTATTCGGCTACATTCTCTGCCTAAGTCCAATATGGCCATTTCTACGTATACTACAATTTTAATGTTACTACTGAATTATTATTCACTTCTGTATTATATAGGATGTCCGGGGAGGAAACGTCGAAACTTGGAAAATAAGCTCTTAAGGCAATTCTAAGCATATTTTGTCTAATAAACTACGTGGATATTCCGAATGGTGGAGTCGCAATAAGCACTGAAAAGTTGGTTTGAAAAATTGATTTCAAGGCAAAAATTCGCATTATAGAAGCATAGAAACACTCCAGAAACAGGTAAATTGTTTATTATTTACAAAAGAAATGAATATATTTGTTCAGAAAGAAAAAATAAGCGAGAAATAAAAAAAACGCACCCAATTTACATAATTCGACTGCTTTTTTATTTCTCGCTTAATTTTTCTGTCTGAGCAAATATATTCATTTATTTTAGGTTGCGTTTGCCTTCTTATTTTTTTACATTTTATTTTATGTCTCATCAACATCTAATTTATTAGCGACTAAATAATGCAATATTTTACTTTAACAATATTAAGTTTTTACAATATTAAGCTTCTATTATTATGAATACAACTAGTGGTGCTACAGAATGGCACAGACTTTCCCGTATTAGTTTTCTATTCTCTTGAGTCTTCGCTAGCTATTCGGAATTGCCACATACTCTTTCCTTGCCAGCTATCATCTAGTATCGCCAAAAGTACACTTTTTTGGCATTTTCTTAATTTTTCGGTTTCCTTTTGGTAGAACAGAAACATTAATTTTAGAATATTAAAGAACACAAAAACCTAGCCGTATATGGCAATTTTCTTTTAAAAATTATGTGCCGTTTAAGAGAAAATGGCGTTTTAGCACTACTAAAAATGCGAAATTATGAAGCTCCTTTTCACAGAAAATTTTTGAGTTTTCAAAATTCTCTATTTGAAGTTATTTGAAGCACTTACACTCACAAATATAATAATCCTTTACAATTTGTGGATAATGTGCATATTAAAGATGTGAGAGGTCTTCAAAAAATTTACATTTATATAATTTTTGAAAAAACAAAAAAAAACTCAAAATAAACTTTACGTTATACTAAAGAGTGTACTTAGCACTATCCGTTTCAAAAGTTTCAAGAAAAAAAATTGCAGCCATATACGTGAAAATGGCGTTTGAGCATTTCTGAAAATGCCGAAATTTGAGCTACTTTTCAAAGAAAACGGTAGTGTTTTCGAGAAACTTTACTTGACATTATTTAAAGGATATATACTCGTAAATATAATACTGTGAAAAAATCGCCGATAGTGTAAATATTAACGACGTGAGAGACAAGTAAAAATTTACATTTTGTAATTTTGTGAAAAAACCAACCGATAGACCAAAATGGCTTTTATGTCATTGATAGAAGTACATTTACCACTATCCCTACCAAAAGTTTAAAGAAAAACTTTGGAGCTCTTTTTGAGAAAATCTTGTTTTTGCAAATTTTTAAAATTGCACATATTGCACGAAAACTACCATAATTTTGAAAAACATTTACATGACCTTTATTAAAGAACTCAATATGCAGAACAAATTTTATTTGAAGAAAAAATCTCTATCTTCAATTTTGTAGTTGAGAAAGACGCCGAAAAAAATTCAAACTTTCACAATTTTCGAAAATTCAGAGCTGTACGTGAAAATCGGACCTATGCCATGTTAAAAAGTGTATTTTCTTCTATTCATACTAGAAATTTAAAGAAAAAATTTGGAGCCGATTTTGAGAAAATTTTGAAAATCCCCGGGGGCTTCATATAAAGTACCCCCAAATTTTGAAGAATCTTTTTCAAAATCCCAAAGCTTTGACTAGAATCAGATCGACCGGGGAATATCCAATTTGGAAGAAATCGTACGTATGGTTTAGGGCGCTAGCAGTGTTCACGGGCGGACGGGCGGACGGGCGGACGGGCGGACGGGCGGACGGGCGGACGGGCGGACGGGCCGACGGGCGGACGGGCGGACGGGCGGACGGGCGGACGGGCGGACGGGCGGACGGGCGGACGGGCGGACGGGCGGACGGGCGGACGGGCGGACGGGCGGACGGGCGGACGGGCGGACGGGCGGACGGGCGGACGGGCGGACGGGCGGACGGGCGGACGGGCGGACGGGCGGACGGGGCGGACGGGCGGACGGGCGGACGGGCGGACGGGCGGACGGGCGGACGGGCGGACGGGCGGACGGGCGGACGGGCGGACGGGCGGACGGGCGGACGGGCGGACGGGCGGACGGGCGGACGGGCGGACGGCGGACGGGCGGACGGGCGGACGGGCGGACGGGCGGACGGGCGGACGGGCGGACGGGCGGACGGGCGGACGGGCGGACGGGCGGACGGGCGGACGGGCGGACGGGCGGACGGGCGGACGGGCGGACGGGCGAACGGGCGGACGGGCGGACGGGCGGCGGGCGGACGGGCGGACGGGCGGACGGGCGGACGGGCGGACGGGCGGACGGGCGGACGGCGGACTTCCTTTCAATTGGGTTTTCGGTATCTAGGACCTAGAAAACAGGGTTTGTGGCTACACCACGTGTTAGGGGATTTTTTTCTTAATTTAGCAACTGGTTTTATCCACTTATTCGTTTTCACGGCCGTGGCAATTAATCTTTTTCCGCCGATAATTGGCCATTGTTTCGCGCAGCATTACATAACTTTCCCTATACTACGTACAGAGTTGGGCAGTATCGAAAATACTTGTATTTAAATTACGTATTTTCGATACTTTTGTAATTTGTATTTTGTATCGAAAATACATATTGAAATATGCATTTTATATTTGTATCGAAAATACTTTCTAGATAGTATTTTGTATTTTCAAAATACAAAAATACTTTTTCTTTATCCGTCACAAACATTGATGCTGTAAATGAAGAGGGTCCCGCCACGTGGTCGAGAGCAACCGGACCTCCGGTTCCTCCGATTACGTTTTTTACCTCCGTCGGCTCAACCGGAGATAACCGGAGAAGCGCTGTAATCACGGTGTAAGATATATTTTTTACACCGTGGCTGTAATCGCGAGCTCCGATTCAATTTCTCGGTGAGCAGGCTCCGCGTGCGAGTACGAGTGCTGCCCATGTGTGTGCCTCGTGGCCCTATAGTTGCCCCCAGTGATTAAAAACTTGTGCTTGCGGTGTTTTTAAGAGCGGATATTTCGTTATGGTTTATTTAGGTAAAAATTTATTTGTTTCCTGGGTACCTATTTCAATAATGATGCCTATTTGTGCCTATTTTACGTTTAAAAACCTAAAATGAGTCTAATTTGCCTAATTTCTTTTGTCTATGACTTCTTTTACCTTTTTTCTTCGGTATTGCCACACCAGACACGGATGATATTAATTTTAAGTTACTTTTAATAACCTAAATTGCATTCGTCCTCTTATACCTTTTTATCCCCTTGTCTAATTTTGTCGCCTGTAAGAGAGCGAGAAATGAATATACCGGACAAGGATCTAGCGATAAACGTCTCCACGCCACTACTTCCTGACTTCGTGGAGAAGCTGCCTCCGTTTCTAAGAAATAGCGATTGAATTTCCCCGAAAGCAAAGTGATATTGACCGATAAGAAACATTAATTTTCTTTTGAAAACTTGGAGAATGTATTAGTAATTTATTTTGAGGCAAAATATGGTAGGAATAATTCTAACTATAAACAAACTTGTTCATAAATAGCATTATCGCAAAATGTTCAATACTGATTCTACATAATATTAATTTATGTTTTTATCTTTGAGAAATATAATAAATGGTCAAAAGCGAGTTTTCTTGTGAGTTTCGAGTTTTATTAGTGCCTATTCTACCATTTAAAAAGCCTAACAGATGCTGAAAGAACCTATTTTAGACACTTAAAACGCATATTTTAAAACCCAAAAATCCTCTGTGTTCATCAAATATCCATATCATTTGTGATGTACTATGTTCATACTTTAAGTCTGAAAGGCATCTTGGTTAATTGTCTATAACCTACAATATTTGTCCCAAACTATCACCTACCAAGAACTCATGATGAGATCTTTAAACTCCAAGTATTCTTTCGGCTCTTATCATGGACAAGATGCCTTTCAGACTTAAAATATGATCATACATCACAAATGATAGGGGCCGTTCATAAATTACGTAACGCAAATTTCGAGTAATTTCAATACCCCCTCTCCCTTGTAACGCACTTCCCTATTTCTATGTAAAGCAGTATAACGCTGCCTCAGACCCCTTCCCTCCCCCTTTAGCGTTACGTAATTTATGGATGACCCCATACGGATATCTGAAATGGGTTGAAAATTTCATTTGAAACATTTTTGTATAAAGAATGTTATATATTTTTAATAATAAAATTTTTAATGTGATGTGATCTTTTATTGAACGTAAATGATTGTTTAAAAGAGAAAAAAATAGGATAGAAGATATTATGTGTAAAACACCGTCGGTAGTATTTTGTATTTTCAAAAGTATTTTAAAATACTATTTTGTATTTGGTATCTAAAATACTTTCGGCGCAGTATTTTGTATTTTGTATCTGAAATACATTTTTCAAGTATTTTGCCCAACCCTGACTACGTATATCTCTCCGTGTATACGTACGTATACGGGAAAGTAAAAACATAAAACATTAACATTAAATTTATATCAATGATTATTGCTACAGAAAGGAATAAGAAATTACATAATTCTAATATAGTTAAATATTATCCAAAATACCTATTTCGATACAGAATTTTATTGATACTACTTTGGTATTTATCATGATTTAGAATAGAATTAAAACTGTCTGTATCAAAAAATTGAGATCTGACGGAATTGAATTGGGGAATTTCATTTTTTTATTGGGGAAATTTTACGATTTTTGTCTTCTGAAAAATTGAACTCTAATAGCCAATGCCAATAATTAGTTTAACCGCCTAGACATGCACTCTAGTACCATAGCGAAACAAACAACGTGATGGCAAAAAAAGTTAAGTGCTTTTGTGTTTAATTTAGACATTTATAGTATAACAGTCGAAAAATAAATTATATCGGTCAAATCTATTTTGAAATGTAAAAATTAAATACCGTTAGTTTTTTTTTTTTTGATATTGCTCCACTTCAATGGCATATCATCCTTTAATTGGTATCGCTTTTCAAAACCTTTAATTGCTCTCGGCAGTCTGTGATACCGTTCACGCTTAATTCCTATAATTCAACGTATTATTTGACAACATTGAACTTATCTGCGTCTAAACATTTACTTTTGTTTTACAAAGGTTTATGATGATGCAAAACCTTGAGTTCCTGTCCCGGTCATGGCAGGATTTTTCACAAGGATTTGTCACACACACATTGGGGAACCGGGGTAAGTCTCGTCGAAAACGAATGAGAGTCAATTGGAACGAGTATAGAGGAATATCATTGGGTGGGTGAAACTATCAAGAAACGACCGGCTGAGATGACACAGGACTTCAATTGATGTTACTGCAGTGCCTCTGAACGGAGGGTTCTGGGGGTTTGATTCCCGACTGTGGCAGGATTTTCGACACTGGCTAGATAGTTAGGACGAATTCAGCTGCTTTTTGGAGGAGAATTCTTGCAGTCGGCTGCTCTCTGATGTGTAATTTTCCGTGGTTTCTCCGATGAACACCAGGCTAGTGCCGGCGCAGTACCCTAACAAACGGGCCACGGGCCGCATGCGATCTTTCCTCCTCTTCCTTGTCCTATCTTCAGTTCTTACTTACACACACACTTACATACACCACACTACAGCAAATGACGGGAGACCAGTTGGGAAGTAAGCTAGGGCAGTACTCCGCTAGTGGGAGATACCTGGTAGTGACAGTGGGAAAAAACTCCTAGCCGACGTGTAGATCGGCGCCGGATCTCATTATCCTGCGGTGGAACATCACCGACACATCCCGGGGAAACAATTCACTACACATACGGGACAATAAAGCCGTTGACGCGCCCAGAAACACCAAATAATCAATGGAGGGTAGGCACACCACATGAAGCATTTATTTTCATACTAAATGCATTCATTGATGGTAGTATATGAATTATTTTCATATTCATGTACATTCTCTTGGTCCTGTTCGGTTTCAGAATCATGATCATGATCTCTATAATTACATGTTATCTCGTAGTTTTGGTATCACTATTCTAAAAACAAATATATAACGCAATTGGTATCGGCAGTATTTCGTACTGCACCGCACAAAAATGTTACTTAACTCTAAAAAGAAACTACTAGCGAAGCTCTAACTTTGTTCAGAGATAGATTTACACTGAGCAGGAAGGTAAAGAGCCGCTGAACGTGTAGACACGACAGTGATTGTTGCACAAGTGCCAACTGGCCGGTGCGGTGTGTCAGACCGCGATACCAATTGAAGGTTGAGGTTTGATATTACGTCACCTTGAACATAGGAAACGCAGAAGCTCTTATCTCAACATTATAACTGGATGCACAACTGTAATGTTATGGAGATGCTGTTCCTTTAGTATTCGACTTCCCAAGGCATCTTCAGGAAAAGAATACTCCTGTAAGACGTTTGTGCCGTAAAGAAAACAATTCATCACTCACTTTGGTGAGTATAATATAAAATATATAGAAGATGTAGTGTGTTAAATGCCCCTCATTATGTAAGAACTTTGTATTATAGAAGCAAAATAATATTGTGGACCCTGATCTGACTGAACTTCAGCAGAAAGATCAGCAGACACATACTAATAGTGTTCCATGGAAATACCAAGAAAAAAGAGTAGGAGATTGCAGATAGCTGTTCTCCGAAGGAATGTGAAGATATCGAATATGCAAGAGTTATTATCCGAATTAAAGAAGGAGGGACATTCAAATAGTGAATTACAAAGTTCATTAAGTGTCATTTCAGTGGATTCCCTTTGATTTCTTCATAAACAGCTTAAAAACAGTGACGTTGAGAAGCAAGCTAAACGTTACAATGAACCAATGAAGCAATTTTCTTTGACGTATTTTTATTCGCCTAAAGCATACAAGTATGTAAGATCATTGTTTCATATGCCCCATCAAAATAGGCTTGTAGCTTAGATTTCTTCAGTGGACTGTGAACCAGGATTTGCAGATGAAGTGTTTAAATTCCTGAGAGACTATAATGGTAAGGAAGAATTTCTAAAGGAATGTGCTTTGGTGTTTGAAAGTATGTCTATTGGGAAAGAATTGATCTGGGATGATAGCAAAAAGATGTACAAGGATTATGCTAATTTAGCTAATGTTTCCCTCACTGAATCAGAAGAGTTGGTTACTGTAGCATTAGTATTTGAAATTAGAAAATTTGCACGGGACAAGTTTAATTAAAGACCTTGTGTAGCCCTATTTAACCCTCAGATTAAGAGCCCAGATCTCGGAAAGACTGCTACTAAAAGGCAAAACTGTGGTGAAGCCGTGCCGACTCATGATCGCAAGTCAGTGCCCGGCGCAGGGCGTTGCAATCCGATCCTTGTATAGAGCGATTTTTTTAAGCAAGGGCCGTTTTGACAGCTGGTGCTGGCAACGTAACTGAAGGTTATTTCGTCATTGTGTCCTTAAGGCCATTAGACTCTCCTTAATGCATTCGTTCGTTTGCAGTAGGCTAACTTGTAAATGGCTTCGACGCTTCCTTAAAGTGATGGCCTCGTGTGAAAATATAGAGCGCCACGATAAATAATTGAAATTAGGAAGTGCAGTGCTGTGTGCTCTTCTGTAAATTTTTTTTATAAACATTACATTGAGTTTACGTTTTGTGTTATAAGTATTGTTTATTTTATAAACGCGTCTTGAATGCGAGATGCGCACTGCTCCTGTGCGGTAAGGCGGCGAGCTGTGATCGAGAGCGTTCCGGGGCTCCGTGCTTTGCGTTTAAAAAATTTATAGTTACACGGTTGTGAACAATGAGAACAAGACAATGATGGCTTAACAGGGAGCATTAAACAAACATAAACACTTTGCGAAGAGGCGTGGCTGAACAGCTGTCGCGGCGGAGGGATACTTCTCTGAATTAAATTTGACGTTCACTTGTTTAGCGAACTGTCACTTTGGCTCATTCTTAGTCGGATTCTTCTTTAGGCCTCATTCACAATGCAAACTTAAACGTAACGTACTGCTGTAAACTTAGCCGCAAAATTTACACGTAAAAACAAGCGTTCACAATGACGAACGTAAGCTGGAACGTAAGTTTCGCCTGAACCAATCAGAATTCAATGTACTGAAACTTGATCGATTAGTCTCTAACATGATGAAAAGATCTTTCCACCATGGTTTCTAACTTTTTCTTCGAGATTCCTATTGATTTGTCTTTATGCACATGCGAGTAAATGTTGTAGTAGTGCTCACATTTCCTTCATCTTATAAACAGGATTCTCTTGAACCAAATTGACGAGTATTTCGTCCGACATAATTAGTTTATTCGCCATCTCAGGTTAAAGTCACAATAAAAATTGTCCAAATTCTTACATTAAATTCACTACACGCATGAAAAGCGTTCGTAAACTAGTTCTCTACATTACAAAAACAATGATATAACCACAAACTACTTGAAACACAATCTGAAATCAAACTTCCATGCTGTTCTCTGATTGGTCTTCAGTAGAATTCCGACGTAAACTTAACGTAAAAGCTTGGAGCTTGCGAACTCGTTTAAGTTTATGGTCTTAAGTCAACGGTTACGTCAAGGCATTGTGAATGGTCTCGCGTAATACACATTTCTAGGTTTTGCGGCTACGTTACGTTTACGTTCAAGTTTGCATTGTGAATGAGGCCTTACTGAGGCGACGCGCCGGCAACGCGCCCTCAGCGCGCGACGGGCAAGGGACCGCCCTGACTCACGGCAACCGTCAGGCCCATGACGCAAGCTCGGTGTAAGATACATAGGTGTGTTCACTCCCAGTCTAAAACTGAAGCTTATGTGAGGCTAGATCCCACAGTTCTCGCATATAAGCGCTGCGATCTTTGGGTCTCATTTGGGCAAGGTCTTGATTGGTCGTGATCCATTCGACAGCTCTGTGGCCAGCTGATTTCTAATTTCAAGTTAGTGATTTGTCGTTCCGCGGTGGAATTGGTAAAGTCTAGAGAGAACAGTTACGAAATTGGGTAAGAAATGTTTTGTAAAACCGTGTAATTGCCACAGTTTAAGATGTCATCTTAAGATGTATATCTTACACCGCGACCCAAAGCGATCGTGCGCACCGTACGGACAAGCGAGGAACTAGCCTCAAACTGCCTTCAGAAAATTTGCCCCAAAGGCGGCTAATTAACACACCTAAATATCTTACACCGTGGTCGGAAGGCACGACTCTGCTGCTCACCCACCCCTTCTCGGGAGCCAGATACGGCGTACGTGACGCACGCCCAAACACAACTCTTGACCCGTCCGCCGCCCTTGTAAGGACGGCGCATCCTCAGAGACGGCAGTCAGTCCCCACTGTCACTCTCAGGGGGACGGTGAGCGGAACGGTGTCTCCACCGTAGGACGCGGCTTCCCCGACCAAAGAGCAGTGTCCCTGGGCTCCGAGGTTCGGTAAGCGGATCGGTGTCTCCACCATAGGACCCGAAAGCCCCTTCGAAGCAGCATCCGACGCAGACATGACGGTGTTAACCGTTGTCGTCTTCGCTGTCGCCACCGCCGGACGCCGTCCGCTCGTCGCCGTCACCGTCACCACCGTCATCGACACCACCGTCATTGACACCACCGTCATCGTCACCACCGTCATCGTCACCACCGTCACCGTCACCACCGTCATCGTCACCACCGTCATCGTCACCACCGTCATCGTCACCACCGTCATCGTCACCACCGTCATCGTCACCACCGTCACCACCGTCATCGTCACCACCGTCATCGTCACCACCGTCATCGTCACCACCGTCACCGTCACCGCCACCACCACCACCACCGTCACCTTTACCGTTACCGTCACTGTCACCGCCACCGTCACCGTCACCCTCACCGTCTCCGTCTCCACCACCGTCACCGTCACCATCACCATCACAGTCTCCTGCTACCCCCCTCTCGCTTCGACTGTCAGGGTACCTCCAACACTATGTAAGTTTCTGTTCTACACTATACAAGAATAAGTTTCTGCTTTTGACAGAATAAATATATAGTTAACGGTCTCTGCGTGTGCATCTTGTTGCCCTGCAACACCCGCTCCCTCCTTATGTCGTCGGCGTCTCGACAAAACTAACTAAACTTGTGACCTTCTCCAGTGTTTAAATACATGGATGTTAATGTATTACATGACTACCGTACCCGTGCGAGAACTCTCGCATGTTAAATCCCACCCTTTCCCTATCCATTTGTCCATCTTTTTCATAAAGGAGAGGAACTACTAATGTACTTACAGAATATCAAACAAAATAACAATGCAATGGATGTTTGAAACAAATTTTCAATTAAAGTTTATTCAACATTATAGAGAGATGTTCTTGGAACAATTCATACTTCTTTAAAAACAACATTTGAAGAAATATTTCAATCTTCCTTGAGAGTTAGCTTTTCGCTTTCCTTGATAGTCAAATAATAGAAAAGGTTTTTACTCTTGAGAAAGCCAAATAAAGTAGTGCGAAAATACCGGATCGGGCAAGAACAGACCTACTCATTGCAATACTATTTAACTTTTCTTGATTTGCTATGAAGAACCGAGTGGGTTTGGAGAGTCAGGATTGTTTGCTGGGGTGAGAAAATTAAAAAATTATTTGTATACTAAAAAGTATTGAATTATTTTCTGCGTCTTTACGTACCTCAAGAAAAGCAATTCCCAGCAAAAAAATAATCAAACTAATGTTTTTACCTTTGAGTACTAAATACCATTTGTTAACATTAGAAACAATTTAGTAGGCATTAGTAAGCCCACTTCGGTACATGGGAATGTTGCTCAAACTATGTTTGCATTTTTAATATCTTAACGAACCGACACCTTGAGTTTAATATCAAACGGTGTATTATTTACAATATGAGTTTGCAGCTGGGCGTTGGTGTACATACTTCAAGAAACCGCCAACATTTAAATCGTGCGTTTGGACTGCGATCGTTGGCAGTTGTCGGGTGACTTGCACTATTCTTTCTATAATTTTAAATTTAGTTGTTTTTTAATTGATTCACGTAGTATTGTAGGCTAGTGCGTTTTGATTTTGTTTATCATTTATTTCATGCTATTTTACTTTAGCTACTTTAAAAAGTTTGTTCTTTGTGTTGTGCCATAGCACAAGTTTTCCCCCCACTACCTCTGCGTACCCGTGCGAGAACTCTCGCATGCTAACCCCACACTCATCCCTATCCTTCTATTTTCATTCTAAGAGGGAAAGTAGTAAACGAAACGTGTTTATTAGTTTAAAAACTATTAAGGTATCTTGCAATGTACTAACACAATTACAAATAAAATAAAAAACAGTGCAATTAATGTGTAAAAGAAATTTTCAATAAATATTTATTCATGGAGAATGGAGAATTTGCTTGAAACAATTCCCAAAACTTACTTAAAGACATTTGAAGTAATTATTCAATATTCTTTGTCAGTTAGGTTTTAGTTTTTCGTGATAGTCACAAAAATATTAGCTTTTTACTTTTGAGAAAGCTACGTGTCTGAACCTGTTGACTTGAAAATGTCATCAAATGATAACGAAACTATTGGTACAGGTAAAACACAAACACTGTCTTCACTCTTCACTGATCACCCACATACCTCCACAATTAAGTACACAGCACATACAGACCATGAAAAAACGTTAATTGAATAGTCTCACTACACGCATAAGAAACAATCTTCATACGTATAGGTATCAAGCAATTATAATAGTACTTTTAGTTTTTGCTGGAGAGCAAATCTTGAATTAATGATTATGCAAATAAACCTCGTCAAACTGCACTAACCACGGTATTAACAGAAAGCGTAAATAAAGATTGTCGACACTAAGCCTTCTAAGCGTGTCGCCCCAAAAATTAATACCAGCAGGAAGGGCTGAAATATTGAGGTGGCCTTGATAGTATTGAAGCGTGGAACCAAAAATTAATTGAATGGATCGGAGACTGTCTTATCTTGTAAATTATGATGTGGAAAACGTTTCTTTGAGGCCTCAAAATTTTACATTTTAAGGCTCTACAACGCTTTGGTTATGAGTTATTTGCCGATATAGGTTGACATGTGATGCGGGTTGCATCTTACATGAATATTTGGATGCGTTTTTTTAAAGAAATCATCCATATTCTTATAGTCAAAGTGGAATTCGTCAAGTCTCCGTGAAATTCTCTTTCTTTAGAGCCCTCATTTATAAAGATTGGTTGCGTGTGAGAGCCGGAACCCAAAGGTATACTACTGAAATAATACAGGAGACGATTGTGTAGAATTTGTAATATAATAAAATAAGTTGAATTGATGGAAAAGAAAATGTATTGTTTCGACACCAAAAACCCATTAACCAATTGTTAAGCTAGTTAGAAAACATCAGGGGACGACTATTATTTGCCATAAGTTGAACTGAATTAATCATTAAAGATACGCGTATGTGATCTATAGAAGAAGTAAATTTAAGTCACCGAAAAGGGCTTTAAAAGCAAGAAAATGCTCACCCTCAAGATAATAAATACGAATCTCTTTTTATTACAATAATCACGAAAACTCCCCTGCGTGAATGTTAAAGAAGTTCAAGAAATGAAAGGGTGGGTTTTGTTAAGTATTGTAGATAAATTGCAATTCAAAGTAATGAATACTAGGTTAACTTCGAATTTTCGTTTTTTTTCGTGAACATAAAAGAGAACAAATATTTAAAATTGGAATGAGGCACTTAACTGCCGCTCGGTTCTGTCAAGAAGGCTGAATTTCTGAGATACGGAGGAATTGACGTTCACCAACATGGCGGACGCGCGAACGGACCGTCACAATTTCTCAGCATAGTGTTGTCTCCAGTCGACTCTAGAGCTCACTGACTACACCACACACAAACTTGCTCTACCAGGGGGCGTTAACCCAGGGCTCGAAACCCAGCGTGGTCTACAACACCACACAATTTTCTTGTTCTACCGGGGAGTTAAGTCCCCGGGGAGGGCTCCTAGGCATAGGCCTTTATCCTCACCGCCGCCATCGCACAGGTACGCCGACGGACCGGTATCCGGATCCAGCCGGTACCCAGATCCGGCCGGTACCCAGTCTGCCCTCACGGCAACCTCTCCATTCAATGTCTGGGTGGGGCCAGCCTGCCAGCTCAGAGCTACTAGCTACCCACTTTGCCAGAGTATCGGGCCACTGCCACGACGAAGCCGAGAGCCCAACAGGGGGCCACCCGAACTAAGGTCTGGCCGAAATCCGGGACCGAAGTCCGGGGCCCCCAACCCGTCTTCTCACTGCCTACGTAAGGCTATCGACCTGGGTGAGTCCGTGACCAGGGCAACCTGGCGGATGGTCATTTAACCGCCGGACTTCCGTTTGTGGAATCCAGAGCACCCCGAGGGGTCTCCTTCACCTAATCCTGCCTTGAGGTCGGACGAACCTATTTGATCGACGCGCCAGGGGCCCCCAGGGGCGCCAGGGGTTGAACCGACAACCAGGAGCTTGGCGTTCCTACTCAATGCCAACACGTTAGGCTAACGACCTGAGTTGGGCCGCGAGACTCGAGGTACGGGTGGTCGTTTGCTATTCTCCACCAGAGATCGTGCTCACCTAGGTGCTCACGATCCCCCCCCCCCCTGCGGAGTAGTGGGCACCTAAGCTTTCGTTTTTATCCTCATACCTCCTCCCCCCCGCCGACGCGCAAGTACGCCGACAGGCTGGTATCCGGATCCCCCGGAACGCAGTTTGCTCTCACGGTAACATCTCCATTCAATGCGTGGGTAATGGGCCGCCCTGCCGACTCAGAGCACCTAGCTATCCAGGCTAGTTCCAGGGTCAAAACAATGCGCTACTCACGTGCGCCGGGACAAGTCCCTTCTCTTTGCCCAGAGTATCGGACCACTGCCCCGACGAAGCCGAGAGCTCAATTGGGAATCCTCGGGTCGACACCCAGAGGGACCGGGGCCCCCGACCCGTATTCACTGCCTACTCCTCGAGGCTATCGACATGAATTGGCCGGAACCTGGGCAATCCCAACAGGGAGGTTCGTATTCCCCGTCATATGTGGGTTTGGAAAGCGCCGCCAAGCTGCACAGGAAATGCCGACGAACGCATCTCACGCCCAGTCCCGCCCAACGGTCTGCAGCAAGCCACCTACTCACTGAGGACCGATCTCAGATTATCGACGTGAGTTCCGCCGTGAAACTCAGAGACCAGGTGGTCGCTTGCATTCTGCCACCAAGAACCACACTACCTACATAATTGCGGGGAACGTTGAAGACACATACGTTCACTTAATAGCTTGAAAGCTTCAAGCTTCTGTGCTTATGCTTATGTAAGAAATAAGAAGTGAGCCGATCACAGTACGGCAACTCAAAATCGGGTATCGAAATACGATCGAAGTCGATACAGCGAACAAAAGACGTTTTCCAAATGGCGTGGTTGATTTTCGGCGGTTTTCTGTATTGTTTTGTAGCGTACGATCTTTTGTAATTTAGTTTTGTTGTAGTATTCAGTACGATTCTCACTTCCAA